>CM026075.1:34482443-35002443 GCA_014839685.1 Anableps anableps | reverse complement strand
TGCTCGACCAGAGCCAGTGGGGGCGCTCTAGGTTCACCGTGGAGCAGCTTGTAATGAGGCCTTTTAGGTCTGTTTCCCTTAAGCTGGGTTTAGCATGAGGCAACAGCTGGCCCGAGTTTATGGATGGAAGCCATTGGGGTGAGGGGGGGGGGGTTTACATAGAGTCCTCCCCCTTCACATTTCAACCCCCCCTTCTAATAATCTCAGACCTCTGACCCTTTAATGAAGCTTCCAGTCACAGTCGTGGCAGATTGAGCTCAAGAAATTACAGCAGTGGACTGGGATAAAGCTTCCTAACACTTCTTTAACTTGGATCCATCCATCCATATTTTTGATCAAATCTTTCTTTAAAAATGATTATCCTTTTTCAGTTTAGCAGACTCAGAGATGGAAACCTGTTACACTTTATATTTAGCTTCACAGGAATGTCGTGAATTGGGCAATAAATTGACCCACAAAACATTTCACAGCATAGTTTTTTTTTTGTCAAATTTTACATCTTAGTTGTTTTTATCAGGAAACAAATCCCTTCTTAAATTATCGATACTGTTAAAACACAAACTTCAATGTGACTTTCTGAGATTTTATTTGATAGACCGACAAAAAGTAAATTATGAAGAAGACCTTTCAATACAGTTACAGCTGCAGGTCTTTAGGGGTATGTCTCCATTGGCTGGGATTATCTAGTCTTGCCACAGATTAGCAATCGGATTTAGATCAGCACTTTCACTGGACCCTTGTCAAGACATGAATATGCTTTGATTTAAGCCTTTCCATTTGAAGTTGTTGCCCTACTGAAAGAATCTCCACCCTAGTCAAAAGTCCTTTGCAGCCCCGTATTTTGCTCCATTCATCAACGCTACCTGAGTGAAGTTGGTCCCCCCACCTTCTTCAAATTAAACAAAATCGGGGTCAAACGTTTGAACTGCAAAAATGTTCCTACACAAACGTAGAACCAAAGTTTAACACCAATTCTGCTTGATTTGGGTAAAGTGGAGGGGCTGGTTGAACTGTTGACCTTTAACCTTTCATCAGTACTGTCAAAACAAAAGCAGCACAAACGAAAAATTTATCAGCACAAATGTAGCGCAGTTGATTGACCCCAAATTTGTTTGATTTCATAAATGTGAGACTGGCTGGTCGGCCTTCTATGACCTTGGCGTAAATTCAAACTGGGAGACTATTTCCAGCCTTACCTGATTCGTCCAATCACCACGCTACACGTCTGTGCCGCAGCCAACGAGCACCAGGTCCTCGCTCTGCCTCAGCCAGCCATCGCTCAAGAATCGCTTAATAAGGCTCGTCATCCAGGGATCCACCTGTGTCCCAGCCGTGCTTCAACCCAGCTCCATCCCGTCTCCACCCCTCGTCCTCCTGGGTTTCATGTGCAGTATTTAAGCCATGTCTACATTTTGCATATCAGCCAGAACGATATATTTTGATGTCCTCTGACCAGAGTACCTTCTTCCCTGCATGGCTTGTGGCCAAACTTTAACAGGATTTTTTTTTCTTGCCACTTTTCCATAGAGGCCAGATTAGCTGAGTCCTGAATTCCCAGCGGTCCCACCAAGAGATTGTCTTACCGGAGTTCTGGGTGACTGCAGCTCCTCTGGAGTTATCTTCGTGATGCTTCTCTGATTTACACTCTTCTTGCCCGGCCTTCCGGTTTTGGTGGACCGCCATTTCTTAAAAACGTTTGTTCAATCCATCATCTGAAATTAGAGAAATTGTTTCAGAGATACAGAGTTCTGAGAGATGTTCAAACATGGGGTATTATTTAAACCTACCTCTGCTTTAAACGTTTCCACAACTTCCTCACTGTCCTGTTTGATGTGTTCCCTGGTCTTCATGATGCTGTTTGCTCTCCACTGTTCTCTAACAGACCTCTGAGGCCATCATGGAACAACTGGACTTATACTGAGATTAAACCACACACAGTTTGACTCTACTTTGTGTTTGTCTATTGCATAAAATAAAACACATTCTAGGTTGTGGCTGTAATGTGTCAAAGCCGACGTTCACACAGCAGGCAAATGCAACCCAAATCCGACTCTCCCCCCACCCCCCAATATCCGATTCAATTCTGACTTTTTCATGCCAGTCTGAACGGCACAATTCTAATCTTTTCACCCCCATCCAAAAATCCAATTCGTGCCACCTCCATATGTGGTACTGAATCCGACTTTTACGTCATCAGAGATGAGTGTTCTGTCGAGAGAGTCTTAAGGAGAGGCACGGATAGAGCCAAGGGTGTTCCTCCACATTGTGAAATTATGAAAGAAGTCTGAGTCAGTGAAGCATGAATCCCACACCACTCCTGGTCTGACTATACATCCAAACAGACTTCTCTACCGAAGTTGCAGTCAGTGCTCCACTGTAGCTGTGCTTTCTTTTTTATTAGCTTCCTCCGTCTTATGATTTTGTGGCAATCCAATGGGAACCCATTGCTGAATAAGTCTGAAATCGATCCACAGACTTCGGCGTCCTTCTTTACTTCTGTAAACAGCGTGCTGCTGTGTGACGTCGACATTCTTCTTCTGCGCATGCGGGTTGCTTTAGGGTCATAAACCATTTACACATAAGTCTGATTACGGTCGCATTTAATTAGTAGTATGAATGACCACGCATAAAAAAAAAAAAAAAAAAAAAAAAAAAAAAAAAAAGATTTTGGCAAAAAATCTGAACTGAGCATCAAGACCTGCTGTGTGAACATAGCCAAAGAGTTTGAATACTTTCAAAAGATGCTATAAATATAGTAAATCCCCTTTAAATTCCTCAACAGTTCCACCTCTAGTCTCTGTGAGACAGGTTGATAAATGGCTCCACTTTTTTGAAGTGTCACAGACAAATTTGACTGGAAATCAGCCTTTGCTGCTTGGTGTGAGCAGAAGTTTTTTTGTGCACAGCATATGAAACATGAGAGACAGCAGATTGCATTTGTTTTAAATGCATAAACTCTTCACAAATGGCAGTCATCCTCATGAGAACTGTCTGAGAAATGCAGGAGCTGGAATCTAATTTCAAATTATGCTTTGGAAACAGATTCTCCGACATCTGGAATTTCTGTGGAATAAAATGGGAAGCTGTAAAAGCGTTAAGTCCTTCTAGATGGCCTTCACATCTTACAGGCAACAAGTTCCTTTGTCAGAACTGGATTAAAAAATGTCATCAGCATGAAAACAATGAAGAACCATTCTTTTCTCTTGAAGAAATTGTCCAATTTTAAACCCTGGATTCCTGACCGCTGTACATCAATCAGAAGAACATCAGCAGGTTATTTTCTCAAACAGTTTACTTGATCAAATACTGAAATGTCTTAACTCGAGGTATGTTTTACAGCTTATTTTCTGTTTCATGGAGCAACAATAAATTTATGAATCAGACAAATCTCAGTAGAGCAGAGGTCGGTAATTAATTTGTAGAAGAACCACTGAATGAATTGGAACTGCTGTAAAGGGGCAGCACAGTAAACTAAACTTAAATTAGCCACATATACATGTAATATAGTTCAGAATACGCTTCAAATATGTTGATGAGTTTTTAGGGTAATTCATTGCATCTGTTCAGTAGAGAAACTGCCTAAAAGATCTTTCATTTTCATTTCATTTATTGATTTGTCTAACAGGGACTATGCATACGGACAGAACAGAACAAGTCTGTAACTGATGCATTGCACCAAGAGTATATAGCTGCAGTTAATTTGCAACTCCAGTCCGTGGTTTGGGATTACTATACAATAACATACAATTTATGAATAAAAAAATACAATAAAAATACAGGTCAACGTATCTCAACATAGCAAAGAGGAAATGTACAGCCAGGATACCACTTTTTTTCTCTCTCTGAGACACACTGGGAGCAAATAATAGAATGCTGTTGTCTGGACCCATGAAGAACTGCTGTAGCTCACAGTAAGCGCCACTCTGCTCATTACCTTCTTGTTGGACTTCATAATACGCACCTCTCCTCCCTCTGCCTCCAGAGTTTATGTCCACCCGTTTCCTGCACCGTGTCTCGGATTCAGAGAACCACCTTTCCATATCTCTGTTATTCATTTATTGGAAATAAACCTTTAACTTTTCATCTGCCTCCTGAGAGTGTTCATGCATGTAGGTGAGGCATTTGCCAAAAACCATGAGATATAATAAATTCCCTTCTCACCCTCCACGGGTGGTCTTTCTCAACCTCTGAGCTCGGGTCCTCTACCAGAGGCCTGGGAGCTTGAGGGTTCTGCGTAGTATCTTGGCTGTCCCGAGAACTGCGCATTTCTGGACTGAGATGTCTGACGTTGTTCCTGGGATCTGTTTTAGCCACTGCTCCAGTTTGGGGGTGACTGCCCCGAGGGCCCCGATGACCACAGGCACCACTGTGGTCTTCACCTTCCAGGCCTTCTCCAGTTCCTCTCTGAGGCCCTGGTATTTCTCCAGTTTCTCGTGTTCCTTTTTCCTGATGTTGCAATCGTTTGGTATTGCTACATCCACCACAACGGCTTTCCTCTGTTGTTTATCCACCACCACGATGTCCGGTTGGTTCGCCATTACCATTTTGTCTGTCTGGATCTGGAAGTCCCACAGGATATTAGCTCGGTCATTCTCCACCACCTTTGGGGGTGTGCCCCACTTTGATCTCGGGGCTTCCAGTCCATATCCTGCACAGATGTTTCTGTACACTATGCCCGCCACTTGGTTATGACGTTCCATGTACGCTTTCCGTGCCAGCATCTTGCACCCTGCTGTTATGTGTTGGACTGTCTCAGGGGCCTCCTTGCACAATCTACACCTTGGATCTTGTCTGGTGTGGTAGATCTGTGCCTCTATCGCTCTGGTGTTTAGGGCCTGTTCCTGTGCAGCCAGGATGAGTCCCTCTGTGCTGTCCGTGAGTCCAGCTTTTTCCAGCCATTGGTAGGATTTCCTGATATCAGCCACTTCAGTTATTTGTCGGTGGTACATCCCATGTAGGGGCTTATCCTCCCATGATGGTTCCTCCAGCACCTCATCCTCTGGTCCCCATTGTTTGAGACATTCGCTGAGCACATCGTCGGTTGAGGCTTTGACCTTGATGTATTTATGGATCTTGGATGTTTCATCCTGGACAGTGGCTCTCACACTCGCTAGTCCTCTGCCTCCATCCTTATGGCTCGCGTATAGTCTCAGGATGCTGGATTTAGGGTGGAACCCTCCATGCATGGTTAGTAGTTTCCGAGTTTTAACATCCATGGTCTTTATCTCTTCCTTTGGCCAGCTTATTATTCCTGCAGGGTATCTGATTACTGGCAAGGCATAGCTGTTTATCACACGGATCTTGTTCTTGCCATTGAGCTGGCTTCTCAGGACTTGCCTTACTCGTTGGAGGTATTTGGCTGTGGCTCCTTTCCTTGTGACCTCATCGAGGCTGCCATTTGCTTGTGGTATTCCCAGGTACTTGTAACTGTCCTCAATGTCTGCTATTGTTCCCTCTGGGAGTGAGACCCCTTCTGTGTGGATGACCTTCCCTCTCTGTGTAACCATCCGACCACACTTCTCTAGTCCGAATGACATCCCAATGTCATTGCTGTAGATCCTGGTGGTGTGGATCAGTGAGTCAATGTCTCGTTTTCTCTTAGCGTACAGCTTGATGTCATTCATGTAGAGGAGGTGACTGATGGTGGCTCCGTTCTTGAGTCGGTATCCGTAGCCAGTCTTGTTGATGACTTGGCTGAGGGGGTTCAGACCTATGCAGAACAGCAGTGGGGACAGAGCGTCTCCTTGGTATATGCCACATTTGATGGACACTTGTGCAGTTGGCTTGTAGTTGGCTTCAAGGGTGGTTTTCCACATCCCCATCGAGGCTGCAATGAAGGCTCTTAGAGTCCTGTTGATGTTGTACATCTCTAAGCATTCAATGATCCAAGTGTGTGGCATTGAGTCATAGGCTTTCTATATATATATATATATATATATATATATATATATATATATATATATATATATATATATATATATATATATATATATATATATATTAGATGTGTTTGACATTTTGTGTAAATTTTCAGTAATACAGCTATGAAAAAAGAAACCACTCAGTTTTTGTTCTAAACATGGAGGAAACATCCATCCATCCACAGGATGGAGGGGGTTGGGGGAGCTGGTGCCTATCTCCAGTGGTCAGTGAACAGAGGTGGGACACCTTGGACAGGTCGCCAGCCCATCTGAGGGCTGGAGCAACCATTTAGAGTAAATAGCTATTTTCCCATGTTAACAGTCACTCTTTAACTTTGATAGATTCAAAAATAAAACTAAAAGTTTTAAACTAAAAGTAAAATTAAAAAGTAAAACTACTGGAATTTTTTTTTAACTGGCTTTAATAAATAGAAAAAAAATTAAATACGACCTGCATGGAATTAATTTCAAACTAAATATTACTAAAATGTTTGTGATATGTTTGAGTTAATCAGGTTTGCAACAGAACTGACCTTATTTTCCAGTTTCTAAGTTAAAACACTCGGACTCTGATATTCAAAAAGCTTTTTCTGGGGTTTTTGAGTTTATTTGGCCAAAACATGTTTCTTTTGCTACTGCATCTGCTGCTTCTTTTCTTGCTTACATTTGTCCGACATAAATAATAGATACATGCAATTGGACAAAAACTCTTCTCAGGACATTTCTACAACTGTATTTTTAGCTAGCTTTTATTTCCACACATTATTTACTCTTCTCGAGCTTGTGCAGCCATCATAGAAATGGAGGGAGAAAGTGTTTTGAAATCACCTCTGTGTACCTTCCATTAGCAGCACATGATTTTTCCCTGCATCCAGAGTATTTATTTTCCTGCAAGGCCTTTTTTTCTCCTGCTCCTTTCTGTTACTTTTATTCCATGTCTTTGGTCGGATGGCAGATGGAGGCATTGGTACAAGCATCTCATAAATAAATGATGACCTGAAACATCGACTGCGGGTCGTTTTAAACGGTTCAGAAAACAGTAAAATGGAAAGGTTTAAATTTGTGACAGTGAGTCCAGCTGAGCCATGAAAAGAACAACTCAGTGTATGTGCAGAGAGATGTCCTCTCTAAGACTTCGACATGCTTTGCTGAACCACAGTCTGTTTTTCACTTTGTTTTGGTATTCAGCATTAATTCTGCTGCTGCAATGAGTGTAAATCAGAGAATTACCCAGAATAGCAGTGCATTGTGAGGATTGGTCCTCCTACTAATGTGCCTGTGATGGTAAATTATCAGCCACCTCGTGGGCCCTGTTTCGTGTCCAACTTGTCAGTCAGTCTAGAAAGAAACACAGGCACAGTCTAACTGGAGTAACTGGGACATGTCAGTGCAGCCCAGTAGTATTTCCATCATGGGGGCCGGCAGCTCTGTGGAAACTTGCATAAAAAAAAATAAAAAAATAAAAAATTAAAAATCCATCTCTGATAGTCGGCAGTGTTCAGCTCTGGGAATGACCTGTAGGGATGCTGTTGACTGCCAAATCCAACACAAACTGTCTGAAAGCACACAGAGTACCTTTAATCTCTTCTTACTCTCACCCAGTCTGCTCCCATTAGGTGCACGGCACAAAAAGAGGAGCTCAGGGGGGACTAACTGTGCTCCTGCGGGCCCTCGCCTCTGTTAAGCACATTCAGAACTCATCTTTTTAGTCTCCCTCTTTTCTCGGTGCCTCTCCTGTCCCTGGCTGCATAATGCCACATCAATGCCGCAGCAGGGAGGAGGCACCACACAAATGTAAACACTGAAAACGCAGCACAAAGGCGGGATGAATAAGGTGAGACATGTCATCCTGATTAGATTTAATAAAAAAGACGAAGAAAAGGGGAAAAAAGTGGGTAGCAAGAGAGACGGCGAGGGAGTTTAGAGCGAATTGTTGTGCAGATGTCACTTAAATGGCATCATGGGCATAAGTCAGGCTTTAGGAAGGGCCACCCTCTGAATGGCTCCTGTATGTTGGGTCCAGTGGGAGAGCCGAACAGCGAGCAGCGGGTAGCTGGGAGAGCCTCTCGGACTCTAATCCTCCACAGTCTGAGTGGGAGAGGCAGGAGGAATTAAATTCTTCACAGTTGTTACTGCGGCGGTGGGAACCTGCTGCTGCTCTTTCTGTGAGTCATAAAGTATTCAGTCGGCTCTTCTCTACTGTTTGACACTTTGTTTTTGCTCCGGCTGCTTACTGTTTGCCCTGACTGAAGGACTTGCTGTTTTTCACTGAAACACAGCAAAGCCCTCAAGCTGTGAGATGCTAAAACTCTTTAAGATGGGGGAAGATCACTGGAAGCGGCCGCTCTCAGCATGGGAGGTACAGTAATAGGGTCCCCGGCAGGATCAAATCTACAACTACTGTGAATTGTTTGCCCCAGCTTGCATTTAAACATAGCTATAAATCTATATAACTAGAACATGTCAGAAGAAACTGTGGAGAAAAGAAATGCAACCACTGCCTGAAAATCCAAACTTATTTCTTTCATGGACATAAAGAATCTAAAAGCTTCTTTTCAAAACATCTAAACTATGGGAGACTTTTACTTTGAAGCATATGTACAGTGGACCCCTAGTATTCACTGGGGTTAGGGACCACAGCCACCTGCAAATAGCTAAAATCTGCAAATACTTCTAAAAACACCTCCTGGTTTTTTTTTGTTTTTTTTTTTAAATTATTTAAACTCCAAATATACCTTAATATGTATTAATACGCACAGTGGAAACCGTCCTGCCACAACAACAGAAGCTAAAATCGGCACTTTTCCTTATCTTCACTCTTGGAGGTACAGCCAGTCAATGCCAAGTATAAATAAATGACGATAAATAGCGCGTCAACTAGCATTGTGTCTAGGTATTTTAGCCTCCCAAGCTTCCTTTTCTTTGGAATATTTTTGATGTGCTATACGAAAACATCAGCAAATAGGCAGATCTTCCACCAATAATTTGGAGTTATGTTCCACAGAAAAATCCAGGAATCCAGCTTTATTTTGAAAATGCAAATTAAAATATTTCTGTTTTGCTTTAATGTTTTTAAAACTGTAAATTCTAAATTCTGTATCACCTCTTTATTAGCTCTCAGTTTGCTAGGCTTAAATCAGAGATGCAACAATTGGTAAAGATTATAGTCTGTGATTGAAGCCATGATGGATTTATATAACAAAGAAGAACCTTCTGATTAATGACACTTGTTGCTATGGTGATTCTCAATTTTCCACCACTCTTTGTTAGAGAAACACAAACAATCGAAGCCTTAAGCAAACAGGCACTTTTTGAAGCAATAGATACGATCCCAGTAAGCATTTTCTGGATGAAAATATGTCCATAAACGTCTAGGCTATCATTTAGACATTTATTTTTTTGTAAATTCGGTCTTTAAACATTTTTGAGAAGTTTAAACATGGACCTGTTCTAAATAACATCAATCTAACAAAAGAGCATAAAAAAAGAAACAGCTTCGAAGATTGCTATGAGATAATATATTTCTGTTGAAAATTTGGATTCTTGCTGGACAACTAACATATTTCTCTTATGGAAAACAGCTAAATTTCTGTTTATTTCCGGAAATTAATGTTGTCCTTATGTCTGGCTTGGAGGTTTAAGAACACTTTAAATAAAAATGTGTTGTTTCCTTCTTCCAGATGCATGGAGATAACAGGAGGAACAAGCAAGGAGTCAGAGGAGGAGAGGTGTTTAAATACTGAGAGTGAATGCTGGAACAATAGACCGGGGCTGATTAGCTAACAGGTTGCAGGTGTGTGTGGGGAGAAAGCAAGAGAGAGAATGGCACAAGGGAGAGGGAGGAGTAACCACAAACAGGGGAACTGGGAAATCAAATCCAAAGACAAAACCTTATCAAAAAATAAATAAAAATAATCTAACTAAAATAACTAAAAATAGACTGAAATAAAGTAGAACAGAAATAAGGCTTATCTAATGAAAGTAAGAATAACTAAGGAGAATAGATAATAAATGAACAAAACTACAAACCCAGAAAAAACCCAAACTCCCCGAACAACCTGAAATCCTAACACTTCACACAATACATTCGGTTGTAAATTCCACTAAATCATAAACCATAATTTTTTAGACTCTATAAAAGGTGTGGAAATACCAATTCAGTCAGATGAGTTGTACAAAATGTAAAATCTATGAATTATGTTTGTATTATAATGTATGGTGAGGCCATGGAGCTCCAAAGAGGGCTGGATTTTCTCATTTCTTTCTCCAGAATCCCTTTACTAACTTTTGGAAACTTGTTGCTGTTTTTTGAAAAGCTTCAAAACATAATTTGCCCTGATGGTCAAATCATGCTCTGTCTGATAGAACCACATTATTTTTTAAGGCTTTGCTGAAGAATTTTCAGTGATGAAAAGCATGATTGAAACCAATGAAAAAAAAAAAAATTACTGACTAAAACTACATAATAGCAATAATGGAGCTTCAAGCCTTTTGCATTGATGACATCAACTGAAACTTTCTAATACTCATCCCAGTTTGTGTCACTACTATAGCAGGCTAACTTTAAAATGTTTTATTTAAATGGAGAAGTGCAATCAATCCTCCACCTAATTCTAATCCCTTTGTGTTTTAAAGCACACAGCACTTCCTTCAGGGCTTATAGGAACCATGACAGAACCAAAGCAGCAAAGGACAGCTCCTCACCCGCTGCTCTCTGTGTCTAGACACCACGTTGGAGGCTAATCGAAGAGATCAAACAGATTTAACACTTTGCTAATACAGATCAAAGACTTAACCAGCCCGTACGCGGCAAAGGGAGGAGTGAGAAATTAATTGGGGACAGATGAGAACAAGTGGAGGAGCAGACCCTGATTACATTTTCATCCGTGGATGGAAAAGGGATAAAAATAAACACTGATGAAGTCATGGAACACAAAGACAGACAGTACCAGGTATATGTGCAGCTATTTGTCTAAGTGCTCTGACTTATATGCAAAAAAAGAGATTATGAATTACTATTATGACAATGTATTTGCACTTTTACTCTCTCCATCATCTACCACCACTTCGTAACTGAACCCTGGGACAATGATACCAATCAGGATGTCTGAACAGTCTGAGCAGCAACATCAACCTGTGGGGATCCTGTAATCAAAGAACAACTCAGACGTGGATGTAGAAAGAGCAATAACCAGTAGTCATCAGTAAGCCAGACTACAGCTTTCACTGAAAGGTGAAAGTTAAATTTTAAAATTATTGAGAGACATCAGAATTCATGTCAGTTTTCGTTTGAGAAACTGGAACCTGTTATTGTGGCACTGTTAAAGCCAGAGGGTTTAAAATGATGAAGAAAAGGTTTTCAGACAAAGAACAAACATTTTTTTTCTGTATTTTCTTTCAATGCAGCTGATTATAGTAGATGCTATACTACATTGTACAGAGTGCACTTTAGACCCATCGGCCATCTTTTCCAAAGCCTAATAGAATATGTGATGTTGTCTAAACTGGATCAGATCATAAGTAATTTTCAGTTTCTTAAAAAACAATATATTAATATTATGAAAGATCAGTTTTTAAGAGGAATTTAATACATAAATGTGGCTCTGCTGTAAGAATATGCCCATACTGTTCAGTACAGTCAAATTCAATTCAATTCAAAAATACTTTATTGATCCCAGAGAACAAATCTATATTGTTCAAGATTCTTTAAAGAGGTATTGTAGATGGTGATGGCTGTGGGCAGGTATTGTCTCCTGTAGTAGTCTCTATAACAGAAAATTTGAAGAAGCCTCTGACTAACTCTGTTTTTCTATGATAGTCCCATGAAGAGGATGCTCAGGGTTGTCCATAATTTACGAGAATTGATGTAAAATCCTTCTTTTCAGCATCATCTCCAGTGGTTCCACAGTCGTCCCCAGAACAGAACCAGAGCTTCTTTATCGGGTTGCTGAGCTTTTTAAGTCCCTGGTTCTGATGTTGCTACTGCAACAAATGACGACAGAAGAGTTGACCCTCTCAAAAACAGACTTATAGAAGATAAAGTAGTTGATATATTGATAGTAGTTGATGCTTACATCAACTACTATCAAATCATTGCCCGAAATAATTGATCAGTGCTCCTTTTGCATGAATTACTGCATCGATGTGACGATCAGACTGTGGCTCTGCTGAGGTGTTCAGAAAGTCCAGGTTGCTTTCATAGCAGTCTTCGGCTACTCTGCATTTTTGGCTCAGCTGTCTGTCATTTTCCTCTTGACAATACTCCAAGCAGTTTCTCCAGGGGCTTTTTGTCAATCAGTTTGCTTGCCAATAAACCACAGTGGTCATTTAAGCAGGTATTGGTACTTTTGTCTGTGTAGACAGGTGCCAAGCCCTGCTGGAAAATGAAATCAGCATGTCTACATAGCTTGTCAGCAGAGGGAAGTGCTGTAAAATGTCCTGGTAGACGGCTGCTTTGATGGTGAACTTCAGGAAGCGCAGTGGGCAAACACCAGTATATGACATGGCTGTCCCAAACCGTCACTGACAGCTGAAAAATCACTCTGGACCTCAGTTAACTTAAATTCTGTTCCTCTACACTCTTGCTCCTCACTTTGATTGCCAAATAATATGCAAAATTTATTCTCATCTGAAAATAATCCTCTGGACCACTAAGCATCATTCCAGTTAGGATGCTCCGGAGGTCTTTGGTTTAGGAGTGGCTTAAGAGAATGAATGTGATGGTACCCCATATCCTGGCAATGTCAGTGTGAGGTGTGAATTTCTCCCAAACTCTTAAATATATTTGCTGTAGTCATCTATGTTGCTTGTGCACCACACTTTATCCTTGCACTCAATTTTCAATTTAAAAGTTTGGATAAAGCACTCTGTGAACAGTTTACATCTTTAGTAATGACCTTTTTTTGGCTTACGCTCCTTGTAGAGGGTGTCAGTGATTGTCTCTTGGAGAGTGGACAATGATCAGAGGTCTTTACTGCCAACAGTATTTAATAACACTTAGCAGATATAACACATTTCAAGCAAGGTGGTGTGACAATTAAAATTACTTTTTAGATTTTAAAAATAATCGTTACAATTTATGGAAAAGATGCTAAAGACATCACTTTGTGAGTAAATTAATTTTAAATATACAAGTTTCACTTTTTGAACTGAATTCCTGAAATAAATGAATTTTTCAGTTATATTCTCATATTTTGAGATGTACCTGTATATCATCCTGAACACAAAAGCACAGAAAGAAAACAAGATTGCCAAAACTTCTTTCAACTCTGAAATATTTACCCAAGTGTTATGTGTATGAGTGATGTGACTTCTTCAAATTCTTGGTCATATTTTCTTTGGTTTGAATTTCCCTGCTTGTTTAATAAAAGGGGGGTGTTATGTAAAATAAGTTTTGAGCTTTATTTCATGTTATGTTGGCTGCCGTGGACTGATGAGTGACGTGTTCAGCAGTGATTCCTGTTTCTGTATCACCACAGATCATGTGGTGCATATGACAGCATAAACAGGTGACAAGACCATTCCTGCCGATGATGTATAGCGACATGCCAGCTTTACTCCTGGCATTATATCCTGGGGAGCCATAGGGTGTGACACCAGGTCACCTCTGGTAATGATTCAAGGGACATTGAAAGTACAGCAATGAGTTAGTGACATCCTGCATCTTTCAGCATGACAATATCAGTCCAGACATGACGTGTGTCTACGGACTGGAGGTCCTCCCGCCATCAGCCAGTTCCTCCATCTAAACATTTGTAGGGTCAGATCGGACATCGACTCTGACCCATTGTTGATATTTGGTGGATCTCAAAGGTCATCAGCTGTGGGCCAACTTCCTGCTAAAGCAGCCATTGGCTATAGAGTTGAGAGCTGCTGGTAACACTGAACGATAAATTTCAGCCTGGTGAACGGTTGGAAACTGCTCCAGACTGTCCATAGAGATTACCTTAAAGGGTTCTATGAGGAGTTGTAATAATAGACTTTATATCAGAAACATTTGTTTCAGATGTAAAAACAATACAGTGAAAATACTGTTGGCTGTTTAGTTTTTATAAAATGAAGTAAAATATTGTCACACGGATGTTGCCATGTTGTTAACACTGCAATGCATTCTGGGTAGATGACGTATACTAGGACCTACAGCGCTAGCTCCGTCTAGCCAGAGCAGTAATTATTGCACAACAAGTGACATTCAGTCCTTAAAATTTGAACTGGAGCGCGTTGAAATAGAAGGGAATACAGAAATAACGAGGGGAAATGAAGATGAGGAGGAGCAAATGGAGGAAGAGGAGAGATTCGGCTGAAAAAGCTGGAATGCTAATCCGACAGTCTGCTTCAAAGATCTCTACTTTCTAGCTCAAGCTGTTTACAGCAAGCATTGGGATCAAAACATTTTCTCAAACATAACAGAATGTTGTGTTACAAAGATTGGAAGATGCTCCATTGTTACTTTAAACATCCATTCATTATATTCCAATTTGTTTTGATTTCCCATTAGCTCCAGCTAACGGTATTAGCGCTAGCTAACGGTATTAGCTCTAGCTAACGGTATTAGCTCTAGCGAATATAGTAAACAGTAGATTACAAGCCTGTTAGTTACACCTGTTAGTTTCAACATATATCTCGTGTATAACGGTAAATGAAAACTTTGAGGCAGTTTGCCTCCATCCAGACATTTTGTAGGCTGCCCTAGTCAGCCTCCACCACCTCGACTTCTTGTGTTTTGTTTATGGACTTGGCTCCACTTGACCCTACCTGCATCATCGGCCCGGCATGCATTGGGTAGGTGAAAATATGGCGACCTCCGTAGGTGAAAAATATACTGAAGATATACATTTTTTGAAGTAATTATGAGTTTTTATGTTTAGGTTAATGGGAAAATTACAATATTTTTAGGCCAACAAGTTCAACTAGTCATGGATCCCTTTAAAGAAGTACAACAAGGGAAAGTCAGGGATAAAGAAGCTTAAACACACAAAGAGACTCAGAGGGCTAGAGATTACCACAAACTGTAAACACTCAGGTGACGATGGTCCTTTTTAACCTCTGGTTGATGAGACTGATGGGACGCAGGTATGTGGGCAGCGCACCGGGCAGGAACTGCCCTCCTGCTGCTCCAGGAGGGCCTCTGGTGGAGAACTGAGGAAACCAAAGAGAGAAGTTGTAACCCCACACAGACTCAAAATCCCTACACCTGATAAGTCCATGTTCATAACAACTAAAAAATAATGCAGGCCAAACAGCTTTTGAAATATTATCAGTGCAAACACTGATAGCTCTCACTTCGAGGTCCATATATTCTTACAAACACATGATACAGATTAAGATGTTTTTATCTTTTTTTCCTATTTTCAGTGGAAGTTGAAACTGATGTATACAAAACAGTGTTAATGTAAGTAGCCAAACAGAGATACAATTGCAGACCATTTTTCAAAATAAAAGTAGTATGTTTGGAGAATTATCCACGGTTCTTCTTATCTCTATTTCTGGGGGTACAGCTAATCAGCAGCGTGGAAAATAGATGGAGTCATGTAGCATTGCCCCCAGGTATTTCTTCTTTCTGAGCTGCCTTTTGTTTAATACATTTAAGCTATGCTTCGTGGAAAAAGTCTGCGAATAGGCAGATTTTCTGTGAAAACTTTGGACTTACATTCCACTCAAAAATCTCCAACTTAAAGTGTTATTTGATATCTGGTTGGTGCTTGACCACAGTGGACCTGTCTGGATAATCTCAGGAGCCTGATGTGGCCGAGGGGTTAAGATGCCCTGGTCTTTCTAGCATAGCTACACCAAGAAAATACAGTGACTTTTGACCCAGCCCAACATGCAAAACTTTCCAGACGTCATGAAACGAGATGTAATAATAAAACTCTCAATGCCAGTTTAACTGAAGTAACAGTTACAGCTGCCCCAGTTTGTTCCTTTTAAATCCATTAACAAAGACAGCTTCAGTCCTCGCACTTGAGCATTGATTAATTGAGGGATAAAAACTCTAAATGTACCACATGTTTTCTCATTTCAACCAATCATTTCGCAGGGTTATAAACTTAATGAAACAAGACAAACATATGGAACCCAATACATATACAACTGACAGAGTTTTATTTTTCAAAAGTATTAAATTCACCAAGCTCTATGGGTTTTTTGCTCATGTATCTGTCAGCAAGCATTTAAGCGATCCAATTACTTCAAGGCTGAAACATTTCCACTATAAAGGCCTCAGTGGGCAGATTCTTTCCCAAGTTGCCCCGCACTCACACCACCTCCGATCCACTTCTCCACATCTGCTGCAAAACAAAGAGGCCAGATGAGGCACGCCACTCCACAGAAATCTGGGCAGATACTGGAGTTTCACTCTGATAAAATAAACCAAGAGAGCCTCAAATGCTGGATAAATAAGCAGTACGCTGTGGCCTGGTGGAGAAGCAGCGCTCCCTGGCTCAGTGATGTAAGTGATTGTTCCTTTTACTCACTGATTAAAAGGAGGCTAAAATTCACAGAGGCTATTACATTAAACAGGAAAAATTCCCCTAATCCCTGGAAAATGATCAGCTAAACAATTTTGACTGGCAAAGTCCCACAAGAATCGGAAGAATTTTAAGGCTCTTTGATGTGGAACAGAAATGGTCTCGAAGGTCGGAAACCTGAAGAAAAGACTTCATTTACAACATTATGTTCATATTCAGCATGTAAATAGCTTTATGTAGAGACTATGAGAACTTTGATTAAAAATTCAGTAATGGATCTACTGTGTGACTCTTTCAGAGAAAACTAATGCAATCTACATTACAACTAAGGTTGCAAGCTCGCAAGGTCCACATTAAGAAACACAAAGCCAATCAAATCATAGCGGAGGGAATAAAGTGTGGAAAACCGCAACTAACTAAACAAAAAGCTTATATATACACAAGATTTAATTTTAGTCATCAGAGTCTGGCCAAAACCTTCCCAGATTATATAAAAACTGTGTTTAAAAAAGCTTTAGAAAAAGCAGAATAGTAGAGGATTATCATCTATCAACTGGTTTCTGTTGACAGACCCTTAAATTACAGAAACCCAAAAACACAGAAACCAAAAAACACAAGTGTCAATTGCATAGAAATAAGTGACTTTTTTAGTTCCATGTATGACTCCTTTGAAACTTACAATGTGTAAACAGAAAACAACCTCTCTAAAATATTTGTTTTAGTTCATATGAAGAGTTCAAAAACCATGACTTAAACAAACAAACAGAAAGTCAAGTCAAGTTTATTTGTGTAGCACATTTCAGCAGCAAGGCAGTGCTTTACGTCATAAAAACATCACGCAGTTACCAGTTAAGGAACGAGCAAGAAACATTACATTGTGTCAAATTCCACCATCAAAATCATCAAGCAAATACACATCAAATATATTGATTAATGTTCCACTTGCTAGCAATCAAAGGCAACTCTAAACAGGTGGGGTTTTAGCCTTGGTTTAAAGGAACTTAGTGTTTCAGAAGTTTTTCAGTTTTCTGGAAGTTTGTTCCAGATTTATGGTGCATAAAAACTGAAAGCTGCCTCTCCATGTTTGGTTCTGGTTCTGGGGATGCAGTCTAGACTAGAACCAGAAGAACTAAGTGGTCTGGAAGGCTGATATGACAACAACAGGTTTTTAATGTATTTTGGTGCTAAGCCATTCAGTGATTTATGAACCAACAAAAGTATATAAAGCTACAGGGAGCCAGTGGAAGGACTTTAGAACTGGGGCAATGTGGTCTGTCTTCCTGGTTTTAGTGAGAACGCCAGCCGTTTTGGATCAGCTGCAGCTGTCTGACTGACTTTTTAGGCAGACCTGTGAAGACACTGTTGCAGTAATCAATGCGACTAAAGATAAACGCATGGATGAGTTTCTCTAGATCTTGTTGAGACATTAGTCCTTTGATCCTGGAAATGTTCTTCAGGTGACAGAAGGCTGACTTTGTAACTGTCTTTATGTGTCTCTGAAGGTTCAGGTCTGAGTCCAGGTAAAAGTAAAATATTGCTCTTTACAGGTTTTAATTTTACCTCAAGAGAGCCTAAAGTGACCCACCACAACATTTTAGCCTCTCGTAAACTATCCATAGAACTTATTACCACTTTATATTTTGGTGTTTTTCAACTGTCAATTATTTAAATGAAAATTTGAAAACAGCGGACACCCAGTATTCATGGTGGTTAGAGACCACAGCCACCAGCAAATAACTAAAATCTGCAAATATTTGAAACCCCCTCTAAAAACGCTTATAACTGCCAATTTAATTGTTTAAACACCATACATACCTTAACATGCATTAATACACACAATGGAAGCCGTCTCAGCACTACCTCACAAGGTAACATCCACGGTTCTTCTTATCTCTCTTTCTGGGGGTACAGCTAATGAACAGCGTGGAAAATAAATGGAGTCATGTAGCATTGCCCCCAGGTATTTCCTCTTCCCAAGCTGCATTTTGTTTAATATATTTAAGATATGCTTCATGAAAAAGTCTGCCAATAGGCAGATTTTCTGTGAAAATTTTGGAGTTACGTTCCACTCAAAAATCTCCAACTTAAAGTGTTATTTGATTTCTGGTTAGTGCTTGACCACAGTGGACCTGTCTGGATAATCGAAATGTATGACTGAGGTTTCCTCAACCTTTAACCTCTGATACCTGATCGTGGAGGAGCAGAAAGTGGCCGATTTATGGATGGATAAAGAAACTGTTTTTCCTTTGTGCATGGATGAACCAGATAGGACCTCAGAGTAGTGGGGCTTCAGAGCAACAATTAGAACATGCAACCATGTTTTTTATCATTATCGGATAAAGTGCCAGCTCTCCAGTTGAACTTCTGACTTCACGGACCTTCCAGTTGATTGTTTTAGCTTGAAACACTGAATTCTTTCTAACATTCTTAGGTTAGATGCACAAGCAAAAATATATTTACATTAAACAGCATGAAGAAACTGGTCTGCTTTTTACTCCCAAGACAGAGTAGCTGTCAACAAATTGGAAAGTTGTCAAGTAGATTCTTGCTTTCCCACCTCATGTTGAAGTGTCATTGGGCAAGACACTAAGATCCACATTGGTTTGTGACTGCGTGGTTGTAAATGTGTATTTAAAAGCCTAAATGTGACTTAGAGTTCAAACCTGCTTTGAGTGGTCAGAAGACTAAACTGTATATAAAAGCACTCCATTGGCATTTTTACACTAAGACGTAAATCGTGTTTAGCAACCCTGATTGCTCCCTTCACAGGGCTAATCCAGAAATCAGTGACATCCCAGAATAATTCAGCTCCATCTGCATCTTTTGGCTGATGCAATATGATACATTACTTTCTTCTGATGCCAAACCAATTGTTTGTCTTGTTTGGATTTTTGATAAATGCATCACTATGTTTTCATCAAGGCTGTATCCAAGGACAGTTTCAATGTGTATATTTTTTTCATCTTCTATCATATTAGAAAACAATTCTGTCCTTTTAGTTAATAAAACCTCCAACCTGATCTGCAATGGATGGATGATAACTGCAGAAAACAAGAATTTTTTTTTTTTTTTTTCAGTTCACCTGGAATACTGCAAATATACCAGCACCTGCACAGTAATGATATACCTTTCAGTTCTCTGTTGACATTGTGACATCTGTTTTTTTTAGAGGCTGATTGTCTTTCAGCTTTTAAGGAATTCTTGGTCATTTCTAATGTTTGCTCCACAGCCACCAACACACATTTTCCACACCTGCAGAGAAACTGCATTTCTGCAGCGCAGCTACAGCACTGTGCTCAACTTTTCTATTTCTGTATTTGACATTTGCACAGCTCAGCAGAAGCAGCAGCTGGACAACATTGTTTGCTCTGATTCTGAAATCATCAGCTGCAACCCTCCACCCATCCCAGCTCTCTCTTACATCTGCTAGACCCACATTCGTTGCAGTGGCCTAAAAACACAAGATGGCTCCCCACTTTCAGTACACCCTCCTCTTAAAAACGCTTCAGAAAGGAAATAAAACACCACATTTCTTAAGTGGCACTGAAATTTTATTATCAGAATTTCTATCGTGCACCAAGCACTATGGTTTTACACAGTCATTTTCACTTTTTTTTTTACCTTGGACCTGTAAATCTTGCTGTATTTTATGTTTTTTTGTTTTTTAAAAACATTTCACTGTATTACAACTTACATGCAGAAATGCAGGTTGATTTTATGAGCTGGGGTTTTATAATGCTCTTAAAAGTGCCATGTTTTATGCATTTTTTTTTTTATTTGTAATCCTGTTGAGCTAATTCCAAATATTCAACTTATCTTGCTGGCAAGTCTGGAAAGTAGATAGAAGATAGTGGACTGTTTGTGAATCAAATTTAGGACTTTTGCTTATCTGCTTTAAGCATTACTTCAGCTTTTTTATTGCACAACAACTTTTGTGTCTCTGACATACACTATATAAGTTTTATATCAGTTTTAAACAACAACTATAAGATGTTTTAAGTATAAAACTTGCCCAGTTAAACCAGATGGTTGTAAAAAACAGTTGGCTTTGAGTCACCATTGCACTGTTTGACATCCATCATGCAACTTAGGAAAAAAGGACTTGCTCTTCAACATTCAAATCAGTAAATGTGGTTTTCACTAGAGTCCATGCAGCTTGTAATATCACACGCCCACCAAGCATAAAAGCAACGCCAGTATTCGATACCATCAGTGCTCTTAAGCCAACCCTGTTTTTTCTCTGGCCGTTCTTCCATGAAGTCCAGCTTTGTGGACCGTACGTGTGCAGTGGTTCAATGGACCGACACACCGATCTCTGCTGTGGAGCTCTGTGGCTCCCTCAGGGTTATCTTTGGCCTGTCGCCCTCCTTTGCTGCTCTGTGAGTTTGGGTGGTCTACTCTTTCTTGGCAGACTTGTGATGGTGCCATATTCTTTCAATTTTTCAATATTGAATTTAATGTTGCTTCCAGGGATTAAAAGAAAAAAAAAAAAAAAAAACCTGTAGAAAGTTTTACAAAAAGTGTATTGAAAGCTTTTGACACTCAAATAACAGAAAGACCAATAAATAAAAAACCTACTCAATGATTTCTTACCACAACTGGTTCTGAAATAAAAATTAGGACTGAAATTCGAAAGCATGCACATTCAGCTTGCAAAGCAAAGCAGGTTTAAATCTATGACATCAATTATTACAGAAATCTTTATTATTTAAAGAAAATAATTGCAATAAGCACACTATTATGTAGGAATAATATGAAACGTAGAATTGAAATGCAGATTTATGATCAAATTAGATCAGGTCAGATCTAAGGACAACATTCAGGATGAGCTGTCGCTGTGTTACTGTTTTTGGTTTTTACTGCCATCTGTAAAGACGCTACCAAACTAACCAGCTGAGAATATCTAATATCTTAGGGTGATTTAGTTGGATGCTTTATGTGGATGGTAACAGCTCTAAATCCATCTTTACAGCCAGTTTTCCGACATGTGTGGCATTTCTAGCCTCATTGAGTCCAGCTAACTGTTAATCTCTAATGTTAACATTGTTGGGACAAAATCAGTGGCTCCTGTTATCACCAAGGCGATACAAGTTTTCTTGTGTAGCGCATTTCAGAACAAGACAGTTCAAAGTTTTTCACATGATGAAGATGTAAAAAGGAGTAGATTACACTGGTATAATAAAGGAAAAGAAGTAAAAGGGAACAACAGACCAAAATTAATGATGTTTCAGGTAAACAAGTGGTTTTTTTTAGCCCTGATTTAAAATATTTATGCTATGAGATTAATAAGAAATATAAAGTATTAAACTGTCAACATAGACGTGGTGAAAGACGGTGAAATCAATACACCATAAACTATCTCAGTTGGGGCAGCATGTACTTGTAAATATTGAAAAATGAGTTGCCTGAGAACGGGGCCTTGAGGAACACATATGATTTTTGTTTACTCATTTATAATTACATAAAGTAGCCCACATCTGCCAAGAAGGATTTGACCTAATTCAACACAGAACCAGAAAATGCAACCCAGTTTTCCAATCATGTTGGTCAAATCAGCTTTGAAAAATGCAAAACTGAGACAGAGTATAACCAAGATGTTGTAATGTGCATAATTCTGAGTGAGCATCAGTGGTTGGATTGTTGATTATAATATAGAAGAGGTCAAAAGTCTAAAACTAATAAGGTCCTGTATAATGACACTGATTCAGTCCTAGTGGCATAAAGTCTGATGAAAGTCCAGAATTAAAGTGAAAAAGACGATGTTGGCATTCTCAGTTCCAAAACCGAGTTAGAGGTCTTTGTTGGAGTGTTTTTCAAATACCAGAAAAATTCGTTCTTTTGGCTCGAGAGGCCTTTATTGACAGTCACCAGACAGGAAATGGGTGGAGAGACAAGGGAGGAAGACATGCAGCGAAGGTCTCAGGGTCGGGAATCAAACTCAGAATGGCTGTGACGAAGACTATAGCATCTGTATATGGAGCACTCGCTCAAGCTCTACACCACGCAGTGCCCCAGAAATATTCATTCAAGAAAGTAAAAAGTTCTTCATATTGAGTAGGTCCCTACATTTAAGTAGTGTTGCTTCACCTGAAAAACTCTGGTTTTTGGATCAGTGTGAAGGAGGTTTGTGTGAAATCTCTTCAGCAGTTTTTCCTCTGGAGTCAAGGTGTCGTCAGCAAAGCCTGGGGTGAGTCTGACGGTAGGAACTGAAGCACAGCAGATCAAACCTCGTTGCTAACTCGAGTGTTGTAATCCTTACAGATGATGAACCTAAACCCTGTAACGTTGTGTGAAAAGGATGGAAGTATTTCTTTTATATTTCTTTTAATATTACTTTTTATTAAACTAATCTGAATAAAGTTTATCTATAAAGCTAAACAAACTGCAACTGGTTTATGATCTAATGAGAAAGGATTTTAGAAATTAAATCAATCAAGTTCATTAACGAGGAACATTTCAGAGATGAGAAGACATGGCCTAAAAATTCCCTCAATGAAGAACATTGCAGTAGTTGCAACAAATAAATGGCCTGCATAAAATAACTCCACTGTATTCCAATTTATGGTTAGAAGTGGAAACAACAAAAAGTTTTCTGAGCTGCGTGAGCCAAAACACACACAAACGCACAAAAGCAGTAGTATGTTCATGTCCAGGGGAGTTCACAGCCAGTGGCAGCGTCTGCTTTCATCTTCCCTGGAGTGAGATGAAGAGAAAGAGAGCGCAGAAAGAGTAGGAGATGAGAAAGTGCAAGAGATGAAAAGAACAGTTGTGAAAAAAACGCTTCTTCCTCCTCATATGTAGTTGGTCTGTTTGGGAAAAGTTTCCTGTGTTCTGTACTTTCATCCATCTCTGCAGCCTGCTGCATGTCCTCCGGACCTCAGCAGCTTCCGCAGAGCAAGCTAAGAATCAGACAAACTCATTGTCCTTTCAAGACAAATACGTCTGGATAATCTTTATCAACAAAGCATTAAAAAAAACCTTTGATTATTACCAAGACTTCTTTGTGAACATCAGTGCTCTTTGATCACAGAGTCCACCTACATAAAATTAAATCGGCCCTCTGCCTGTCTCATAACCAGCGGCGCTGCATTCATTTCTGAGGTGGGGGGTGTTTCGTCACCTTGCACTCTCTGCTCATATTAGAGTTTAAATCGGGCCTAAAACAATCCAACCAGACCCAGTGCTGGATGTGTTGTAGCCTCATTAGCAATGCACCACAGAAGCCTGACCCTATTTCCATCATGGGAGAAGAAGTGGAGGTGGTTGAGGAACATAAATACCTCGGTGTTCATCTGGACAACAGACTGGACTGGAGACTCAGCAGTGAAGCGTCTACAAGAAGGGACAGAGCAGACATGCAACATCTTGCTGCAAACCTTGAAGGATCTTTGCTTGTTCAAGAAGTCCAGTCTTCTATAAGTCTGTTGATGAGAGTGCCATCTCCTCTGCCATCATCTGTTGGGGGGCAGCAGCATCAGAGCCAGGGACCTAAAAAGGCTCAACAACCTGATAAAGAAGCTGGTTCTGTTCTGGGGATGACTGTGGAACCTCTGGAGATGATGATGCAAAGAAGGATTTTGCATAAAATCAAGAAAACTATGGACAACCCGGACATTCTCTTCATAAGACTGTCATTGAAAAACAGAGTCTCTTCAGTCAGAGGCTTCTTCAGATTGGTTGTAAAACAGACTGCTACAGGAGATCTTTCCTGCCCACAGCCATCACCATCTATAATAACTCCTTGACTAAATGAGTTACATCAACATATAATTTCCCTTTGGGATAAATAAAGTATTTTTGAACTGAACTGAATTGAATTAACCCAACTATCAAGCTTATAATTTTGGACCGACCTGGCTTGAATTTCGGGTCGGACTGAGGTTAAACTCTAAGTATGTACCTTAAAGCTGTAGTATGTAACTTTTATAAAAAATATTTTTCTACATATTTGTTGAAAGTTTTGCTATGTTGTGACAGAACGGTAAGAGACAGATAATTTGTGAAAAAAATTACGTTTCAAGAATTTCAAACAGAACAACACACTTAGCCTATTCCTGCAAGGTCCAGTATGTCATATCCTGACAGTCTGTGAAATTATGTGAAAATACATACGGAAAGTGAAACAATACCCGTGATTAATTTTTCTTCTGTTATTTCAAAGATGTTCATACAAACAGAAAAGGTTTGTATGAACCTTTTCTTCTCTGCCTGCATTTTCTCCACATAGCGACCTGCCAAACTGCAGCTGCCTTTGGGACACGCAAAATTATGATAAACAATGCCTGGAATTATCTTCTCCGTGTCAGAGGTTTTATTTGTGCCACTGTCTGTCTTGAGACAGAGAGAATGCAAGGGAAAGAGGGAGAGAGAGAAGTCAGTCACGGTCAGATGCAGCCTGCATGAGCGTCGACTGAGACCTGACTGTGCCTGGGTAGGCCTGTAAAGTGGGGGGGCAGGGCGGGGCAATGACCCCCTGGCCCCCGCCTATTCCAGCGCCACTGCTCATAACGGACTCCTTTGAGTTGAGACGTCAAGATTTAAACCAGAAACATCCAACAGAGCTGCAGGTGTGATAATAACGTGACCCACAAATCACACCACGAGTCAAGTTCAAGTTGACAAGATACCCGATGCATCCAACTCACCACCAGGAAACCAGTAGTTTCAGTGGTCTGGATGTTTAGGCTAATTTTCTGTCAGAACAATTCCTGTTGCAACTGATTATATTACCACAATTATTTATCATTACCATGAGATAGTCTGAAGTATTTTAATATATTTAATTACATCTAGCATTAGCAGGCTACAAAGTATTTAAAATTACTATTTAATGCGAAATAAATTATGCTAATCTGTCACCATCACTAGTACAGTTCAGTGATGCACCAGCAATCTGCCCCCTGCTGCTTCATTCTGCTTACAGTCTCTGCCAATGAGTTTTTCTGAACTGGATAATCTGTGGCAAGTCTCTTAAAGCAATTTAGTCATGAGAGAGGCTCATCTGTAAAGTGTAAATAGTATTTTTATTTGTGTTATCCTGAAGCTCCTTCACACTAGATGAAACCCTTGCTACGCACTACACCCTCCACAGGTGCTATGAAAATATATTCCCCCTCTGACTGATTTCTTCCATTTTTCACTTTTATATCCCACTTAAATGTTTCAGTTTGTTCATTTTTTTAAACTTATGTAGATCTAAAAAGGCAGTTATCAATTTATAACCCTTTTTATTATAGGAAAACAGAACCAACCTGGCTATGTGTGAAAAAATAATTGCCTTCTAAACCTAAAAACTTTCCCATCCTAGGTGGCAACAGCTCCCATAAAGTGTTTGCGACATCGAGTCATTTCTGTCATGGGGATCAATTTCACGTTAGCTGTTTCCTTGACCTCTAGCTGTACAGTTTGTATCTGTTTATAATGGAGGTTTCTAAGCCTTCACTATCAGTTTCAGCCATGCTCTGGTGAATAATACATCATCAGTATTTTCTGTCCCAATGAGATCATCGGTATTGCATGAGTCATCACGCTATCTGCTTTGATAATCAAGTGATCAGCAGCATGACAGGATGCAGATGGAGTTTTCTGCACTCTTCTTTCTTGCTCATCCAGTTGGCCTAGCTTCTTACGTTCTGTCCAAAAAAAAAATCAATTGAAAAATGGTTGAGCATGGCAGATTATTTATTACCACTTGGGGAGCATGACAGTGTGATCAGAGAATGGCACGATCCTTTAGGTTGGAGGAAGAGGGGGCGTAAAAGTTGCACTGCCAACACCGTTGCAGGAACACGCTTGAAGCAATGCCAGCTACATTGAAATGCATGGGCCTTGTGTCATGAATAAGTCGCTACAACAATCCTCCAAGCTCTATCTAGGACCCTGATACACTGCCACCGCCTTGCTGCAGAACTTTTGTGTGTGCCAAAACCCTCAGGAACTCGCGCACACTGTGACTCAAACAAGAGAGCCTACCACATACTTAACATGTTCCTCACCAAAAGCCTGTAAAGTTCATCCTCACTCCTTTTTACATTGTAGCAAGGTCTTCATTCATTGCCCACCATTATGTGCTTTGAAGTGTGCCTTTTTAGAATTTGCTCCATCGCTGTTACATATATCTCAGCACAACTAAGTAACAAGTTTATTATGCTATCTATCAGTTTTTCTCCAATATTCCTATTTTTGTAATCATTAAAATCGTCATCCAATTCACTCAACATCTTCTGTTGCCACCTACCTGTTCAATCATCTGCGTTTTCTGTGAGTAACTGATGTTACGCTGCAGTGCCCCAAGGTCATCTAAGCACTATACATTATCGGCGCTGTATGCCTTACAAAATGGAAAAAAACATCACTTCATTTGCATGCTTATTATTTAAAGTGCACCTCGCGGCTTGACCCAGGTAATAATGCAGTTTCTGGTATATTCACAAAAGATGGAACCACAGCATTTGAAATAACAACATAGAAAGGCACAGTGGTAATTAAAGGAGTAAGAGAAGAAAAGAGACCAATGGCAGAGCTTTTATGCTGACAGAAAACTGCTATTAAAGGGGCGCACACTATGAAACTAGTCAATTTCTGCACTTAAGCCCATATAATAGCCTGTCTGAAGAGACAAACAGGTGAAAAATTCAATATGATATATTGTAACTGTTTATTTTGTTTATTCCTGGGTACAAAGATATGTAATTTTAGCAAACAACTCAATTTTTGCAGGGTTCTGTTATTCAAGTTGACAAATCAAATTCAGAACAGATTCTCAATTTCAACTTAACCTGCGGTCAGTAAATTTAGAAGTGGGAAAATAAAACTATAACCAAGCTTTTTGCTCATAAAAACATCAGTAAATAAACAAAAACTTCCAAAGATATTGGGGTAACCATCAAAATGATTAAATTCAGGTGTTCCAGTTACTTACATGGTCACAAAACTCCAGTACCTCGGCACGCAGAGTGCTTTGAACAATATTTGTGAAGGGATCGGTCACTCTCAGGAGCTCAGCAAATTCTATCATGGTACCATGAGTAGTTAGGAAATTTCTGATTAAATATCCCCCTGTTCAACTGTTAGAGGTATTGTCATAAAATGGAAGTGATAGGAAATGACAGCAACTCAGCCATAAAGTGGTAGACTACAGAAAATAAGGCTGTTCTTCAGGAAGTGGGCTCTGCCCATTAGTTCCAGTGAAACGAACTCTTCCTGCTTCAGCACACCAAAACACTGTAGATGATTTTATGCTCCCAACTTTGTGGAAACAGTTTGGGGATGAACAAACCTGACTGAGCACCAGTTAACAAAACAAGCTCCATAAAGACACGGATGAGCATGTTTGGTGTGGAAGAACTTTTGTGGTGTGACCTCAAACCAACATTAGTGTCTGACCTCACAAATGCATTTATGGAAGAATGGTCAAAAATTCCTATAAACACACCCCTAGACCTTGTGAAAAGCCTTTCCTAGAAAACCCATGACGTTGCTGAGATACAGTATGACTACAATATATTATCTGACAAAATATATTTTCATATAAATTAATCTAACGTTTGTGCTGTTTGTGCTACTTACCTGTATGGTGGTCTAAAAATATGGTGGAACATGATCGATTGCATCCAGTGGTTCCTTTCTGTGCTCGTCTCAGTTGTATATGAACACCCACAGCTGGACTAACTGCCTGTTTGCAGCAGGCTCTCGCATAGTATAAGGCTGCAGAAAGAAACTGTTAAAACATGAACCTTTAATTCATACTAATGACTTTAAAGAGTGAGGCATACATATTCTAAACACCCCTCTCCACAAAGCCAGATAACTGTGCCTACAACCACCAAACTCTTGCCTTTGAGGGAAAATTGTTCTTTTCTGTATTAAGAAGCTAAAATTACCCCAAAAGTTTCTGTTTACAAAGTACACTGAGCTTCTCCTTAATTAATTTTTCCAGATTAATTTTAAAGGCCTAATTTTCTTGGCTGTTTTGTAAACTTTCAGTTGAATAAAGATCAACATCTGTGTTGAAGTTTTGGTTGATTAAGAATTCTTCCAGTAGTTAGACGGTTATATCCAACTTTTCTTGTTACAATGTACAGGAACAAAATAAAACATGGACAGCAGAGAACAAGATCTGAACATAAATACAACGTCTAAGCATTATAGAACATATAAATTATACTGTCAAAATTAAATTGGTGGTCAAGAGTTGTAGTATTTCAAGGGCAGATATAATTTAAACTGAAATTAGCGCTTTAGTGCTTTAGCATTAGCTTCTGCTAAATATATTGTTGCTGTCGTGCTTTAGCATTAGCGGAATTAATGTTTATGATTCGTGCCTTAAGATTAACGCAACTAACTTTATAGTTAGTGGTGTCCACCACTGCAGAGAAGTACATAAAAGCAGCATTATTAACTATAAAAGTTCTTCAAAAAAGTTAGTTCTCCTCATGAATGCACTTGAATGCAAATTATTGCATTTACTCATGCGCAATACTGCTCAAGGCTGAGACTTAAGGTTAGATTTCTAAAACCCATAAGCTGCACTTTTCTGCAAAATACGATAAAACTCACCTTAGATATGGCTTATCATCTACAGAACCTGCTATGGTTAGTTCTTCTGTTGATTTTGCAAATTTATTGGAAATCCTTTGTTAATCTTATTGATGTTCTACCCCTCTAATACATGCTTCTAAAGGCTAGGGAAAACTGCATGAATTTCTAAATTCAAGCAAAGTTAGTGGGACCATGTATTCTATTTAAGAGCCAGAGATTAAAGACGATTTTCATGACTTGCCTGCAAAACTGGTGCATCATCCAATAATGAGACCAGTTCTGCCAGTTAGCCCTTCCATTATTTCACCTTCATAACAGCCTTTGCCATCATTCCAACAAACAGCAAGAAAAAAAAAAAAAGTATGAAATCTAATAAGTTTTGGGAACTGTAAGAATGTGAGATAAATAGATGTATTTTTGTTTTCTGCTTACTAATCTTGACAGTACTTTTAATGTATACTGCATGAAAATGGTCACCTTCCTTTTTTTAGATTTTCTCCAATATGGTGTCTGTCTTGAGTTCTTCTCATGATATCTAACAGTGGAAGTCTTTCTCTTCCAGCTCCTGGAGAAAAAATTGCTTTCAGGCAATTTCAGAGAATGTCAACAACACTCTTCTCTGGTGCTGTTTCACCCTCTGCAGCTCACTGAAGTGTTGTGTGAGGAGGCCTGGGTGGACTAGGGTTGGGGGGCTGCCTTAAGAGAGGTACAGAACCTGTTACATTGGACAAGGACTTGACACTCAGAGAAGCGACAGTGAGCACAGACCCTTCACTGCCTGCTGAGGATTTAGAGACTGTCAGCTCATACTCTGTTCCTGCTCTACCTCTTAAATCCTGCTGCCAAACCAAATGCTAGCTAATGAAGAACAAACACAATGCCCTCAACCTGGATACCTATCACACTACAAATAACTCCTGAAATTTAAACTTGTAAGTTATTCAGAGCCCCTCTTCGAGGATGCATGTGTAGCAAGCTGATATAACCCAAGCTTAACAATTTTGACTGAAATGTAAACCCGCTCTTGGAGGGCTCCTGAAGTAATTGTTGAAACTAGCATAATTAGTATTCCAGTCGGATACTAGTCAGGTGTTGGGCAGCATTGGGAGCATCCAATAAAATAAATCAATTCTAATTTTTTTGAGTTTGCTTTCCACTTGTGTTAGATTGCCTTTTGTATGATGGCCCACGCTGAGTCTGTCTTCACAGAGAAAGTTATCAATGTGAGAGCCACTGGAGGGTCCATTAGAGGAGCCACACCAACTGGGTCCCTCTCTCTGTTCATACAGTATCAAAGGCATCCAATTAGGCATAAGGGTAGGGGAGAACAATGGAGTGTATGCTGAAGGAGTTGTTTTTGAATGAGAGTCAGAAAGAAATAAGGATCTTCTAGTTCATATTCCATCTGTTGAATCATTTCATTCAAGTTGAATTCATAACAATTCAACAATGCATCCTCCTTGAAGAGTTTCTGAATATTTTCTTTTGGATGTTTTGGATCTTCATACGCTACAATGTACACGAAGAGTTTCTGCCTCTTTTTTGATGACCACCGGAAACTACTTGATGTGAAGCTTAGATTTAACTAGAATTGAATTGTAGTTGTTAAAAATGTTCAAGCAGAACCTGTAGGCTATGTAAATCAGAAAGAAATAGCTTGGAAACCATAGGTTAGGGACCACCACCTCCAGCAAATAGCTAATTTCTGTGAATACCTAAGACTCCCTCTAAAAATGCCTATTTTATTAGTTAAAATACCAAATATACCATAATAGCCATTAATATGCACACTGGAAACTGTTTAAGCACTACTACAGAAGCTAACACCTACAGTCCTCCTCTCCACTCTTGGGGGGAACATGCAATCAGCAACAAGGAAAATGAATGGTGTTTCTCTAAATTGGCTGCTTTGCAAATGCCAGCCAATAGTGTGTCAAGGAACATTGTGCCGAGGTATTTCAGTTTCCTACGTTGGATTTTTCCACTGTATGCAGCCATTCATTCATTCATTCATCCATCCATTGATGGAAGTAAAGCTACCCCTCCAAGACACCCTAACTCAAGCAAAACTAAGTGAGTCCTGAGTTAGAGTTAAAATGAGTGAAAAGTAGTCCTAATGAGAAACATGTGCAACAACCTTAATGGTTTATATAATCAAAGAATAAGATAAAGTGCATTAATGAAAGAAAATAACAATTTTAAATTAGGGGTAATCACAACTGTCTTTAAAAAAAAAAAAAAAACTCTACATCCAGCAGACACGCATTGTTTTGTCTCATGTGCAACTCTTTCCTGGAAGGAGACTAATTTGATGGAGTAAATGGAAGACATAAAGTCTACCAGTCACACCAGTCTGTGCCATAAAAACACAGTCAGTTTTTGCGTAAAGAAAGTCCATGTCAGCAAATTCCCTGGAGCAACAGTCTGCTAAATAAGCTTTGTTAGGTCTCTCTATCAAAGTCGGAGTCTAAGGTGGAAGATTTATAGCTGCAGCATTGTTGTTGTTTGACCGACTAAGAATTACCCAAAGAAAATCTAGAGATTTATGTGGCTTGATGAGATTGTGGAAGTCCATCAGAAACTGGATAGAGCGAGTGGAAACGAGGAGGTCACTGCTGTGTTTGACCGGGGTTTAAACAAGGCTGAATGTGTTGCAAACGGGTAAATGGGTTAATCCGAGAGAAAACAGTCCCTGAGATATACCTGCTGCACTGTGGAGTCTTTGTGGACTCAGGATCAAGCAGTCATCAGCTGCAGTTTGAACTTCACCTTCTAAGAAGAATAACAGGAAAAATAGCTTTTCTTGTGAACACAAAGTAAAGTACGAAACAAGAGAAATAGAACCATTAATCAAGTCTTTTTACTTCAGAATGATTTACCTAGGAGATAGATAGGGTCTCATTCATGAATCAAGTTGTATTTATTATTATACCACACAATAAACGTTTTAAAAGCTATAATGCTTAAATTTGTATAAACACATTGTAATGAATCTAAAGACTACATTCATGAAAACCCAAACACAAGCCTGTCCAACAATATTTCAACAAGAGGTGAGTTTTCCCTCCCAAGCCCAATAACTTTGTTTGATAGAACCACAAAAATGGCTTCCACTTTAAAGGGGACGTTCAGGATTTTTGAAAGCAGGTTCTGGTATAAGGTTCACCAGAATGTTTTCAACTTTATCTTTATCTTTCAGATCTTTGCTAATATTTCATCTGTATTCTGTAGAATTCCCCTTTGAACTGAATGACTAGGATTAGCAGGTTTGGGTTTCCTTTCACAAGCTTCTCAGAATAGTTTGCTGAAATTTGGCCCATTCCTCCTGACAGAACTGGTGTAACTGGGTCAGATTTGTAGATCACATTGCTCACACACACATCTTTCCAGATCATATCTTTGTGATGGCCACTCCAAAATATTGACTTCCTCGTCTTCTTAGGGTTATTGTCCATATGGAAGACCAATTTTTGCCCAAGCTTTAACTTCCTGCCTGATTCATATTTCCACATAATGGTCTTTTTGTCATGATGCCATTTATTTTGTAAAGTGCAACATTACCTCTTGCAGCAAAACACCTCTCACTACATGTACATGATGTTTCTATCCCAATAATTCACAGGACCTTTCTCCAAAAATGAAGGCATTTGTTGCTGAATTCATTAAAGCTTGGGCACAAATGAGTCCTTCATAGCTCTAAAAAAATATATCATTGTTCTTGAATAAATAATTCTAGTAACCTTCGCTGACTTTAAACATGAAAGGTTTTGTTTATCACAGAGTGACAAAAAAAATTATATGCTTTATATCTTTTTATATGCTTGCTTATTTCCTCCTTAGCCTTTCCGGTAAGGCCTATGCCAGAGTGCTAGAGAGGAGAGTTTGGCTCATAGTCAGTCCTTGGCTTTAAGAGGAGCAGTGTGGTTTCCATCCCAGAAACCACACCATGAACCCTCATGGCCACCTGTGGGGGTTGTTGCAGGAGTTCAGAGTCTGGGGCCATCTATTCTCTATACAAACAGAGTAGGAGTTTGGTCAGACCTTCTTCCTGGTGCACTTGGACTCCAGTATGCCTGCCCTTTGTCACCAGCCCTGTTCAAAACTTCCAGGCACAGCCAAGGGCCAGAGGAGGTCTCGTTTGGGGACTGACTGATTTCGTCTCTGCTTTTTGCTGATGATATGGTTCTGCTTACTCCCTCTGGCCAGGACCTACAGCATGCACTGGGGCAGTTTGAGCCCAGTGTGTGGTGGTTGGGGTTGAGATCAGCTTCTCCAAGTTCAAGACCATGGTTCTCGACCAGAAAAAGGTGACTTGCCCTCTCCAGGTTAGAGGGAAGTTTCTCCCTCAAGTGGAAGAGTTCAAGTATCTTGCGGTTCACAAGTGAGAGGAAGATGGACCAGGACGCCGATAGATGGATCAATTCAACTGGTGCAGAAATGCAGGTCTGTTGGGGTGAAGAGAAAGCTGATATGAAAATCAAGACTCTCCATTTACTGGTCATCTATGTTCCTACACTCACCTATGGTTACGGCAGTTGGGTCATGACCAAAAGAACAAGATACTGGATACAACTGGCCAAAATTAGCTTTTTCTGCAGGGTGGCTGCCTTAGAGGGGGTACTCCTCCACATTGAAAGAAGTCAGCTGAGGTGGTTTGGGCATATTTTCCGAAAGCTCCCTGGATGCCTCTCTTGGGGGGTTGTTTCAGAATGACTGCGAGTGTGAGTTTATATCTTTTTATCAACTAAATTGTCTAGAAACACAGGAGAAGCATAGTGCAAATATCTTGGGAAAGTATATTATATAACTTATATTACAAAAAAAGAGATTATCACTACTCCGTGTTACAATCAGGCACTGGATAGCTACCGTGTAGCTCCTTGTATGCAGCCAGGCTGAAGAACATGACCAGAGTTAGGTTTGCTATCTGTACCTGAGCAGCACTTCCCCTCACCAAGTTGATCAGCAGTATAGAAGTAATTGGGAAGAAAGCACAACAACAACCACCCCACAATCATGACATGCTTGTGATCTTTTAACAGAATCACCCTTCAAAAATCCTGAACTATCCCTTTAAATCAAGATGCCTGTAAGTGACAATTAAGCCAATAGCACAAGAAGGCAGTTCTCCTGATTTGTTTAAACCTGATACTGAGTTTGCAGAAAATAGGCAAAGACGATTAAAGTAATGAGTTTTATGCTAATAAAATCAAGCTGAGACAAGAGGTTATGAATGATCCCCACGACGGCATGACTGATGTTACAACCAGCAGCTTTTAGGATCGCAGCTCTCATTATTATTCCTCCAAAGCCGTTCCCAGATTTGGAGGACAAAGGTAAAATGTTCCTGCTCAGAGCTCTATAAATTCATAGCATCGCCTTGCAGTTATTGCTGGAAGAGTTTGAGTTGTAGCACATTTTATAGAGATAAAAGAGTCCCTCTGATGTGCCGAGTGTGAAGCGAGCTAAATGGAGCTGAAATCTCAGCATGTGGTTATCAAACTGCTGAAAGCTCTTGGGACTCCCTCCTGCTCATTTAAGAATGCAAGTTTCAGACTGATAGTATCACTTTTGTTAAACAGTTGAGTTTTTTTCCCCTTCGTGGGTGACATGATTAAGAAAGCTTTTATGGAAGCTTAAATGTGTTTTATGTTTAGGACTGAGCTATCTGATTGTAGTGCAGGTCTCATGCTTTTAATGACTAAGAAATGTGAATTTACACAATGGACATTTGAGGGAAATAATGTACTGATAGAAAAGGCAAGGTAGTTCAACATGTTTTAAAGAAGAGAGGGAGAAAAAGAATGACAATAACATTTATGCAAGACATATAAAGAATAATGTATTCAACCAAATGTCACAGTTTGAGGCGTTATCTGTTTTCCCAGCCTATCTTGAATGCATCATCTACCCTCTGCCTGATTACTTGTATTGCATGCTGCAGCCCTGTCTTAGCTTTCAAGCCAGCTTGACTTAGTGATTTGCCTTCCTTCATGAGATTTGACCTGGACCATTCTTGACCCTGCCCTAGCCTCAGTCCCATTAGAGTTTGTAAACTGTATGCTCATTTGGATTGCTTTTTGGTGCTTGACCCCTGCTCTCTCTCGGACTAGTCTTTTGGATTCTGGACTTTGGATTTGAATACTAGATTTTGGATTTTGTCTTTTGAACTTGGACTTGGATTTGGAGTCTGGATTTGTTTGAACCTAATTATCTGAGTGAAATACAAAACTTCAGATAAATGACCTGAGCCAAGCTAAGTGTCTGTGCTCCATAGACTCCACACTAGATGGTCTACATTCACCCCAGCGAGTGTGAGCGGACACCACGACACCTTCTCTCATTCCCTTCATGCTGCTATTATGACTGTCTTTGAGCTGCAGATGCTTCAACGTTATAATTATTAGCAGGATGTGTAAACTCCTAGGAATTTAACCACCAATTAAATTTACATAATTTTTGTATTCTTATTGCTAAACGTATTCATAATATACAATTTTCTAGCCTTTGTCATGTCATGAATATGTTATAGTCAGCACTTGAGTTATTAACATGGTAAAAACAAGGGTGCTCACTTCAGCTTAAATCTGTTTATCAAGATTATTTAAACACTTTTTCCTAAAATCCATCCATCCATCCATCCATCCTCACAAAGGCAGCAGCCAAAGCAGAGAAGCCCGTACTACTCTCTCCCCAGCCCACCGGAACCCCTCACAAGTGAGGCGTCCAGGAGGCATCCTAACCAGATCCCCAGTCGACCTCAACTGGCTCCTCTCAGTGTGGAGAAACAGCGGCTCTACTCTGAGCACCTCCCAGATGACCAAGCTTCTCACCTTCTCGCTAAGGGGGAGCCCAGACATCTTGGGGAGGAAACTCATTTCAGCTGCTTGCATCTGCGATCTACTTCTTTGGGTCACTACCCAGAGCTTTTGACCATTGATGAGGGTGGGTATATAGATCGACCAGTAAATTGAGAGCTTCACCTTTTGGCTCAGATTTCTCTTTACCACGATAGACCGGTACAGGATTTGTATTACTGCAAACACTGCACCAATTCGCCTACCCATTCTCCTGCTCAATTTCCCCCTGATTCATGAGCAAAACCCTGACAAACTTTAAGTCCTAAACCAATTTTACAGTTTTGGTTCAGTTTATCCATCACACAGGATGAATTCAACTCTAAAGAAATATTTTTTTTACAGGGTTTTGACAAGATTTTTGAGGTTTATCAATAATACAATGGACTCCCATAGCGTGTATTTTGAGCGTGGCCAAAGCCTCAACAGCAAAGTCATGGTGGTTTATCATCATGGTGCAGTGGATGGTGTAATCGTGATGTCGGGCCCCCATTGCTGCATCCTCAAGTGCAGGCAGGGGTCAGCAACTTTTTTGGCTGAGAGGGCCATGAAAGCGTCATATTTCAAAATGTATTTCCATGAGAGCCATATATTATTTTTTGACACTAAATACCACTGAATGCGTGCATTTTAGAGTAAGACTAACAATTTTAGAGCATAATAAATCTCTGAAGCTAATCAATAACAAATAAAGTACTTCTTACCTTTAATGCGACTTCTGGTGCTGCTTTGATGTCCGGTTGATACGTGGTGAGGTTAAGCTTCGTGCATGCGTTGAGGCTTCCATCCGTTAAACGTGATCGTAGGTTGGTTTTAATGTTTTTTAGATGTGAGAAAGACTGCTCACATGCACACGTGGAGCCAAACATGGTCAGCACCGCAACACTCACGCGCTGCAGTGCACGGTACGTGACAGGAAGCGCGTCCCAAGTTTTTACAGTCAGCTGGTCTGCCGGTTGAAGTCTTTTCATTTCTGTCCACTGGTGTTTGCTGTCGTGCAAGTCCCTCCAAATCTTCATTCAGTGTCTTGAACTTATTTACCCACATTTCTGAGGTCTTCAGATCAGCAACTTCGATCTCAAAATCTCTGATGGAGACACCGGGAATGTAAAACAGGTCGGCTTTGTCCAAAAAGTTCATTGGCGACGTCAAGCATGAATGTTTTGGCATACTCGCCATCGGTGAAAGGCTTTCCGTTCCTCATTATTGCTAAAGAACCAGCAAAGCCTTGCTGGGTCCACACACGGAGTTGCTGTTGACTAGCTTGTTGACTAGCTTGCACGCTGCACAGTAGCTCTCGGTAGGCCTTCTTCCTGGTGTCTATTTCGATGCAAACGTTGCACGGCGTGTGTCGAAGAGCCGCTTTATATTTGGACCGTTTCATCGAAGAAATTTTATCATCGCAAATTAGGCCCACCGCAGAACCTGCTCTCTCCACAAAGGCGAATTCCTCTGCCCATTCCGGCTGAAATTTACGGTACTCTAAATCCTTTTTTTTTTTTTTTTTTTTTTTTTTTTTTTTTTAGCCATGTTCTTCGTCAAAAGGGTTTGGTCTGCAAAAGCTAGTTTTAAACAGAAGAAACAAAACGGAGGGAAGTTTACTTCTTGACCTCACACTGACCTGTGCAGGTCACACATTATCCAATAAAATTAGAGTTTTGATGTTGGACCCGCCTGCAACATCAAGGACAGCTGTGATTGGCTCTAGCCACACACACAACCTTCAACAGGAGCGGTAGAAAACAGGTGGATTAAAATGCACAATGCATGTTTTTTTTTTTAAGGATTCCTCCGCGAGCCAGATGCAGTCATCAGAAGAGCCATATATGGCTCTAGAGCCATAGGTTGCCAACCCCTGCTCAAGCGTCTTTAAGATCTCTGAGACGTTTAAACACAGGGGCTGTCAATCAAAACATTTTCTAGTGAAGGACAAGTAACTGATCTGTTGAGGTGTACTATGCACTGTATAGTAAACCAAATGTAATTAGAATAAACTTAATGTGCAGAAGCCTACAGAACCAGTTTACATTGAGGCTGTTAGAAAGTCAAACCCTCTGTGGTGAAAATGTAGTCCTCACACTGCAAAAAATATCTGCTTATCCCTGACAGACCAGCTGCAAAATGTGCAAATTGTATGTAGTGTTAATAAGTGAGCTCTTTTGTGTATGTTAGCATGCAGCATGCTGCCTTTGTTGCTGATTACCACTTCTGCTCTTCTGTTTCATCTGATTAGAATTCAGTTTTCTGTCCTCGCTCTCTGTTTTCCCCTTTTGTTTTTCAATGCTTCATGGCGACAGTCAGAAGCCATGGATGCTGATTTTCTTTCAGGCTGTGTTGGTTTATCTAAATTCAAGAAAAGGCTGACATCTGCGTACTTGATCACGGATTCGCAAACAGCTGGCCATGCATGCCAAATATGACTTGGTAATGAAACAGAGGGCAAGGATTGTGCTTCGTAAATGTCACATTTTTATTGTATCAGCAAGTTTTTCTTTTCACCCTCCTTTCCATATTTTTCATCTATTTCTGTTTCCATACTGAATATGTGTAAAATTACCACCAGAGCCTGTCATTTTCAAATTTTCCTTAACCCTATGGGCTGCGTGATGAGTTATTTTCTCTGATTGCATTTGATAAAAATCCCTAAATCAAATAAGAAATCCAGACCTTCTTGAGGCCCTTTAGGTCTTGCATCAGATCTGTGCTGCTCCTTTACTCTTATGCAGAGATAATATCAGTGTACATGGTATCCAATAGCAACTGCTGATAACAGCTTCTTATTAGAGAGCAGACCAAAATAATGGAAAGAAAACCTGGTGAAAGAGCCCAGGATAAATGCTGGATAGGAGTAGCCTTGTTTCCTAAATGGACTCTGAAGTGGCTGTAGGTAAAATAACACTCACTTGTGTATTTGTCTAAATGTGAGAGACGAGAAGTCTCAGGATGGGGGAGGATTCCGTGTTGTGGCTATGTGTGCGTGTGCCCAACATGTGCCCAGCACTGACTAACCACAGTCATTAAAGCTGAGGTAGGCAGCAATGGTTTGGAATCAGAGAAAAAAAAAAGTCCTATCAGCCTTTTTAGCTTATTGCAGTCTAAGGAGAGAGAAACTTAGACCTGTCCCTCTACTTCTGGCTGGATTTGCTGTTGGCTCTTGTTCAGTGCCAGTCAGAAGTTTGTAGCTTTTTAGAACTTATTCATGCATTTGCATATTTTTTTATTGGGGTAGATTGATAATACAGGATAAAGCCAGAATGCATTAAAAAAAAATCAATTTTCTCTAATTCACACAATGTCAAAATTATCAAAATTATATATAGAGTCTAAAATTAAACCCCACTAATACCGATTAAATCTACCTTAGCAAGCTGCACACTGGCTGTATGCTTTTAGCAGCCACCATCAAGCCTCTGGCATAATCCTGGAAAGATTTTTGACCACATTTCTGATGAATTGGTAGACAAGTTAACTGAAAAGGCAAGGCTTCCTGGCACAGATTTTAAAACATAATTCATAAATGTACAATTATTGGGATAAAGGTCAGTCAAAAAGATTATCACCCTGCCCCCATCAGTCTGTAATGATTGACCTTTGGAACAACCAATTGTTTCCATGTTCAAATATCTGAGCTAAACAACAGCTATATGGATGAAACTTGAAACATAAAAACTAGCATTGGAATGGATAAAGTGGGCATACAACTAAAGGGTTCACTTAGATTTTCTTTGAATGAAGTTCTTTCAAGTTAGTATCTGTAATAATTATTTTGCCTGGTGACTGTAAGGTAAGCTTGTAGGTAAGTTAATTACATCCTAGAAGGTGGTGGAAGTAAAAAAATTAGTCAGGCGGGGGTGGTACCAATCCCCCTCATCAGCTGATTTGGTCATTCAGTTGATTGGGGCTTCTTTTGATCATTTGGAAAAAAAAAAAAAAAAAAAAGTATGAGACCTGGAAAACACACAAACATACCATATTTGATTCTGCTGCAGAACTGACACAAAATCCAAACATTTAATCTGATCTGTTCTTGGTAAAACAAGAGCTCATTGCTGAGTCCCAGTGGATCTGGTAGATAAATGCAGCCAGAAGGCTCAAACCAGGTAACTTTACATACATGCAGATTACCTTCGGTTGGACAAAACTCCCCCTGATATTACATTTTGAGATGATAATATGCTAAAGTCAGAGAAAACAGGTGGTGTACAACTCACTGGCTTGTTAGCCATCCACCACTTTGCTCTGAAGACTTCATTCATTTTCGAATAGCTCACGGTGAAATGGCATCTTTCAACTGCAGGTAAAGGAATCATTGCTGATAATGAAAAAATCCTCACTTAAAAAAAAAAACCAAACATACAACTTTAGTTCTTCGTGGAGATTTGTGGACTTCATTTTAAAGTAAAATTAATGTCAGGAAATCAACCAGCTTTTATAAACATTCACAAAGAATGGTATAACAAATGGGAAATTGCCTGGGTTGGTACAGCACTTTATCAAGTCTGTGGACTCCAAAGCGCTTTATACCACATTCAGTCATTCACCCATTCATATACACATTCACACGCTGATAGTGAAAAGCCACACTTCAGCAACAGCTGCCCTGCAGTCGGGGGCACCTGACTGCAGCCATGCAGTCGTCGTGACCCGGCCATCTGACCACCACCACCTCCTGAGCCACTGCTGCCTGGGTTGATGGTGGCTTGATGGTGGCTATAAAAAGTTTGACATCCCTCTAACCCTCGCTAAACGGACATTCATCTAGATGATAGTGGGGATGTATGCATATTGTATTTGAGCCAATATGTAAAATTTCATAATCAATTCAAATTTGTGCACCCAATTCCTGTTTTGAAAAACCATTACAGCTGTATCAGTCCGTCATGAAACAGGAACTGTTCAAATGCATCATTAAAAGCCCAAAATCAACACAACATTCAGGCCAATGATGAGAGTATGTAAAGTTCTGACCATGTTTATTGAAAGATGCAATACTTTGTTTTGGGGTAGAAGATCTTGAAAGAAAGGTTAATATTTGGTCATCTGTGAGAGCAGGACTGATGGATGGCATTCCACAACTTCTATGGGATTAACCTGCTGTGGATCAGTGTGCGAGCATTACGGATAATTATTCTTTGAATTAACATGACAATTTTGTTTTTGTAGACTTAGTCATTAGTTGGAAATTAACTGAAACAACTGTTAAAAAGGGGATTAATAGGATAAGTCAAATGTGACCACAGAAGGTGAAACCGTTTTCTTTCTTAGCTGCAAAGAAAAAAAAGATTCTGAATGGTTTTCATTTTGTTTCACAGGGAAACACAAAATGGCTATTGTTGCTTTAGCCAAATGGAAACCATGGCTCAGCAAACATTTAAAACAAGTTTGTTTTTATCATTTTAGGCCTTTTTTGTTCTCTTTTTTCCTAAAGTTTGATCACTGGAAAAAAAAAAAAAAATAATAATAATAATAATATATATAGTGATCAGACATCTTTCTATTGGTCCCATCTGTTCGAAGAACATTGCTCCAGAAGCTGTTGGTTCAGTCTAATCCATCCATCCATCCAGCTATTCCACTCATCCAAGAAAACAGGCCATGGGGGTAACAGATTAAAGAGAAAAACCCAGAAAATTCTCTCCCCAACTATACTCAGTTGTCTTCATCTTTAAGGGTGAGCCTTGCCACCTTGTGGTGGCTGCTCATTTTAGCCACTCATATCCAGGATGTTGTTCTTTTGGCCATGATCTATATTTTGTAAGCTTTGCTTATTGGCTTAGCTCTTTCGTCAGTGCTCACATTACCTCAGACAAAGCCTCCATTCATCTATCCATCTTCCAATCCATATTACTATCACTCATGAACATTGTGGTTTTTATTGGTTCTCTTTTCTTCTCGTAAAGTGACTATGATGTCCTGAAAGGCACTTAAGAATAAATTATTATTTTTACATAGAACACCAAGATACTTGATCTCCTTGGCTTGAATTAAAGACTGACCGCTAAGCCAGAGGGAGCAGTCCACCTTTGTTGGTAGAGAAGCAAGGCCTCAGACTTAGAGAAACTGACTCTGATCCCCTTATCTCCCATGCAACTTTGCAAACTAGTACCCCCTCACACTATTGCGTATTAGCATTTCATTGGCATGGGAAGACACAGTGCTGTAGGAAAACAATGCAGAAATTTCATCTTCCAATGCATTTAACACTACTGTACAATTTGATCACCAAAAATGGAAGCTACCACAAATATTTTTGACATGTTGACGAAGTCCTCCTCATGAGTGCGGCAGCTACCAGGTGCCATATTCAACACAACAAAGACCTAACCATGATTTTAGCTAATCTCACTCTTGGCTGTACAGAAACTTCACTTACCTCGGAATCCTGGGTGCTGAAAATTGAAAGTGAAACCTATCCAATCATTTGCTCTGTGAGTAATTCAGTTCGTAGCTGTCTGCCAACTTGCGAGCACTCACAGAGCTTTGGAACTTAATGTACATATGTTAAGTTTAAATTTAAATATATACAAAAACAATGAGATCACAGAACAGTGACATACCTGGACACAAAGCAGCAGAACACTATGAATTCCACATCTGTCATCACAGTATACATGCACTATCCAGAAAGGATGGTCATCAAAGGAGATATGTGTACTTCAAAGATTAGAAGGACTTTATGTTCAACAAAATCATTTTGATTTCCCTACATCTGGACCCCTGTAATGTGTTTTTCAAAACGTCAGCATATATTACAACAGAGGTCCCCAGCCTTGGTGCTCTGAGCCCACTGTCCTGCATGTTTAAGGTGTTTCCCTGCTGCTGCGCAACCTTGCTTAAATGAATGGGTGACTAACAGACTTCTGCAGCAGCTGGAGGCATGGTAAGGAGGTAATGTAATCATTTGAATCAGTTGTGTTGGAGTGGGGAAACATCTAAAACATCCAGGACAGTTGGCTCTGAGGACCAGGATTGGGAGTATCTGCGTTTCAAGACAGGAAACGGTGTGACAGCAGCACGAAATTTGCTCTTTTTTTAAAAAAAGTTCTCTCCTTCAACTCTTTCATAGAAGCCATACTTGTTTAGTTTTTTGTTGTCATCCAGTCATGAACTTTAACTTTTAACATGATAGGCCCAGGCCTGTATGGTCTGGGGTCTTTGTAATTTGTCTGAAAATCTCATGGCGTGTCTTTGGGAGGAATTTGCACAGATGTGTTCTTCTGGAAGTCTTCATTTTGAAATGTTACCATGACTGTATCTGGGTGAGACCATTCTGCTTTTATCTCATCAGTGCGTTGACATGGTGACTTTCTCACTTTTCTCCCTAATGCATCAGATCTTGTTTTGGAGTTTTGACTGAACCCTTTTCTTTTGTGCACTTGCTAAATAATGAAACTTGAGAAAGCAGACAGAACCTCTCTTGTTTCCTGCAGGGATCTAATCAGATGGCAGAATCAGTGTTTGCATCACTCTACCTCAACTCCAACAGATGTGGAGAAAGTTCACACCAGAGTAATTATGTCTTCTTTGTGTGGATTCAGCATGTCCGTATGCTATTTGTGTTGAAACGCGCATCTGCCCCGTTTCACCCCTTGGCACTTTCCCCCTGCCGTCTTGCAGCAGAGTTACTGCCAAAACCAGCAAAAGAGAGAGGTGATGAGGGAGTGCGAGAATAGATGAGCAGTCACAGCTCTTTGCATGCTGCCGGTAATTAAACAAAGACAAGACGGACTGAGGTCACACCTGCGCAGTAAGCCTGTCATGTATCTTCTATCATTGCTGATGCAGTGATAATTAAAAATGAGATGTGGAAATCAGCAGAATTAATTGAGTTTTTTCTCTTATATTGAGGAGGCCTGTTTAATTTTCTCCTTTATTGTCTACATTTTCAAAGTAATCAAGATGTCCTCTCTTCCAGAAAAGTCTTTTACACACTGCCAAACGTACTGCATTAAATGTCTTTGAGGAAAGATGATTTCTCTCTGGGTTAATTGTATGATTTGGAACTGACGATGCTCTAAGTTAGAATAACCTGATTAAACTGCTTTGATGGACCCGTGACCTGTCCAGGGTGTAGCTTGCCTCTTGCCCACGAGCATCAGCTCTCCTTCAAGATCAACCAGGTAAAGACAATAGATATCTGTTATCTTTAGGAAAGTAGTCTTGTGAGTTAGTGCTGCTGCATTTTAGATTCTAATAATGCAAAGGAGCATCTTATGGGATGATAAAGAAGCCAAAATGCAGCACAAATGCATCATTGCTTTAATGAGAAAACAACACCTGAGTGAGTGTGCTGCATTATTGTTTTAAGTCAATAATTCCTTAATATTGATGAAAAACTACCAGGTATAAATGAAATAATCTGGCAGTGGAGCAAGACAGCTTTCCCATTTTATAAGGCAAAATTTCACTTATATGGAGTACTTTTTCATCAATCTTTAAGAATTATTTACTTAAAACAAGCTCCTGTATCATGCTGAAATGTTGCTTGTAAGTTAGTTTTGTCTTATTTCAAGTGTACTAAGCCAGTTGTACTAAAAACTAGACCAAAAATACTTTTGGACTTTTGCACCATATGAGTTAGTTTGTGATCATTAGTCTTAATGTTGTGCTTTGATGAATAAAAAAAAGATAAATGGATACAAGAGCATGCTGCACCAAAATTAAATTTAGAAATTTTTTGACGAACTGCAATATATGACTATAAGGAGTTCCAAATAACAAATAATAATAAATATTCCCAAATGAGGAAATATAATTTGATGAAGGAAAATGGAGAAGAAAATCATTTTCCACAAGTTTCTTTCTTTAGAGATCTCCAGTCTGCAGTTGTTTAGTGGGCATGAGCCCACAAAACTGGGAAAGTATTTTTCCTATTTTCAAGTTCATGCATGCAAAAAGTATTATTGTTTTGTTGTTGTTTTGTTTTGTTTTTGTTTTTTTTTAACGATATTTTCCAAAAGTAGCTGTTTTCACAAGGTATCTTGAAAACGTGACACTTTGAGATGTTCTCAGTCCAATATGACCCAGCAGTGAATACTGACTGTGGGATGTTGTGTGATTCATATACACTACACTGCCCTCACACATATGAACTTGAGCAACATCATATTTACAATCAGTCGAGTTTTATATCATGTTGTCCCACCCTTTACAACTATAACAACTTCAATTCTTCAGAGAAGGCTTTTTACAAGGTTTAGGAGTTTGGTTATAAGATTTTCTGACCACTCTTCCAGGAGCATATTAGTGAGGTCAGACACTGATGTTTGGAAAGACTGCCTGGGTCAGGGTCTCCACTCTAATTTATCCCAAAGGTATTTTATTCAGTTGAGGATAGAAATTTTTTCAGGCCAATCAAGTTCTTCCACGTTAAACTCACTCATCCATGTCTTTATGAACCTTGCTCCTGTTGCAACAGGAAGAGGTGATTTCCAAACTATTCCCATGAAGTTTGGAGCATGAATTTGTAAAATAATGTGTTGGTATGCTGAGGCTTTCAGAATTATTTTCTCTGGACTTAAGGGATTGAACTCCTGAACACCATAATCCCCTCTGCACACTTGACCCAATGCAGTCTGGAAGCTGCTGTTCTCCTGATAACTGTCAAGCCCAGATTTGTCCATTGGATTTCCAGACAGAGAAGCATGATTTGTCATTCCAGAAAAAAATGTCTCCACTGATCTAGAGTTCAGTGATGACATGTTTTACACCACTGTGTCATGTACTTTGCATTGCACTTGAAGAAAGGCCTTGCTGAGTAAATCTGAAGGCCACAGGATGCTGGAGGTCTGTAGCTACTGACTCTTCAAAAAGCATCCACTGACCCCGCTTTGGTATTTTATCTGGTCTATTACTTAGTAGCTGAGTTGCTGTAATTCCTAATCTCACCCATTTTATTCTAATACCACAGTTGACTGTGGAATGTTTAGCAGTGAGGACATTTCAAGTCATCAGTATTTGTACATCAGATTCCTTGATTCTTGTTTGCTTTGTTTGGGCGGTGACAGTTTTACTCCTCTAGATCCCTGAAAGGATTATTATTAAGACTCAAAAATAAATTAATGAAGCAAAACTTGTCCTTTTAGTATAGTTACTCTTTTTCCTTTTTTACATCACCATCCTTGTTCATATAGACGGGAGCCTTCAAAGGAACCACTGAGGTGACATTGTTTTGACATTGCATTTTTTCAGGTGACATCTTTTCAAAGCCCTGGAGGAAGAAGATTTATGCCCAGTGTGACTGTAGAGGGGAGAGTGATGGCTTCCACATCTTTGTTTTATGGCTCCCATACCGTCAGTATCCCATATCTCTTTATGTTCCCCTAACGTCGACAACATCTCCATTCCCTCTGACTCCCAGTGAGCTCATTATCACTTTCTGGGAGCGAGATGGCGTGATGCAGGGAGATGTGTCGGGACATGACTGCATGTACAAATAAGAGCATACAACCGACAGTAGCATAAGTTTGTGCACGTGGACTACATGGACTAGATTTACACGCAGTTTTAGTAAACAACGCAGCATGTGACAAGCAAAAAGAAAAACAACTCCTTGATTTGTGCGTGCGGTGAATTTCCTTTGAATCAATTTGTACATGCAGATCTTGTTTCCTCATTAGTTCTGATTTTTGTCACTTCAAACCCAAGAAGATGAATCGTTCCATCTGCCACATGCTGAAGTGAATTTCATTTCACATCTCACCACTCTTCCATCTCACTCACAGAAGCTCAGACAAAGACGCTGACTCTCAGTCTGTAATTGTCCACATGAGCTCAGACCCTCATATTTCACGATGATCTTTGCACAAATGAAAAAGAAAAGAAAAGCAACATCAGATTGATGAAGCTCTGAGGAATCGCAGCGCACTAAGCTAGAGTGACGCAGCTTCAAGCTGTTTGCCATCCATCAGTGGCTTGGTGACATCTCACAGCCTGCTCTGCTTGAAGTTTTCCCTACAGCTGATGAGCCATGGTGGCAGAAAGTGTGAAACTTGCTAGACATCAGAAGACAGGGCTGTGTCTCAGAGCAGGCACACCAGTTAATCCTAGGAAAGTGGCAAGTCTGACTAACTACACACCTCTCACCTGTGAGACCATCATACCCAGTCCTTATCTTGGGAATCTGTCTGATTGCTTAGAAACTAAAGTCATTTTGGGGATGCTGGTCATTTCACTTCTTGGTCATTTTCCATAATGGAGTCATCCTCCAATGAGATGTTTCGTACCGACTATACGTAACCTAACCTACTTGGGGATGACTAAAGTGACTGAGTCATCAATCACTTGATGACTCAGTGATTGAAAGTAATTATCTCTGATCTATTCAGTCTACAGTACGGAAACGTCAACCTTAACTCTTTTGGTTCCTACATATTTCCACAAATTTTATGACATCCTTTACAAACACAAAAGGTTTACTACAAACTCTCCAAATCAAGAAAATACAACTATGAAATTGGATTCTAATTCAACATAATATTACGCAGATGTTTCACCACTTAATGCATTAGGCCAACTTAGATCAGCTGTATTTCAAAATTGACACCAAGATTTGTCAAAACTGGACTGGGTTGCTATACATATTTCTTGATTCACAGTTTACAACCTGTGATGCCTTTCTTTTGTTTGTAAAATTTAAAAAAGGGGTTTCAGTAAACTACAGGCTCAATGTAAAAGCCTGTCAAAGAGGGTGTAAAAGGCCAAAGAAGTAGTAAAATGGCTTTTTTCAAATCTCTGAATAAAGGCCACATTTATGTATGGCTTCTAGCAGAAACTCAAACACCGAAATGATCAACAAATCTGAACAAAAAAAAAAAACAGAGTTTCAATGTAGAGAAGCAACACAAAGAGAAGTGACATATTTAAAATAAAATTCAATCAAAAAAGTCATTATTTTTAAAAAATCTTTTTCTTTAGCCTATTAGGTAATGCAAGAAGGAACAAAGCAATTTTGGAAATTAATCCTTTGTTTCCATATGATGGGTTCTTTATCAAATGCTTATTCAAATTTGGAAAATTATAAACTCAAATTCAATACTTTTCCAAACATTTTGAGATTGCGAAGGAATCCTGCAATAAATAATGTATGCTAGCGGCAGGTTTGATCAAGGTCATAATCTGTCATATTTTTTGTCTATACAGGGATCAAAACACCCAATTATGCTGGGAAAAATATGGAATTTAACTATGTATTGATGTTGGGAAAAATACAATAGAGTATAAAGAAATATTTGTACATTAAGATTTCCTATTCACAAAAAGTTGTATTCATCCAACCATCCATTTGGCAATTGTCCGTCTGTATGTCCATCTGTTCATCTGTCTGTTTGTTGTCTGGTTTAAATCTTTCCACTCATCCAGCCAACCATCTATCCAACAATCTATTCATTCAGATATCCACTCTTCTGTTTGGGCATTATCTACCCAGCTGCCTGTACATTTCTCCATCCATTCATTCCTCTAATACGCTTTCCATCAATCCATTCATCCATTTTTTTAACTTTCATCTATCCGTTTTACCCATCTGTCCATACAAAATCCATCCATTTACGGTTGTCTTACCTTCCTTCCTCTTCGTCACTGTTTTTAGCTTTTGCAGATTCTGACAAATGTAAAATTATCGTGAAATACGTTTATAAGCTAAAATGACAGAGCAGTCTGGAAAAGGGCAGTATTTCAACACGAAAAATGTGTACAAACTGTATCCTTTGAAAAGAGCTCATCTGCCACTAGGAGCAACTTTGGGTTCTGTGTCTTGCCCAGAAACCAGAGACTGAACCGCCAGCCCTGTGATTAGTGGACAACCGGCCCTGCCAGAGCAGCTGCCTCATGTTGAGTCTTTTTTGGGTCATTATTTTGTCTAGCCTCATCTGTTTTAGATCAAGCTGAGGTCAATTGGTGTTTATTGCCACTGACAGAGTTTCTATTTGCTTTGCTCTGTTCATTTTGCCTAAATGTAAAACTCTCATTGTTTCACATGGACTTTTTCTGATCTTTTTATTTCCCATGGATTTTATTTCCATCTATTTCCTGTCTTAACTGGAACAAAGTCATTTTGAGTAATATGTGATTTGTAAAGGTTAATTCAATCATGAAGACAGGTTGTTACTGAGGAATTTAAATAAAGAAAATCAACAGAACTAAAAATTTAAGTTGAAATGCATGACCTACTTTTCTCTTTATATGATAACTTTTTTATAATTTTGCAACAATGGTGGCCTTTACTGAACAGGAAATGGGCAAAAAGGGAGAGATAGAGGTAGCACACAGCGGTCAAGCCGTGGCCTATTTTTTGTCATGGAACAGCACTCAAAATTTTACAGGGTTGGAGCTCAAAGAGGTGTATCTCATTGCATCAACGATTCTCCACCACATTTAACGGTGGATATGATGTACCTTTCCAGATATGCATGGTTTGTTTTGACCAATGTTGCGACAAAACTCAATGTTAGGCTCACGTAACAAAAACACACTGGTCTAGTAGCATTAAGAAAAGTTAGTTTGCTCACATTTATGATGGTAGTGTTGGGCCTAGGCCTGGGTGGAGAACAAGGACTGAACTACAAACAGACAAAAAAGAGACTGGTAAAAACGCTGATTCCCAGAATGTACAGTATTAACCCATTTTCACAAAAGCTCCCAGGGCAGAGGAGTCTCACAGCTGGAATCCCCAAGCTGTCATAGAGGCATAAAAGCACAAGCAAAGCAGGGTTCTTTCTCTGTACAGGCTGAAATGGCTACGACATGCATCTAAACGTATTAAGTTATTTTCCAGGCACATACTGCCATTTTATAGCACAATCAAGTATCTATGTCACCTTCAGTTGTTAAAAGAAACTTGACTTTGCATCATAGCCATATGTGAGGCCTTGAAATTGAACCTCTTACCCTTTTTGACACTCCTACTTCATCAAGTCATCACAACAAAGCTAACTGTTGCCGCCGCTTGTCTGGTGGAGCTGTGTGGAGAAATGAAGCTTTTAGGCGGAGCTTTGAGGAAATATGCAGCGCATTGCAGGAGCAGGCATTACGGCACCCCGGAATAGCTGCCATGGATTGCCCACAAGGATTGCCCACATCATGCATCAAACATGCATGAATGAGTCAAAGCAACACTCTGTATGTGTTTTTGATGAGGAAATAAGATGAGATAAAATTCAAAATAATCGCTTTTAACCTTCCCGGCTGGGTAAAACACTGCATCTTAGAAGAGATCTTGGATCCAATTTAAAATTTGGTCTGCTGTTTGCGTATCTGGTGACTGCACCCCAGCCAGAAATAAGACATGCCACTTTAAAATGGCTTTCTGAGCTTTTGCAAAAAGAATCTGAGTCAAAGATTCCCCAAGAAGAGATGATGTCCCCAATTACATTGACATTTTTTTAATTTACAACACTCCTAGGCACTTTAATGAACTTTAAATAACTTAAGTGTCAATGAAAACAATAACTTTTTGATTTGTCTGCATGTACATTTTTAGAAAGCCACATTGATCTGCTTTGCTTTCATTGGAGGAGACAAACAGGACGAACAGAGGTGTAACCACATCCTCTGAGGATTTTATGATGATGTGCTTTTTCTGTTTCAGCTGACAACAAGCTGCTAAACATCTCCCCCTTTTTCTTTCATCAAGTCTCCATCTTGCTGTTTTAAAGTATCTTTCTTTGCCTCCTCTTTCTCCTTCTATTTCACAAGCGACAATGCATTCTCCATTAAGTCTTTATAGGCTGATGGAAATGTCATAAGGGCATTGAGATGGTCATACATCACCCTATTCACTCCCTCGTTCTGCTGAGCTTTCGTTTTTCCTTCAGTGTCTTCTGTCATTGTGTCAGAGTGCAGAGGCAAATAACTGTGCTAGAATCTCTGCTTTATTCAAGCTGCCTTAATTCCTACAGCTTCACATATGAAACTGCCATAATCTATACTCATCACCTAAGCCCAGCTGCTTGCAACCTACATGTAAGTGAAGGATTTTGACTGTAATGCAGGTGAGCAGATCCATATGCACTGATGCTGCAGTCCTGGTGGCTGTGCCCATATGCCACAGGGATTTGCAGGAGATCTGCTTATTTCTGAGTGGTTTTGATAAGCAGGAAGAATAAGCTATTTTCCTATTTCCTGTAACTGCAGCGTAGTCACCTCGGAGCCTGTTGAGGTGCGGGTGTAATAGGGAGAGGAGCAGTGTCAGGTGATGAAATGAGAGTGTGTTAGCCGAGCTGAGGACCTGCTGTATCCCTCTTCTCCATCCTGTGCCCCTTATCACATTACAGCCCAGATAGATGGTTCCCAAACCCCAGAGGTAAGGGATTAATTTGTTTAAAGCTCTGCACACTGCTCTGGCTGACCTTGGTTGGGCACAAAAAAAAAAACGAAGAAGAAAAGGATGATTTTTTTTCCTTCCAGTTTTTGCCCTACACACTTGCCTGGAGGGAGAAAGAAAAGATTAATAGAACGGCTGAAGCCATATCTCTCCTTCTGCAAACTAAAAACATAAAGTAACAGACGCCTCTAGGCTGTTTTTCCACACTATCTTTGTTTTCTAAAGATGATGCCATTAAAATCTTGAGGTCTATCCTTCTTCACTAGAATATGAAAAGAAAGCGTTTTACTGGTAATTTAGGTTGTTCAAGTTTTTTATGCTTACCCTAAGAGAGATGAGTCAGCATTAAGGACAAAGATGTTGCTATTCCATGTGTCTTAACTGAAAATATGTTCAACAATCCTTATTTATTCTGATTTTTTTTAATATACCCAAGAACAGATAATGGGTCTAACAGGCTCTGTAAGAAGGTTTAACATGTCAGCACCTCATAAATGATTCCAAGGTGTTCCCAGACCAGGAGGGACAGATAAAAAGTTCCCTCCAAAGGAAAAAAAAGGTCACACACTCTAAGATTTCATTGGACTGCCCTCAGCTTTGATTGCAGTACACAGTCGCTGTTCAATAAGCTTCTAAATGACTTGTTACCAGCTGAAAGATAATCACCCATGCAGTAACTATCCAATAGGAGGCTTGTATCCATTTGCTTGACTAAATCCAGGTGGCAACTTTTTTATTTTAGACCAGACAGTGTATATTCCTTCCAGCCAGTTCCTGGTCAGCCTGGGGTTGTTCCCAAGTGGAACATACTCGGTAAACCACCATAGAGAAGTGTCTTGGAAGTGTCCTAATGAGATGCTTGAACGTCCGCCGATTCCTTTTGATAAGGAGGAAAAGCAGATTTGCTTCAGGCTTCCCTTAAATGACAAATTTCCTCAATTTAAGGTAAAGTCTGGCTATCCTGCCAACTTCCTCTTCTATAAAAAGAAATCTCTTTTCAGCTGCTTATATCCAGGATTTGGGTCTTGCAGCCGTGATCCATGCCTTATGCATTTGGTGAGAGTTAGAGCTGAGCCAGAGTTGGCAGACAAGAGAAACAGCATTTGTTCATCTCTTGCACAAGTTTGACGTCCATGACACAAAACCTTTTCTTACCTAAGGCATGAAAGCCAGACTCAAGGTTATCAGAAAGAATATCAGAAAGAATCCCAGGGCTTCTTGAATCATGTTCTTTAGACTGATGAGTCTCAATTTGAAGTACAGAGCAGGAAGTGTCATGGATTGGTGATGTTTTGCTACATTAAGACCTGTCCCTCTCACCATTTTAGAATCCAACATGAATTCTAGCATGTACCAGAGGGTGCTGGACAAATAAAATGAGACCATCTGTGAAGAAATTAAAGCTGAAGCAGAACTAGACCCTGCCTATGACAGTGAGCCAAAACATACCAGTAAATCCACCGAGGACTGGCTGAGAATTAGGAAATGGAAGATCCTGGTCTGAAAAATCTAAATCAAAGACAAGATCTGATCTCACTGAGATGCTGTGGGGTGACTTGAACCAGGCTGGACATGCAAGCAACCCTCTATGCTTAAGGGGGTACGACTAGCAATGAGGGGGTAGAATGTCTTAACTTTTACCTGAGCTGTGAAGCTCATGTTGTTCATTTTCTTAATGGTTAAAATAAGGATATATTTAGTTTTTTGAGTGAAATTTAATTCAGTTCAATTCAGCTTATTTATATAGCGCCAATTCACAACAAATATCATCTCGAGGCACTTTACAGAAAAAATCTTTTTCAGTTCAGTCATTACATTCCAATTGATCCTAGCTTTCAAACAGTACAGTAAGCTCAATTAATTATTTTAAGTAGTTTAAAAAGTTTCTATCTAAGGAAACCCAGCAGACTGCATCGAATCATTGTCTGACACTCCTCCTGGACGAGCATGTAGCAACCATAGAAAATTTCTTGCATAATTTAATTAATTTATTTTCCAGAAATAAGAAAAATATGATCCAACATCATTATGTCAGCATTTAATTTGAAAAAACTGTATATTTAATGAGGTTTCCTGTTTGTTAATGTTGTGGTATTCTTGTCTTTATTCCAGTTCTATTCCCATACTAGTTTGTCCCATTCAATCGCATTTGAAAATTTGATTCTGATGAAGCTCCTTCACTAATAATGTCCACAGATGAAGCTAGTGACTGACACTAACAATATAGTTCCAATTACAGGTACACCATGCTCCTCCAGTTTTCCCACACGTAGATCCATGTGCACACACTTTCCATGCCCATCAGTCTTCCATTCATTAGTCATGTCACAGGCCACCGTGATGAGCGCGCTGTTTAGAAGGTGTGGCTGTCAACATCAATAAGAGCCTTCCAGTTTGAGGGTCCATTAATACCAAAGTAGCCACTCGGCATGTTGTCAGATATGAATAATGGTTTGCATAGCAAATCATTTCGCTGTCTGACAGACATTCCAGTGGCGGCTCAGGTTGCAGCATTTTGCTCCCATCAGCAGCCTCGCTTCTTGATCAAAGCTGAAGTTGAAATCGGGCCGAGGACAAATTGGCAAAGCAGATTTTTCCACACGGATGACACCTTGTTTCGGTGGCCACAGTGAAGATGATGCAGGGAAAGGTTACGCAGCACGGTGATGGAATGAATCACCAGCGGTCATAAGCAGTTAGTGTCCCACAGCTGTGAAATAATGATGTTTTCTAATCATCCTCAGAGGTCACCACACCTCATCTCCCAGTGCCGACGTCTTCGCAGCAAATGCAATTTGACCAGAAAACAACAGCCTGTATGTGCTGTCACCTGGTAACTTTCCACATCAATCTCGCCACAAATCCAAGTGGATTCATCTGCCCTAACAAACAAGAAGGTGGCCTCTCCAAATGAAATGAAATGTTTCTGATGAAAATGCTTGTGTGCTTGGAATATATGATACATAACACGTAACATAGCCGTTCCTGCTCTGACATCTTGCCTTTGCATCAGCGCTGCCGGTGGAGGAAGTGTCTAAGCATGTCATGCACAGTTTTAGCGCACAGCAGTGGGCCGTGCAGGAACAGGACAGTATGCACCTGCTGAAAGAAGAGAACTGGCAGACAAGTGGAGGAGCAGTCACAGAGAAACCAGGTTATACGCCGCATTGCTTGCCCTGTGCTGTAACTCTGCAGGTTGCCTGTGAAATGGGGTCACTGGTGGCCTGAGTGTGTGTGGAGAATTCAGAATCAATTTGAAGTTTTGGTGCAGAGGATAAAAAAACAAAAAAACAAAACTCAAGCTGAGGAGTGAATATTCTGTTTCACAAGTCAGTGCAGCTTTAATGCATTTCACCTGATTAAGGCTGAATATACCACACTTATTCCCCTGTCTGCTAACTTGCTCAACTTGGCTTCTTTTGAATATTTTATGCTGAGTTCTGTCAAAGCTGAATGAAAAAGACAGGATTTAGAACCGGTATGCAAATCTTTAAAGTACAAGCAAATACATCAGTAAATTGAAGTCTCAATCTTTCCAGAATTTTACTTCTTTGAACATAATCTCTGCCATCTGTTTAAATTATAATAATTCATATCCCCTCCAGCTGTTCTCAGGGTAAAAACTACAGGATAATCTTGTCCAACAACACCTATAAATTATTCTGTAAAAATCTTCCAGAGAAACAGAAAATTCACATGCTGGATGTGAAGACCTAAACAATGTGTTCAAAACACCATCAACATGGCAAAGATGTTACCACCAAGGTAATGTAAGTGCATTTCTATAGCAACATTCAAACAAAAGGTAATTTAAAGTTACGCTGGGGAAAAAAAGATGAAAAATAGACCACTCATTAAAAGAATAACAGCAAGATAGTATACAAAGAAAGTTAAAGTAATAAATAGCCAACAACATGATAAAGCAGAAGTTTCAATAGGTTTGATCAACATCAATAATATTTGCTAATTTCAAGAAAACAAAATAAAAATTTATGGGTGTGTACTTGTAGGGTACATATGGAGAACTTTTGGGTGTAAGGGTGTTTTCCCACCCGATAGTCTGGCAGACTTGGTTTGATTGGGGACCAAAGTTGCAACACTTGTTACATTTTCAGCTGGTGCAGTTTCTTCCCCCCCCTCGCCTGTGGTGGCGCTGCACCAAGAACGAAATGACACAAAAACATCTGAAACAGAAGAGTGCAACATCCTTAGGATTTCTCTTTTGTCATTGGTAAAGACCATATGTCATTTCTCCCGCTAGCGCTAGACTCACGCATTTGTTTTGGTTGTATTTACCCAGAATGGCCTGTGCTGTATTTTGGTTCCTGCTTTTGGAGTGGTCTCCAGTCCGCTTGGAATTCAGATTTGAGCCGCACCAGAGTTCACTTCAACTGAACCAAGACCTTGGTTTTTAGGCAGACCAGAGTTCGCTTTTTTGGTCTGCATCAGAGTTTGATTGCACATTCACACCTCCCCAAATGAGCTGGACTTTCCAGGCAAACAAACTAGAGTTTGATCAAAGTGGACTAAACAGTGCTGGTGTGAATAATCCCTAAAAGCTACCAAGAATTTTAATTACAAGTAACCTATGCGGATAATTACGGTATCCTTAAAGACAAGTTTAAGGGGAGCTAATAGGAGTGCTTAAAGGGTACAAATAATGGCACTTATAATGTATCCATGGGAACACTGAGAAAAACTCAATTTACCCTCAAGTACTCTTGTTGAGTCCTCTTGTAGTATTTGTCTACAAGGGCACTTAAGTGGCATCTACAGTTGTACTTAGGCAGGGGTCCTCAAGAGCTAATGTCCAGCCACCTTCAGCAACACACCTGAATCAAATAGCTGAATTTCCTCATCAGAATGTTATTCAGCTCTGCAGAGGACTGGGATTGATTCATTCACTTGTTCAGGTGTGTTGAAGCAGGGTTGCATCTAACAATTATTATCTTTGGACCCAAAGAGAAACGATCTAGAGTCAGCGCCCAGCTTCAGTTATTACAGCTATAAACTAGTGATAAAGCCCAAAATCTGGGTGTAGTGATGGACTCAGACCTGAACCCTCAGAGACACATAAAGACAGTTGCAAAGTCAGCCTTCTATCACCTGAAGAACATTTCCAGGATTAAAGGACTAATGTCTCAACAAGATCTAGAGAAACTTATCCATGCGTTTTATCTTTAGTCATATTGGTTATTTTCACAGTGAGAACATGAGCAGGTTTGTGAAGACACTAAGACCAGGAAGGTAGAGATAGCTCAGAGAATAGACTTTAAAATACTCCTGTTAGTCTATAAATCACCAAATAGCTTAGCACCAAAATACATTAAAGACCTGTTGTCATTGTATCAGCCAAAAATAAGACTGTGCAGAGTTTTGATAATAAAATAATAAATGAATAAATGTTTAATAACTTTGAAGTTGTTTTGATTATGAACAGAGCATCCAGTACACGAGTTGCACTTTAATATACCATACAGTACATCTGCTGGGGAAACCTCTCTTCATACAGTGATGCAAGCTAAGTTCAGTGTTGAGAGAGCTACTTACTTTTTTCACTTTTCTTTCCTTGTCATCATCACTTTAGCTGAATGGGATCCCATAATCTTTTCAAAAAGTTTTTATAGTTTATTTATGACATTTTTAGGAAGAAAAATACCACCAGACAAACACAGGCATCAAAGAAAAAAGGGCCAAATAGGAAGGAAAAAAACACAAACTAACCCTGAGAGCATAGTGATGGAGAGAGTTTTCCACAAACCCAAAGTATCCTAAAATTTCACAATAACATTGAAAAAGGCAAACAATAGTCGTGGAACACACCCTACAACAACTCTGGACAACACAAACCAAAACGGCTGTACCAAAAATCGTTGAACACCTGGATCATCACACCTCTACCTACAACGGTAGTTCAAGGGTGCAGATGATGCTCCTTCGCTTGCAACTACAGAGGTATTTATGATCGAACTTATGGAGTACCTAAGGGGGTATTTTAAATGTATATTTAAATACATTTATCAATAACGCAGTGATAAAATTATATCAGTTGGTTTTACTTTCATTAGCCTACGTCTTTCGGCATATGAACATGTTTTTATTCAACCACTTCAGTTCTACTGAACCAGTGGAATTTAAATATTCAACTCTGTCACTGTACTAGTGGCAGCTTGTTGCTGTAGCTTCCGTCATATTGTTTTCTCAGTTTAAATAAAAGGTGACTGATTGTTTCAGATATAGTCGAATACATCAATCCAGCGTCTGTACCTGCTTGTCCTTGCAGGGTTGGGGTTGGGAGCCGATGACTGTCTCCAGCAGTCATTGGACGAGAAGTCGAGTACACGCCGCACAGATTGCCAGGCTATCACAGGGCAACACAGAGAGACACAAGACAACTACCAGGAACACACAGGCTCATACCTAAGGGCAATTTGAGTTAAATTAATAATCATGGTTTTGGACAGTGGGAGGAAGCAGGAGTTCTCAGAGAGAACCTCTGCATGGAAGAACATGCTGGACACACTGCTATCAACTGTGCCGCTGGCAGTCCTCCAATCAAACAGATCAACTCTGTTGCCTTTAAAAGATTTATTTTTGTAATATAAAAGTGATTTATGGGTTCTAAAGCTGTGATTTCTGGTATTTGGTATATTTCTGGTTATTGTACTTTTTGAGAATTTATGTTTTTGATTTAGTCATTTCAAAACAATATTGAGTTACAATTGATTTATTACCTCTGTTTCGTGATCCACAGACTTGTTAAACTTTTGATATGTCCTCTGCTATATTTCAACTCGTCTTATACATTGCTTTCCCCTTGACACCTGATCCTTATTTGCTAATTAGACCACCTGCATTGTGTTAGTTGGTATTGTCCATCAGTATGGACACACATGGTTTTCTTTATCAACAGCACAAAGCAGTTTTGAACTGATTTTCACTTCCAGGCTGGTAAAACCTGGCTCTAATGGCCACAACAAAAGGGACACAATATTTTTTCCCCATCACTGGTGTGCATGAATAAAGAGGATAAATGCTAGTGTGCAAACAGTAGAAAGATCACAAAATAACTGAGGGACAGGGCAAAGAGAGGTCTCCAGGTGTTTCACATCACATTTATTGATCAGCTGTGGGGAAAAAAAAAAAAGAATTATCCACATGAGAACCAACAAGAACTGGATTATAAAACTCTCACTACATTGGCTTTTTTCTGCTTGTTTCCAGACTCTCCCTGCATTTCGGTCCATTCCTCCTCCGCCACATTTACAACATTTTAAGGAAATCTCCTCCTACAAACAGAGTTCACTCCTCTGTTCTGTGCTAACTCTCAGCCTGTAACGACTGAATGTGATTTTAGGATCAAAGCGTCACAGTTACAGTAAAAGCTATCTTGTAAAATTGGAAATGTCTTTTTGGACGAGACCCCAGTGTCATGCTGACACAAAGCTTTAAGCAGCCTCATGTTTATGGTCCAATGATTAATTTTTTTTCCTCCAGAGCACTTGTTTGCTCATTTCATGCACTGCAGCAGATACACGGAGGCCGTAACCGTTTACTTCACATATTTTAGTTTCTCCTCTCACAATATAATTGAGGTTGCCAGTCACTGGAGGCATTTTTTTTTCGGGGTAGGTAGACTAAAGTGGTCTTTGGGAGGAATTCAACTTATTTGTTAAACGAAGAGGCAACACAGCAGTTTCGTTAGAGAAATAATCTAGTTTCAGGTGGAATTTCTGGTGAATAGTTGTTGAGATAAAGTTACACAGGCTCAAATTAAGCCCTGTCAGAGATCAGCGTTTTTGGCTTCATCTTCAGACTAGGTTCGACTACTGTTTTCAAAGTTGTTCTTTAAAAATGTCTGTCTTGTGTCTACAAATGTCAGTAGTCATAAAAAACTGCAGTGTGGTATTGTTTTTGTCCCTTCCAATGCGTTCTGTGTTTTTAAATATTTTTTTTTTTGTCACATTTAAATGTTTCAGTTCACCCCCAATTTTTTAAATCAGGCAAAGACAAACTGAGGATTCTTCAAATGATGACATTGTTAAGTGGGCTGGGGGACTATCCAAACCAACCTGACCTTATGTAAAAATGTAACTGTCTGTGAAATCATGAATTAACTAATTAACTACATTATTGGATAGCTGAGATGGATGTCACTACCCAAACCAGACCTGTGGACACGCCAGTGAACCACAGAGAGAGCCATTTTCCACAGGTGGAGAAACAGAGATGAACCTTCCTAAGAGTGGCCAGCCTACCAAAATTACTCCAAGAGCATTTCAGTGACTCATGCAGGAGGTCAAACAAGAACCGAGAACAACATCTAAAGGTGTATTCATACCTGACACATTTGATCTGCTTTAAACATGAATTTGTTTCCTCTGTTGGTCCAGACCTTTTGTGCAGGTATGAACGCACTCGTGCAAATCCTGGTGAGGACCAAACAACCAGACGGAGACCCACTTTTTGAGGTGGTCTCGTTCCACTTTCAAACTAACCCTGGTGCGGTTCGCTTCTGGTGTGAATCCAGACCGGCCTCAGTCCGAATCAATGACAGGAAATGTTCATCTTTTTGGACTTCATGAGCCACCTTTGCTTTGCATTATGGTAAAAACGAGCTCTTCAGTGTTCCTAACGCTACTACTGCATGTACTGATTGTCCTGAAATCGTACCTGATCAGCCATTTTCTGCTTGGCGATGCTGCTGCAGCATTTTGTGGTTCAGGGAACGCAGAGCATCTTGTCTCATTCAGCTTGCAGCACATATTTGCTGACACTTTTACAAAATTAGAAATATCAAATCACGAAAACTGCGTTGTATGAGCTGCTCTTGACACTCAAAATGTATTGCAGTTTTAATAACAGCATAAATGTGCACAACAGAAATGCAGCACGTAGGATTTCTAAAGTTTGTTTATCTGGGTCTGTGTTCTGTCCAGCACCCATCATTTCTGTCAAATGGGAGCAATGATTGTCACCCGCTTGGCCGTGTTTACAAATTACAGTCCGCTTGCAAAAAAGCACAATGAAAAAGCAAACACACACCAAATGAAAAAGTAAAGTCTGCTTTTGGTCTGGACCAAACAAGTGGACCAAAGAACTTTCCTAGAGTAAATACACCATAAAGCTTTGAGAACCTGATATGCCTCAGTTAAGGTCAGTGGCCATGTTTTAACAATAGGAAAGACAGATTGGGCAAAAGTGGTCTAAATGTCAGAGTTACAACGTGAAAATCACTGCTGCACAAAAAAAACACAAAGGTCCCATATTTGCCTAAAACAGTTTAATGACTTTTGGGAACTTTTGGGGAAATTTCCTTTGGACTGATGAGAAAAATGTAGAATTTTCTGGAAGGTTCTTTGACATCCAATGTAAAATTAACACTGTTATAATGGTTTATGTTAATGTAAATTATACCAGCAGTCAAACACACAGCGATGGTAGCGTGATGGTCTTGGGTTGCTTTGGTGCTTCAGGACCTGGATGACTTGGTGTAAATGATGTGGATTCTGCTTTCTACAAAAAAAAAAATCCAGAAGGAAAATGCCATCAGTTTGTGACCTTAAGCTCAAGTACACTTGGTCATGCAGGAGGACAAGGATTGAAGACACACACCAAGCCAGGTGGACTTGATGATGGCTAAAAGTAAAGGCTTTTAACTGTCCTTCAAACAATTCAGACTTGAACTGATTACAACGCCATCCCTTGAGTGTTGAACAGGCTGTTCATGCTGAAAAACCTGCAATGTGGCTGAATTCAAAGTATTCCTCAAAGAAGAGTGGGACAAAATTCCTCCACAGTGATGTAAAACACCCACGGCCAGTTACAACAAACATTGATTGGCAGTAGGGTGGCACCACCAGTTATTGAGTTCAGGTGGCAATTTGATTTTTTTTCCCCGAGGGTCAGGATGGTTTGGATGATTTTTTTTTTTTTGTCTTCATAAATAAAATCATCATTTGAAACTGAATTTTGCATTTACACCAGTTGTATTAGTCTGATAATAAAAATACTTTGATCTCAAAGGTTTAAATTCATTAAAGACCTGTTGTCATTGTATCAACCTTCCAGACCACTCAGGTCTTCTGGTTCTGGTCTACTCTGCATCCCCAGAACCAGAACCAAGCATGAAGAAGCAGCTTTCAGTTTTTATGCTTCACTAATCTGGAACAAACTTCCAGAAAACTGCAAAACAGCCGAAACACTGAGTTCCTTTAAATCAAGGCTGAAAACCCACCTGTTTAGAGCTGCCTTTAATTCGTAGTAACTGGAACATTGAGCTATATTTGCTTGATGATCCTTATGATTTTGATGATTTGGCTGCATACTTGCTTGATGATTTTATGATGTGAAGCGCTTTGAACTGCGTTGCTGCTGAAATGTGCTATACAAATAAACTTGGCTTGACTTAAGTTGGACCAAAATGGAAAAAACAAACAAAAAAATCTACAAGTGTGGGAAATACTTTTTCACAGCGCTGTAGTAGCTAAACAATTTCAAGAAAAACAAGCGCTGTGCAAAAAGCAAAAGATTGACATTTTGAAAAACAGAATAAATACCAAACCTCTGCATCAAAGCTACCTGCAAGTCAAGAAGAAGGATTTACCCTAACCTTGAGCTCAACAAAAAGGTTCTTATTCCTGAAACAAACCAAGGCATTTTGAAAATCAAGTTTCCAGTGGAAGGTTAGCAAGGTGTTGCCAGAGGTGGATTTGCAGAGGTTTCGCTGTGCCCCAACTTGTCAGCAAATGTCACAGTCATATTCTTTGTGCTGTCCGCCAGCTTTCACCTGTCCTGCCTTTTCTTTCAGTGGAGAGACACATTCAGACTGACATTTCTGAAACTGGACTCCGTGAGGTTAAACACAATAAAAATGAAAAAAAAAAAACAAAAAACAACCAACTTTTATGTCCACTTCAATGCTTTCCACTTATGTTTCTAAATATGATCTAATCGGCAGCACAAACTGCAACTGAAGCTGTGAATGTTAGTGGACAACACCTGAACATCTTTTCCCTTTCTTTGTGCTTGCCCTGAGCTGATCCCTGAGGAAGGTTTTATTTCTTTGTGTTGCATCAGTTCTGCCTTTAATGAGATAGTGAGGAGGTTGCAGGTGCAAGCAGACCAGTGAACTGATACTAAAGTCCTCCTCAGACCTGGGAGACAGGAGTTGCTGACTCTGAAGGTTTTTGTTATTGTAGATTGCTGAGGCAACATTATTGAATTTTCCCTCTGTAAGCCATATGGATGGGCTCTAACCCACTTCTGTGTCCCCTTTTTCTCCCTACAAACACAATCCTTCTACTACCAGGATGTCAAGTAAGTTTTTTCTACTGGTGTTGGTTAGAATGAGAGAAAATCTGAGATTATTATCATCTTTAAATAACCTTTTTTTTCATTGATAGAGGCTGTTAAAAAGTTTAAATGGAAAAAAAGATTGGATAAGTTCTGTTTTGCACACCACAAAGAAACTAAACCATACAACTACCAAGTAAGCAAGGAACGATGATGAAACATGAATTTTCTACAATCATTGCCAAAAGTTTTGGTAGTGACACAAATGTTGCAAACGTCACAGTTTCAGTGTTTATGCTTACAGTTCACAATGTTTTTAGATTATTGTGCAGAGATGTGGAATTGCTCATCGCAAAGAATATAATAACTTCATTAGGTTTCTTTACAATGAAACAATTTCACTGTGTTCTAGACTAAAATTATCAGCTAACTTCATTTTAGCACAGTCATATCATCAGAACATATCAAGCTGCAAATCAAGTTGACACTAATTTAGCAGACAAAATGCTGAAATACAGCAGCATATGCTGCAAGTAATTGCAGGAAGGCTCTTTGGTAGCACTCCATCTTGCAGGGAACCTGAAGAGGCCTCTGACTGAAGACTGTTGCAATATGACATACACACGCTAACAGGCCAATATCAGGACAGCAGAGACGATATTCCAGAGCAACATGTCCTGGAGGACACCATCAGTTGCTGGTAAGCACTGCTAATCCACCTCATTTGCTTTTGCCACTCCTCTGTAAATCTCTGGGCATATGGTTAGAAAGCCAGGCAGAGAGACGTTGGAGTAGGGGATATGAACCTTGCCCATTATGATCGATGGAAGAAATCATTTGAACATGGATAAACACAGAGATAAACATTCCTCAGAAGTATTCATGTCTTGCAGATACAAAAACCAAATAGAGTAAGCGGACTAGTTGAAGAGAAACATCAGCACTGCTGTCTGAGCGCATTGCTGCATAAAACATGGAAACAAACATCTGACCAATCAGACAACACTTCACACAGAACTCTGTTGAAATAGTTCGACTCGGGCCTGGTGTTGAGTTTGGCAGGCGGATGGCTGTCTGCGAACAAAATGACGCAATTTTCATCACACGTCTACATCAAAGAGAACTGATTTCAGCACTTTGGATAAAGAATATGGGGGCCTAAATCAAGTCCTGCAGACAAATAATGATCAATGAGAGGTTTTTTTATGCTAAGTTTGTTCTGAAAGCCTTTAGTGATAACCTTTAAGTACTCCCTATTCTTAAACTGCTATATGTTATCAGAGGACACTTACACAACCTATATATACACCATAGGTACCCCCAAAGGTACCACGCAAATATTGTGACGTACCCTCTATGCATTAGGCAAGTCCCTCCAGAAATATGTAATACTCTCACTCCCTTCAAAGTAACACATACAGGAAAGGTTGATCCCACAGTCTAACTAAAAACATCCTTATTCAGTTTAGATGAATTACCACATGTGAGATTCAACAGTAGCTATGATGTAAATGGCGGGGGGCGTGGGGGTAGAGAAATAATACAGGGAGGGTTACTTTGTTGTGGCTGGTGTCAGAAAAAGGAGGCAAAAGGAGTTATCTGATTGCAAAAGGACATCAGTCTTTCCTGGTGTCCTGGAAAAAAATGCAGGAAGCAGCAGAGTTCTCTCCTGAGTCCATTTCCCATTAGACCTTCCATCGTTTGAGAGATTAATTGAAGCTTACATGTGAACGCCGCCACATTTGTCAGCCTCCTTCTTCAAAAAGGTGGGCTGTGAGGCCAGCCTTCTACCACTCTTGCTTCTAAAAGGACCTCGAAAGGTTACAGATCTATATCATGGAATAATGAAAACAATGTTAAAAGTGAAGAATACCACAATATATGTTGAATTTTTCTATCAAGATAAATGCAGACATAAATATTAATTTTTACGGATCAAATGAATAGTTAATGAATTTTTATATTAGATTATTGGTTTGCCACTATATGGATCATGTTGTTTTTTTGGATTGTTGAAAAGAGTCGTGAAAATCATGTGGAGGATGGTCCTCTTTTACCAAACGTTACCACCTTCTTCGTCAGCAGCCCTGGACTGGTCTTTGTCGTCACTGACGTTGCCTCTCCACAGACCCCACCCACAAAATGTGGGTTAAAAATGTTCTCTTACCTTCCAGGAAGTTAAATTAGCAATTTTGTATTTTACTCCCATCACAGCGGCCTCCAAAGACTGCACAGCAACAGTTATGTTCTGCCATGGAAACAGGAAGTGCAACATAGAAGGAAGAAGAAATTTCTCATTACCTCTGGATATTGGTACAAGCTGTGCAACCACACAATCCAATCACCTGTCTTATTTTTCTGACTGTGGCAGTCTCACCCAGAAAAGTGACTCAGTGGTGCTTCCGTTTCAGATCCACCAGTGGCTAGTCCTAAAGCAAGTTGCAGAAAATCCCATCTACTTACTCAGAAGATTGGAAGAAGTTAGAATGTTGTTGGTGTTTCAAAACAGATAAAGTTGGGTATCTTTTCTCCTTTGGAAAAGAAAAAAACTGCACTTGATGAACTGTTCCATGCTGAAGATGTTTGTTTTGATTCCTAATATGGTGCGAGAGCATCTTTTCCTGTAAATGTAAACTCCTACAACTTGGCAGGCTGTTGGAAAAGAGCAATATTTCTTTAAATTAAATATTTTTTTGTCTATAAAATGTTATTTCTTATAGAGCTGAAGCCATTTATTTTAACTGTAAAAAGTCAGACTAAACTCACAAATCACACACACACATCTATCTATCTGTCTCTAGTCTTCAATAAAGGAAAAAACAGAAGGTATTCATTTAGATTTGTGAGAAAAAACATTTTACAATGAAAATTGTTGTGCTTTTTCATTCCTTTTGAAAACAAAAAACCTTTTGGTCTTTAAAATACTTTTAGGCACCTGTTTGGATGTTTTTTGCGAGATAACCAACGAGGCAGAATGGTGTGAATAATAAAGCACTTATTGGGTCTCATCCTCCAACATAAGAAGTACTGTAGAAATCTACCTTGTCAATACAGTAACATGCCCACCTAGTATTGTGTGGTTTGTGGTTTTTTTCCCCATTATTAAACAATTTTAACAGCTTAGATCGTGTCCTAATGTCAAGGACGTGTGACCTTTTCTTTCACAAGCTTCATGTTACAAATTAATCAAAGGATCTGTATTCGTGTCCTTTCTTCACTTCACAACGATCAATCATGACATTCTGTCCACTGACAGGTGAGGTGAAAAATATTGATTATCTGGTTAAAATCCCTCCTGGAAGAAAGGAGGACAGATACATTCTCTCTGTGAATATGACGTCATAAAACCAGGAAAAAAGGTGCAAACTTAAGAATGTCACATTTACTGTAACCAGATATGAATATTTTGCATCCTAGCATTCCCATACCTGCAGCTTGTGCTAATGAGAACTACAAGAACTACAAGGCAAGAAAAACAGGTTTAGATCATCTTACCCTAAAAAAAATCAAGTCAACTTTATTTATGTAGCACATTTCAGCAGCAAGGCAAAGTGCTTTACACCATAACACCACAACATAGTAACCAACTATGAAACAAGCAGAAATATTACATTCTGTCAAATCCCATCATCCCAATCATCAAGCAAAAACATCAACTACATTGATCAATGTTCCAGTTATTAATCAAAGGCAGCTCTAAACAGGTGGGTTTTTAGCCTTGATTTAAAGCACAGCAGAAAGCAACAAAACAACAGCAAAAGTCACAACAAAGGCCACAATGAAACAAGAAAAGCCAGAACTCAGTGGCAAAAAGCCGCAATGGAAGTTACGCTAAAACAGACGTTATGTGACTTTTTGCTGGTGTGCTGTGGCTTTTCGTTGACCCTTCCGGGCCACCATAGTTACCTCCATGACCCGGTCTTGGATATCTGGAAGACAACGGACAGTTTTGAGAACTACTTTTAATTAAATAGTTTTAATTTTAAAAAAATGTTTGAAAGGGAGCAGGAAGCAGCAGTGCCTTGTCCAGTGCGACCACTATTTGTGAAATGTAATAAAACCCCAGGCGCTGAGATAATTTCCCAATAAAAAACATAAAAGGTGGTCTGAAGAGATACAAGCTAAAACCCACTGGGCAAAAAACAGTAATAAAGCTCCACTTGAGTTAAACGTCAGCGAGAAGTGGGTCTTAAAAATGCTTTTTAAAGTGTTGCGTCTCTAGGTGGTTCACATGGTTTCCTTTCTCTTGACAGGCAAAAGCCAAGTGTTGGTCTTTAATGTTATTATATGTGCTTAACAAATTGAATAACCAATGTGGTAAGAATGAGGTCATAGGTTAATGTTTTTACACCATAAAGCAACACTTCACTCGTGTTTGTCCAGTAAATTACACCTCCTTAATTAAATCCCATTCTTCATTTTGTGTGACACCATGGGTATTGTGTATGTTTGTGCCCAGGGTTTACATTCCTGTCTTTATGTCTGTATCTTAGTGCTTTAATTAAAAACCTGTGAAGTGAGTGCAGCCATAAGCATTAATCAGGGATTCACTGTCCTGTTGCAGAATGGGGCAACGGGACATCCGGAGAGAATGGGATTATAAAAACAGATGAAAAAGGAAATTAAACTGGAGCTTCTGAGGACTGCTGCTGAAAAGACTCCTATGACAGATGCAATGTAATTTCGATTGTACAAGTTCCAGTAATAAATGATCAAACAAAACTCTAATAATTCTTCCACTTTAAAACAGTTTTTTTCCCCTGATTATATTGTAGAGGCTGGGATTTATCTATTTATGAAACAACGGATGAGTCATGCATCATAATGTGCCTGGATGCATCCTACATACACATAGTGAGATAAAATCATAAAGAAGCCAAACAAGGTAAACCGAGCTACTAAATTGCATCTTATGGCTCAGTGTACTAAAACCCGGCCTGTAGTTGTGATGATTCCTTCAGAGATTAACATGCAGAGCTGTTGTTGGAACAGTGAAACAGTGGCTGCTTAGAAGCCAGAGATTTTTGAGGTTTTACATAAAACCTGCATAATTTTCAAACTATTCAAAAGTCACATTTCACCCCTGAAGCAATCATTCTAAACAGGCTAGATTCTGCAAACAGAAATTTGTATTAAGCCTTGTCTTAGAGGAGTAAAAAAAAAGATTAAAAAACTTGGGTCAAAGAAGTATGGTCAGAGTCAAGATGTGTGGGGGCAAGGGAATTCAAGTCTTGCTTCCAAACCCTGAATATCCCACGGCATCTGAAATCACATCACAAATAAATAAATAAATAACTTAAACACCAAATATATCTTAATGTGCATTAATATGCACAGTGGAAACTGTCTTAACACAACTGCAGAAGCTAATATCTACAGTCCTCCTTATCTCTGCTCCTGGGCTACAGCCAATCAAAGGGAAAAAAGAATGGTGTTGCTGGATGTGGAAACGCCACCCGACAGCATGCCAAGTAGCATTGCAAATAGGTACTTCAGCTTCCCAAGCTGCACTTTCTTTCAGATATTTTAGATATGCTCCACAGAAAAATGTGCAAGTAGTTGAATCCATGAGTGGGCCAGGGTCCACGGTATATACAGTCTCAAAGATTTGTGGCTGTACAATGACAAACAGCGGTTAAATGTGAAAAAGTTTAATGGGTATGAATACTTTTTCAAGGCACTGCACAGCCAGCATATTCAAACCACACATGCAGAATAAAAATGAAAGCACTCTGCTGTTCCACCAACACACAGGCAATAATTTTATTCATAATCTCACAGAAAAAAAACTTTATTTTAACCCATTTAATACCAGTTTTTTTCCCAGACATGAAAATATTCAAATCAGGTGTCATTGGTAGCTTTGAACTGATCAAGAGTAAATAATTAAAAATATTGTGGAAACATACATGAAAAAAGTGTGTTTTATGACATACAGGTTTTGTAAGTCACAGTTGTGATCAGTTTTTAATTTTATCATTAAATACATAAACAAGAAGCTTGACTGTTAAAAAAAAAAAAAAAAAGTTGTGTTTTTATGCTGAAAATAAATTCTTTCATTTTAAAATTTTGGTTCCACTTTTGTCCACCATGCGGTCTGATACAAGGCCTCTTATTTCAGATCGCAAGCTTCCGGACTGAATTTCAACCCCATGCCACCCCTGTCACTGAGGTCAAATTCAATAAAGTTTTCCATCTGCATGAACAGGTTATAGTTTTTGTCGCAGACTGACTTGACTTGAGAGCATGTTTCATAGTGTCTCGAGACTGAGTGTGTCACAGATCTGTTGTAAATCAAGAATACTCTCACCCAATACTCGCCTGGATGTCAAAGAGTGTAAAATCCAGGTGCACAGTTATTTTTCTGATATTGATTATCATTGATAACTGGAACAATCCTGGACAATATTTATTTTAATTTAGTTGCCTTCAAAGACTATTTGTAAGAAAAGTCATTTATAGAGTGACGCCAATATTTGTTCACAGCACCATGCGCACCAGACCACGGCTTGAAAAACTGAGACCCAGCTCTGGCCGTCCAAGTGTTTGGACCTTAGTAGCGTGTGACATGGAGTGGCCTCTATGTGTTTTGTTGCTACTCCATTGATCTGCCGAGGGTAACAGTAATTAAGACTAATCCAAGTCAAAGGACGTGGCACTTTGTGTCAAGTCTCTCCTGGGTCCCAAGGCCATTATCTGCTGCTTCATTAAAGGGAGCGACAGAGTGTGCCTGACCCCACAGCTCGTCAAGTGTTGAGTGAAGTGACAGAACGCAGGGAGCTGAGCTAAGCACGAGACATCCACGAAGTCAAATGAACTGTGACATGTTCCCGTCTTTACTTTTGGCATGGAAAATTTCATTCCCAAAACAACTTTCTGGTGGCTGCAGCCGGTTGTCCCAGAAAAAGAGCGTATGATCCTACAGCAAGATTTAGCATGTGATTAAAGGCTTTCAGCAGTGTTAGGGGAGTAATATAGTGAAGTAAATGCATGTAAAGGGATTTCTACAGAAGCTTAAACAGTAAAGCCTGGCAGTTTTTAATGGAGAACGGCAAAATAATTGCCAAGTTGAGCATTCCAGGAAAGTTGTGAGAGCAGAGTTGGAAGCAGAGCTCAGGCTGATTAACTGGCATAAGTGTTTCCCAATGTTGATGTAATGGAAGGTACAAATTTCACTTAACTACAACAGTGGCACTGAGGCGCTGAACGGAGACAAAGAAGAAATGGACTTTTTGTTTTGCAAATTTCTCCTTTTAATTAGACAAAAAGGCAACAAAAGAAATGTATGCTGTAACTGACTAATTGTGAAAATAATTGTTTTATAAACCCAAGTATTATTTGGAGATTTTAGAGTGCATCTCATACGTGTGCGCAGCCCAAATAAAATGCTAGGTTTTGGCAAAACTAAATCAACAAGACCAACTATGTGACATACATCCTGTACAATTCAACAGAAAAAAGGATCTTTTTCAAAAGTAAAAATGTGCTTTTACCTGGCTGCTTAAGTGTATACCCATAAACTAATACTTTAATGGGGAAACTTTAAACGTAATTTTCGCAGCCTTCTTGAGTTCAGACCAGCCATCAATTATACTGTATCTGATTATTCTAAAGTATCCTTTTTTTGAGGTAAAAGCCGTTTCTCCCCCCCAAAAAAAACTCATCCAGAACTTGCTAAAATCTCCCAAAACCATGTGGCTGGTTATGATCCGACACTAAATGTGGCTTTAGAATTCTAAAAGGTACATTTCTGCATGAAAGCAAGACTGAGCATCACTAAATCTACAGTAAACGGTGGTTTCAGCCTCATGATCCAGGGTTACTTTCCATCCAGATCCTTAAGGCAGTGTTATGCCAGCTGTCCTTCACAAGAACTAGTTCCAAATTCAGTTCAGCTATGTTAAAATGAATATTGTGCACTAAGTTCATGGCTCCAGCATGATGTTCAAAATAATATTCAGTCTGAAATAAAGCTTAAAAGATTTTTTGTCACGTACAAAAGTTCTCAGTATCGTGAGCTCCACTCATGAACGTGTTTATGGTGGTCAACACTTCTTTTAGGGTTCTGCTCGAAGGCTACGGCAGAAGACGGATTTTTCTTTTTTAGAGTCCAGAACTAAATCTGTCGGGTCATCTGAGGTGAGCAAGCGGGGTTTTTTTAATTTTCAAAATTTTTCCACCAAACATCTAATTGTTTTTTTCGTAGAACTGTAGGGATTTAAAACATGTCTCATACAAAAGAGGAAAAGGTTTTTGATTAGTTATGATGCTCCCATTGCTTTACAGGTTTTGGGGAAAATGTGCTATTTATTGAACTCTGAACAATTATCCAACTTTTCTCAATAACTGAAACTAGCTTTCCTATTACTGGATTTTAATATAAATAAATAAACTTCTTTGTATGTAAAATTGTTTTATAAACTAAATTTCATTGAAATAAATAAAGAAATCTGCCCTTTTAAATATGTCTATGAATTTTCCAGGGGACAAATAATTTGGAGGGATAAAAATTGAAATTGATTTGCTTAAATTTCTGTGCAATCAGTGCCAACTCAATACTATTACATACTATGCATTTGATGTGTCCTACCAGAGAGAAGTCACTTAAGTACTGAATGTTTAGTATGTTATTACAAGCAATGATACACGATTTCACAACGAAATCATCTTTCTCATACAAAAACTATGTTCCTTCGAGGTCTACTGCCACATCTGACAGGCCACCATTTTTTATTCTGAGAGGGAAATTTACACAACAGGAATCTAAACCTAAATTACCAGCCCGAGGCTAAACAATCTCCTACTTTAAATCTTTTCATAAAATAACATTTGGAGATGGAATTTATTTTTCCCAGCATTTAACAGAACACGGATTTTACTTCTCATGTTTTACTCTCTTCAGCAGTCTGTGATTTCTACGGTTTACGGCTGGAAGTTTATTTATACAGCCATCATCCTTTTCTTCTGACTCATGCTTGTGCACCGACAGTCATTATGAAGGAGCCTTCCTGTAAAGCTCTGTGGTGGGGCTGAGCTGCTGGAACAATGTGTGTAGGCAGCCGGGAAGGCCGGCGGTAAGGATTCTGCTTTACAGCGAAGAAAAACGAGCAGAAGATATATTTGCTTCTGTTAGGCTGAGTTTTATAGATGCAGGACAATTTTCTGCCATCGTTTAAAGCAATTACAAGACCTGCGTAAAACATCATTAAACAGACAGACAACTGTAATCAATACATAAACTGGAGGGAGGCCTGAGGTCCTTAATAGCCTAAAGCCTCTAATACCGCCCATATTTTCAGTGGGAAACACACGCGCCACTGTTCTGTACTGAAGACATTTATAACTGTAATTGATTCTGTCACTCATGCACAGAACACTCAGGTTCAGCCTTGTATTTAAAAGAAATCCTGAGAATGCTGTGTGATAGCATTGTGATATGGCGATGGTTTCTTTTCAAGTTTTTATTGACTCGTTTTTGGAATCAGTTTCATTTCAGTCTGTGATCCGTGGTTTGCAGCGATCTAGCAGGTCTGGAATGAGCATGAATGAGCATACGCATCACACACATCAAAAGTGGAGCGACAGAGCTCTCTGGGTTTCTGAAGCGTCTGACAGTCGGAGAAAACGGCAGGTGAGGTCAGTAGACACACAGAATGCCTGCCAGGTATTCCAGACAGCATGTCCAGCACTTGACAGAGATTGCGACCTCAGAAATCAAATCCTGTATAAAAGCTTTTTACACCTCTCGACCTTTTTCCGCATTTCGTCACATTACAGCTATAACCTTAAATGTATTGTATACGATAAGTCAAATATCATAGAGATGATTTTCAAGATATTTCGCATGTTTGTTTTGGGTCATTGTCTTGGTTTATCCATCATCTCATCAAATCTGGCCAGGTTCCCTGTCCCTGTTTAAGAAGATGATCCCCACAGCATGATGCTGCCATGGCCATGTTTCCCTGTGGTGATGGTGTGTTCAGTTTTTGTCCCATGTCAAAAACTGACGTTGCATAAAACTAACATGACTTGTGGCAAAACTTAAAACAAGACTTTTTTTTAATCACTCCCTTTCAGCAAAGTCTTCCTCTTTGCTATTCCCCCTTAAATAACAATCGTTTCTGCTGCTGCACAACCTGGCAGCCCGCTACAGCAGCTCCGACCCGATTAAGAGTATTTTCCTTTAAAATCTTTTTTATAAATCTTATATATTCTTTTTTTGTTGCTCTCTTTTTTCGCATTGCTAGTTTATACAACGGAACTGTACGTTTTGTGGACAACTTTGTTTTTATTTTCCTTTTTTAAGTCTTCCGTGTTTAGAGAAGGCGAAAGAGCCATGAGCCCATTGTTTACAACAGGGACCAGCTGCTAGCTCTCCGTAGCGCCGCTGTTCTGCCTCCCACTGAGACCCAAAATCCACGGCGAGCTGAGAAGGAAGAAGCGTGGGACACCCGCGGGAATCGGGCATCACAACTGAGGAAGAAGGTATAGACCCATCATCCCGCCCATCATCATGGGAAATGTGAGAGCTCTTCCCAACAAAGTGGACGAGCTAGCGGCTCGAGCACACCATCGAAGGAGGACTTGATGTTTTTTCAATTTATTCTAAAATTAAATCCTATGTCACGATGTCATTGCTGGTTTAGGTGCTTTAATCAGTTTGAAAACGTGGCTGAGAGCTGACAGGAGATGATGAAAGATAAATAAAGGCTGCAGATGTTAAAAACAGCTGAACCAAAGGCCTACTGTTGCCCACTTTGACAGTTTTAAACGATTAAACCAACTAATCCTCGTGACTATCATTCTTTTAACATTCCAAACAAACATTATCAGGCCCGTCCAACTCTTCAGTCTTTTACCTCTTGGAACTGTTTTACTAACATTTCAGTGAAGGCTCCAAATGAATACTTGCAAGCATTGGGAGGAAAGGAACTGAGAAGTTTGAACCACTGCTTTAAATCTTACCTAAAATTATACAGTTAGAATTTAAACAGAGGATATGGAAGAAGTGAGAATGTGCGCGATGGGGCCAGATCCCAACCGAGCCTCTGCATTTTTGGGTTGGAAATAGCCAGTTTCAGATATCCCTGGGAACTATAGCTTCCAAATATGTTGTGCTGCAGTGTAAATCCTGTCAGTGGCTTGCACATGATACAGAAGGGAAAATCGTTATGATTTTGTTTTGGTCTTACTCTGACTGAAGTCGTGTTTGCAGATTATGTCTGAGGAAAGTTTTAAAAATGTGTATCAAAGCTTTCAATTTGACATTTACTTGAGTCTATTTGACTTTCCTTTTTGCCTTACTGCAGTAAAAGCTTTGACCTTGTTTACACAGCATCGAAACCATCATCATTTCTCAGAGTATTTGCCATTAGTCTTCTGCTTGGCCATCTGTTGTCACACCCCCCTCAAGACTTCCACTGAGGAGAAAATAGACTTCAATTTCAAGTGGACACTGGCCAAAAACCACAGTGCCACTCAACAGGGCTGCTTGTGTCCTTTTTCCACAGGCCATTTCATCTCAGTTATGATATATAGGTGGGAACCTCTTGTTCTTTGGTTGACTTTATTTAATTTATAATCAACAGTAATAACGAAGGACTCATCCTGATTTAGGTGGCATGCTCAAGTCTTGCTTCACGAATTTCATGAAATGGCATGACTAAAAAAACAGCTTTGTCTATTTCTCTACTTTGACAATAATGTTTCATAACTTATTGCTGAGAAATATCTGCTTTTTTTAGTTAGCAATGGATGGTTGTTCAAGGTTGCTCAAGGTTTCTTTTTGTTGATGATGGGTAAATATAAGCTGGGAATAAGTAGATGCAGGTTTCCCTTCAGTCATTGTAAAAAAAACCCATCCTGTTTCAAGAGTTATTTGTTTGAAGCACTTGGGAAAAAAAGCAGCTGCAACTATCATTGTGTTTCAAGGGTAAACAATCCTTCCCAAAAGCAATCTGGAACAGGCTAAACAGTTTAAAACATTTTCTGCTTGATAAAACCTTGTTCAATTTCCTGTGCTCTGCGCCCCTCGGAAAGGCCTGACATGTCGGCTTTTCCCCAAATTCTCCCGGATGGGAATTACAAACAGGGGGCGTGCAACGAGTCGATCAGGACCCTTCTCTGCTTCATGAATGAATTTGCTTCAATTAGAGGCTGCAGTCAAGCGCAGGAGGATAGAGAGTGTCGTCTTTTATGAACATTTATTGTTACACAGTGTAATGACCATGCAAGCTGTGACCTGAGTTAATGACACCATAGATTAACTCCAGTGGGTCGCCTTTGGTAAAGTCCAAAACTATTCCGAAAGTATTGATTCGGAGGCTTGCTGTGAAATTGAACTGTCAGGTGTTCCACGAGGCCTTGATATGATATCGATTCCTCATGCTTAACGACCAACAAAGAGTCTGGTTACCTGAATCAGCCTGCACAGGGGCAAATTTACCCCTCCCCTCATGCTTATTGAAATTTTAAATAGGAATTTGATAAACTTTGACTCTCTGGGGAATATGAATGTTACCGTGTGGCCTCAAGACAAGTTCTTTCTGTTCTCACTCAGACCATTAGCCATGCTTAGTGATGTGAATTCACTTCTCCATGATCCCAAATCTGATGTTGTGAGCTACACTGACAGTGGACACCGGTCAGAGCTCCCAAAGTGTTTAAGAACAGATCATTGACCAACATTTTAAAGCATATTAAACTTTTATGCACAGATAATTATACATAAACTAAAAGTTTTTGAACTACGTAAGAACTTCATTCAAATGAAAGTAAAATTCTAACATTTGGTTATGCTTTTCGAAGGAAAACATGGTCTATTTTGAATTTGTCAATAATTGAATTAGTATCAGTCAACTTAAAAAAGGTCATTTTTACCTAAGGAACTCAAACTGAACATCATGATGGAATATTAGGGCCATTGTAGATAAAAGAAAGCAGAAAAATAAAACTGGCCATGGAGGAGAATTTTATTAATTTCACATTTTTACAAGAATTATTTTTTTAAGTCATGAATTTTCTGGAATAAAATGTCAGTTTTTCATGATTAAAGTTGCAGTATGTAACTTATGAAAAATGTGTTTTTTACATATTTGTTAAAATTATCATTATGCCATGATGCTAAGATAGATAATCTATCCCAGTGCTCCCAGTACTAACTGCAGAAATACGCCACTCAGTCAGAAACAACCAATCAGAGCCAGGAGAAGGGGCTTACCGCTGTCGATCACCCTCCTGTACACGCCGCTCACACACTCCCCCTGCTCTCTGCTACGCTGCAGCTGGTTCACCACAACCTAGCCTGCTGCTAATGCTAAGGCTAGTTAGCATGGCCACTGATGACGATGGATAAACAGTTTTCCTGGAACGGTGAGTTGTTTCTCCACCATCAGCACATTTAGCAGTGCGTACAGGAGGGTGATTGGCAGTGCTAAGCCCCTCCTCCTGGCTCTGATTGGCTGTTTTAGGTCGGGAGCGGCGCATTTCTTTAGACGGCAATAGCAGCTCAGGGAGGAGGTGGAGGAGCTCAATCTTTTCACAGATTATCTGTCTCATACCGTGCTGTCACGACATGGTGACAGTTTTAACAAACATACTTTTGTAAAAGTTACATACTGCAGTTTTGAAGGCAAAATTCATATCAACATTAAGGCATTTTTTTTGACATTGTAAGGTCAGAAATTTCTGCCAAAAAAGATAAGACATTTTGGGATTATTTACACAGATTTACAAGAGTCTTTTTTTGAAAAGTCATAAATTTTCTCAAAAAATATACATTTATCATTATTAAAGCAAAGTTTATGATATAAACATTCAAATATTTTCTGACGTAAAAAATTTGAAACAAAGAAATTCTGACATTTGCGAGAAAGCGTGACAGAAATCCTCTGAGATTGAGGTGTAAATGTAGGCGATGTGTAAGTGGTAGATCTGGGAGCTTTTCCTGTATCAGAAAATCTCCTGGATGTGACTTGATGCAGCCATGTTGCAGCTTCTCCCTCACTGTCTCAGGCGTGTCTTCAGGATCCTGTTCGAGGTCTGCACCTGGACATGTGTCCTGACGCAGGCTTTACATTGAAAATAGTCACCAATTTTTAAGCATCAAGCTCATTCAAAGTTGTTTATTTAAAGTGCAGTTTCAAGGAATTACATTTCGTTTCATATTTTTCATTTCTGCCAACAATAGCAGACATTTATGTGAGGAGTGACTTTGTAAAACTGACCACGTTAACGTAATTCATTTTATTTCAAATTATGATTTGACTTTAAATAGCACCAAACATATTTTAGCATATTCCATTTTGCATAGATGCTCTTATTTTGGATCGGATAATGACTGGTGACCATTTTTTTCATTTGTAAAGGTTGAACAGAACTCATGATTTGAAAAGTAAATATAGTGAAAAGAGGAGAACAGCTGCGTCAGTGTTTAGCAAACAGAAACTTTCGGGTCAGTTTATTTGTGTGGGAACGTTTGTGATTATAAGACGCAGATGTGGATTGAAAACACAAAGTGCAGGATAGTCTCCTCACTGGTTTCTGCACCCCTCTGCCATACAAAAAGTCAGTGCAACCACCAGAAATTCAAACACAAAGGGATCTATGAGCAACAAACACAGACATTTAATATATTCTGGCTAAATTCAGATACATGTACGGGACCTTTAATCAGCATGCTGAACTTAAATGTGAACAAATGTTTTTTGTTATAATTACTTGGTCTTTCTCATTATCACCAGAGAATATTTATTACTATTCTTTATCTGAAAATGTCTCTGGGATATCATGAGGAATGGAGTTTAAATAGTTATTTGTGAAAGAAAATGATAATATAGTGGACCCCCGGTATTCACGGAGGTAAGGGACCCCAGCCACCAGCGCACAGCAAGAATCTGTTATTACTTAAGACCCTCTGGAAAGTCGCTTACAACTGCTGCACAACTTATGCAACCTGCAAGCAGATAAAGTTTGGAAAAAGCTATTTCTTTAATTTGTATTATCATGCGTCCATCTTCCGATTTAAGACTGTTACTATTTTACCAGATGTATATATTTTTAATAATGTAGATAAAGACAGAGGATTAGCTCTGAAGCAGCTGTGATTCTCCCTCTCTTCACACTCTCCTTTTTAATTAGAGTATCTTCAGCTGAGCTGTGGTGTCAGTGAGTGCATGGATGCAATCAGCACCCCACATGGCAGGAGTCAAATGCCTTTGATCAGCTCACGGAGACTGATCCACAGTGACTGCGAGGAGGTGTGGGTGATCCCGCCGGCCTCCGCATGCCAACCAGGATGGCCGCCAGTGTGGTAGCAACCTGCGCCCCTCATTGAGACGCTCATCCTGCGATGATGTTCATGTCAGCTGCTGTCACTTCGCTGTGTATGTGGTGATTTGCGATTCTGAAAGATCATTAGATCGAGGCTGACGCAGGTTGTTATGAGTGGTGATGCTGAGCTCATTCCATGCACTCTGGTTTTTATAGGATTTATTCCAATACGTTTTACAAAACTGCTTACGTCAGCTAGCAGTGAATGGAGCTTGCAGTTTCTCCCAGCTATCAAAAAAGGGGCCAATATCTTTAAAATCATTGTCTTCTCGTGTTAACAATGGTAACCTTCATAGAAAAGTGTTCATCTATGAGAGCTTTGCATCACTATGACCTCACATGCTGGAAAATGACAGATCATCAACAACTTCAAGGTGAGGGCTTTAGCTGCAGTGAAGAAGGCTTGAAGATGTCCATGAGTGTCTTCTTTGAGTTTATCAGGCACATTATTGGGTTATTCTACTTAAAAACTTCTCAACAGTAAGTAATATGACATTTATTAAATGGGGGTATTATGTATTTTCCAGGCCCATCTTATAGTACAATCAAGTAACTGCGTTACCTTTAATTGTTAGAAAAATGCTGAATATATCAAACATAACTTTCTACACTCACTCTTCAGTACGTCATCACAACGTTTTTCCATTATGCCGTTTACGACCATTCTTAGGAGCAACGGAATGAGAAGTAGTTTGTATGACAAGCTCAGCAGACATGCAGTTCCACCAGGTTTTGCTAATTGCTGCTGCCGCTAGTCTGGAGGAGCTGAATGGGGGAGACATGGGGGAGGGGTGCTCTGTGAGGTGGGAGCTCAGATTGTGGACTGCAGCTCCGAGGAGGAGCCTTGTGGAAATAGGTGGCGCTTTGTGAGAGCAAGCGTTTAGACACCTCCGAACAGCATGAAAAAATCAAGGCAACACTGTTGCTGTTGATGTTTTTGATGAGGGAATAACATTATACCATGATGTGAAGCTGAAAAAAAGTCAGTTTTACATAATTGCCCCTCCACCCCCTTTAAACTTACCTTATAGGTTTACGACACTTAATTCCAGATTTACCTAACTCAAATCTTTATGGTGTCAATTGCTCAAACTATCAATGGCGAAGAAGACTCCAGGAGGTTCAACAGCAGCATGAGACCATGTCCTCTTGAGAGGGGTAGAGCAGAATAATGTCACCACCCCTGCAAGTTGCAAACATTTTTGGTTAAGAGGTCCCAGTTGCCATAAAATCTAAAAAAATAATTGTATAATTAATTTAAGCTTGTTACAGAGACTATAACTCCTGTTTGGCCTGTTGCCAAATGCGAGTGTTGGGTGAAAAAGACCAAAAACTTGGAGCAAACAGAAGTAAAAAGATGACCTTGTGTGCACAGGTTTGGCACTTGGACCATGGTTCACATAAAAATTCTCCTGGTCTGTCACCTCAAACAACAACGGGAAGATTTGGCCGACTGGTTTTAAATCAACTAGGAGTCTATCAATTTAAAGAACATTCAGAAGTGAAATTTTAGGAAATACTTACATACTATGCTATTTTATATGTAACAACAGAGTCTAGCAGAGGCTAAACCAGTGGACATAAAATGTTCTGTGTCTAAGTGTGTGAATGGCTGAATTTGGCTTGTGCTGGAAAATGCTCTAATTGGTCAAAAGGATTAAGAAGGTGAAATAGAAATGCATTTTCTTTATCATTGCCCTTCAGTTGGCTGCTTCACTAACCTCCATATTTGCAATTTACTGTTATTCATATGTAAATTCACTTCTGTCATTTTTTTTTTCTCATGTCACGGAAATGCATCCAAAGCGCCGTCAGGTCGTTTGCTCAATTTCATATCACCTTAGGCCACACGTGCCCTAATCCCAAATGGAATACTTTGACTGGAGCGCTGGAAAGTTCCCAGCGAGGAAGTGTTTGTGCTGTTATAGTACGATGGACTGTGTGCTGCAGCCCATCAGTGGACAACAAAAAAATTAATTTTGCGTTATTTACTTTTATAAAACAGCATTTTGAGAGATTTTATGACCCACTTCTTCAATTTAAAATCAAAAAGGAAGAACTGTACCACACCAGGAGAAATATATATTGTGTTGCATGTTGTGTTTATCATCTGTGCACCACATAGAATGCAATGGCTACTATCCTTTATCATTTTGTGTATTAAAGTGCAAAATTTAATCATCTACTTGCGGATTTGAATAAACGTGCGTTCGTATGAGAACTAAACACTGAATAACTCTGCGTGATCTGTGCTATACAAAAAAACTTGCTTTACCTTGTTCTAAGCAAAATTGAAAATTGTGTTTCACAAAACAAATTAGCGTTTACTTGCACTAATATCTGCTGACCTCTTCAAGATGGTCTGCAAACAGACTTCAAAATAATATAATTACACCTTCAGTCTTTCTTCAAGCAAACAGGATCAGCAGTGTTTCTGTTCCTTATCAGTTTGTGTTAACATAATTTTATTTTCTCTTTGTTCTTGCTTGTTCATACTATTGATTTCCTGCAACTTCAATGACTCGTGAATATTAAAGAGTGCAGACATTTGTATACTTTTAGACTTTAAAGATTCACCTCGCCTTTTTTTCTCACTGTCTCACATTTTTAAAAAAGGCTGAAACTTTGTCAGTTTGCTAAATAGCAACATGATGAGTATAAGTTTTTAAATTATTTGATGATGATTTTTATGACCGTAGTTTGAGAAAGCCCAGTCCATTATCTCATTACATTGTTGGCTTCTGATATTAATTCAGCGAGGGTTACACCTGGTGATCCATTATATGACACCTCAAATAAGCTGTTTCCTTGTGTGAAATCATGGAAAAAATAAGACAGGATATCAGGAAAAGAATTGTTCATCCACAGTTCATGTTTATGCTCAGGTACAATTTCTAGATGTCTGACGATGGGGTGATCAAAATAAAAAGACCTTGTGAATATGCTGAAGCTAGGAAGAGCAGGTCATTGTCTTAAAAAAAAAAAAAAAAAGAGTCCTGTACCAACATGGACTAAAAGTTCAACTAAAAGTTAGACTAAAACTCCACACAAAGAAGAATCCATTCCTCCAAAAGCAACAAAAAAGCCCATTACAGTTTGCAAATGTACACAGGAAGAGAGACACATCCTGTGGGCTGATAGGACAAAAATTTCATTTGACCATAATGTTACATAATGATTGTTACATTTTAAAGAAGACGTGTGAAGCTTGCAAGCTCAAGGACACCAACCCAAATGTGGAGGGAAGGGTTTGGTAGCATCATTTTGCAGGGATATTTTGCTGCAGGATGAATTAGTGCACATCAAGGAATTAACATAGTGAGGAATAAACAGTATGTGGAAATATTTAAGCAACATCAAAAGACATCCACCAGGAAGTAAAGCTTAGGTCCAAACAGGTCTTCCAAACGGACAATGACTCCAGGCATATGGCCAAATTAATTACAATGTGGTCTAAGGAGAGCAAAGTCAGTGTTTTGGAGTGATCTCAGTCTCAAAGAACAGGCATGTCAAGGTCAAGACTGATGAGCCAAGAGATAAAACTGTAGCCAGCCTGTGAGATAATTTCATATATCTGTTATTAATGGCCCACCAGTCGTTTATGTATCAGCTATGCAGCAGCTTCTTTCAAGTCTGGGCAACAGTTCACACAAGTTGCGCTTGTGGGAGAGTCAGATGCAGTGTGTCCGCTGTGTTCACATGTGCACGTTTTGCTGATAAGCTGGGCATGCTACCTAATGAGTTCACAAGGTATGTTGCTGTTTAAAAAGAAAAAAAAACTACAGTAGTTCTGTAATCCGTTAGCTTCTCATGAAGCTTCTAGAACTGCAATGTAACGGCACACTCCAGGGAAAGGATGACTCCTGCATGAATGTTTCCCTGCATTCCTGAGACAGTGCCCCTGCTCCAGCTCCAAGCTTCTGGAATGCTGCTGTGTTTGGAATTAACATACCTGTGCGAATGACTGATGCCGGCCTTAGCACACCTTAGTACTTTAAGTGTCCAAAGCTCAAAGCCGAACAACAAACATTTATGGACCTCTTGCCAAGAAATTATCCCAAGCACAGCATATTGTCTTTTAGGTGTTATTGAGTTTTTCAATAATACAGACATTGTTGTAACAATCTTTTACACTCAAAACAAGTTGTACAACTTAAAAGGCAATTTTATCGAGTACTAACATAACATATGCAAACTTCTGATTTTAAAGAAAGTAATTCTGCATTTGAGAAAATAGAAATAATTCTGGTGACCGTAACTGACCTAAAACAGAGTAGTTTGGTTTGTTTTAATGTCCAACAGTGAGAAAAAAAGGTTATTTGTTTGTTTATAAAGTCTATGGCTGGTCAGTCTGGCTGACCTCTCTTCTTCAGCTCCCTTGTGCACCGCCTGTTACCTTACGTTGCTGCCTGAGTTGAATGATTGACGAGGAAAATAAAGGAAAAGAATAATTCTGACAGTCTAAAAACATGAAATGTTGAGGAGAAATACAGTTCAGTGACAGAGAGGAATACAATTCATTGTGAACTGTTAGTCTCCAAACCACATTTGTCTCCTGCCAAACCTTTCCCCCTTCTCTCTCCTCTTATGCTGAAAACTATTTACCCTGCAACTTTTTGCTGTGTGAACTTGTGACACCATCAGCAGTTCAATTATACAGAATCCATAGTTTGCACTTAACTTTCCACACATCTCATACATACAGTCACACTTGTGTGATAGCTTTGTTGCAGTACTGGTACCAATATTTCATACAGCTCGTACTCATCTAGAGGTTACAGATTTATATTTGATTTACCTCAATTTTATTTATATAGCACTGTAAAGGTAATAATAGCCCAAAGAGCTTAACATGATATTACACATATGAGGTACTTTCTCAGAGACTTGCAGGGTACTTTTACAGAACATTCAAAGTTATTTATCTGTAACTTACAGAGGACCTTTAACTAGAGGTGTGCAAAACTGCATATTTTTGGTATCGTTCCAGTACCAAAAAAAATACAGTGTTGCCAACACCAATGCCAATATTTTTATTATTTAAGTCTGAGATATCATCAAAAGTGTTTTTGTGGTATTTACTTTAAATTAATTTGGACATAATTTAGACAAAGTTTATAGGTGTCTAGAAAATAGTTTAATACCATATTGACATGATAAACAGAAATAATTTAAAAACAAATAAAAATAAATAAAATTCAAAAGATCGTTTGCGAGCAAATCAAAACAAAAATCTTTTTTGAAGTAGAGTTGGAAAATTACAATACAAAACTTAAAAAAAATTCAAGACTGTATCTGAAACTTAAGTATCGCTCTTACCACAGTCTTATTGATCCCATACTGATACTGACTTGGTATCAATATTGTCGTTATTATGGATCGATCGGCCCATAACCTACCTTTAACACTTTTAACCCATTTAAAAATAACAGTTGACCAAATTGATGCACAAGGTAAACAATAAAACACAACAAAGTAAAAGATGTAGTAAAAAAAGATAAAATAGGTACAATTGACACAATAAAAGCTAAAATATTCTGTTGAACTGGAACTCTTCATGCAACTTGGCAGTGAGTAAAGTTCTACCAGGAACTTTAGGTTCAACTTAAACTAAAAAATCAAAGCATATAAATGGTGTTTTAATGACCCTGATGATGATTAACAGTATTTGTAGCTCAGATATGCAAAGTCAGGTTTTTCCACAAGCCTGATCCCACCACTGGGAAAGGTCACCTCTACTTTTAAGATGTGATGTGGGAGTCTCGGTTAATTTGTGGAACTTAAAGCTCTAGATGGAGTATAAAGACGCACCACTATATTTTTTTAAAAAATGATAGTGCCACACCATTGAGACTTCTAAAAGCAAGCAGTAAAATCTTAAAGTGGATCCTGAAATGAGGTGGACCGTCAATGCAGAGAGGCCAGAACTGGTGTGGTGTGATTATAGCATTTCAATTTTGCAGCTGCATTTTTTACAGCTTGCAGTCATTAAATAAATATTTTACCAAGACCAACCAACAGAGTGTTATAAGCAATCCAGACGAGATGTAATAAAAGTACTAATTTCTTTTCGAAGTCTGTTTTCTTAGCTGGAAAAAGCTGTTCTTTTCATTATAAGTTGTGGAGAGTAGCGTGATAGTTGTGAATATTACAACATGTGGTTCCAGGAAAGTACTCTGCAATTTCCTGAGATTAAACTTTTGGTCTATTGTCAAAAACCCTGTACATTTCATTAAAAAACTCTTGCTAAGTAATCTATTCCAGGAAAAACATATAAGTTCTCACTAAATAACATGTAAGTTGCAGGACAGTAACCTATAAGTTCCTGGTGAGTATCCTTGATTTCTACAAACTGTAAGTTCTAGCTACATATATGTCCCTACTAAGTTATGGAAAAGTAAGCTGTAAATGTTGGGAAAGTAAGCTGCAAGTTCTGGGAATGTATTGGTTGTAATATGTATCGCTGCTGTTGCGTTGTGATTATCTTCAGTTTGTGCCAGTGGTAATTTCCATGTAAAGTTGCTGTCTGAAGTCTTGTTATCAATGTGTCAGTAAAACAGACAGTTTCTCTTTAAACGGCTCCAAAATGCACACACTGTGCTGCTCCAATCACAAGCCCTCTTTCAAAGTAAGAACCTCTCTGGTCAGATGAACAAATAAACAGCCTCTGTAGTTCCATTGGTGATGTGACTCAGGAAAAAGAATAAAGCGCACAAGCTGGAAGACAAGACAAACCTGTTGTTATCGTATTGTTTTTTTCAGTTCTTCTGCTGGAGTGCAAGAGAGCAAATTGTCCACATCCAGAACTGGAAAAAGGACAAAACAAGCACTCTTGTGTGTGAGATGAATTGGGCCCGTGAGCCAGTGAGTTTATTTGTGTTGCTCAACAACTCAGCTATAACAAAGCACACACTTTACACTGATGACAAAATGGAGGACAAGAGAAAGGGAAACATGAGGCTTTGGTTGTTTTTTGAGTTGCTGTTTAATGGCGGGCCTTATCCTTATAGTGCTGATGCGAAGGTGTGCTTTAGAACTATTGCATATTAAAAAAAAACTCCTGAAATATAACTGAAGTAATCCCAAACGTAATTTAGGTTTATAGTAAAATTGATAGTTTAATTTAAACACTACACATAGAACATATGAGAAAAGTGTTTAAGTTCCTTTTGTTAGCAACTACTGCTATTCTGTCTTTCTATTGTTGAGTTTTTTTGTTGTTTACTTTTTGACCGAGATGCATTTCTGGTTTACAATGTGATGATTTGACCCTTTGAAGGTGTAGTTCACCTTTCATCCAATGGCTGATGAAAACCACCCCCACCCAGAGCCCTGAGCAAGATTAGGTTGGAGTAAAAATTGAATGAATGGATAGGTGGAGTGATGGATGGATCTGTTCAATTGAATCCTAATACTTAAAATGGCTGTCAAATTATTTGGGTCTTTAATTATCTTAGCGTCAGCTTCTCTACCTGTAATTTCCTGTGTTTTCTTGTATAAGAAGCCCTGGTTTGCCATTGCTCTCTGCCAGATGTTCTTTTATTGCAAGTTATTTGAACTCTGGATCTTTGTTTTGGGTTTTCTTTTTTTTTACTCTACTTCATTCATTATTTTGTACATAGTCTCTGCTTCAGTATACCTGCATTGGAGTCCACTCTCCACCCTTCTACCAATTAGGAAACATATTTAAGACACTGAACTGATTCAGGACATAAAAGACCACATTAATTCTTTAGAAGTAAGATTTTTTTTTAAAGGATTGTAATTTTAAATTGTATCTTTCTGCTCCAACCAAATTAGTTGAACAACAGGTCATACTATTGTCCAGTGGAGTCCTTGAGTTACTGAACATGCCATTTCATTAAATATACAACTTTCAATCAAAACAATGGGTATAAAGGCTTTTGGAATCACGCTTGGCAGAGTTCACATCATTGCACTCTAGGAATGTCTTTTACCCTCCCTGTTTGCTTGGTTCTACATGACTTCCTTTGATATACACTCCATCAGGATGTATGTGGAGAAATAATCAAACACAACTACTCCTACATATGGCCAGAGTTAAAGATCATATGTTCCAACACTCTTGTGCCTCAAGAGAAAAATAAGCTCAACTAATTGCTAATGATTGAAAAGTTAAGGGCCAAAATACTGGCTAATTAGTCATGTTTTTGTTTTCATTCACTGAACCCTGTCAGAAAACTCTCAATATGAGTTCAGAGATAAAACCTGGTGAGAAACTTTTTAAAAGGGAAGTTCAGTTTTTACAGCTATAAATCAGTGAAGTTCAGGAGGATGTAAATAAAACCCTGTAAGAGGCTAAATCTGAAGTTTCCACTGCAGACAGGGACTTACACATTCACATGCATCCACACAGGTTCTGGTTAAAGGCCGTCTCGAAAAAAAAAAACACAGCTCTACAGTTGAATATATGAGTTTAATAAAGGAATCAAAAAGGGAAATTTTGAAGTCATAAAACAAAAGGCCTGTGTTTGTACAAAATGTATGAGTCTCTTTGATGTAGACACCACTGTGCAGTTTTGTTCTCTCGAGTTATTGTGTACTCCTCATCACTTACCAGGAGGGTTGTTAAGCGTGGGTGTCATCCATGTTTTCCGGGAACGACAGTCACGGCGGGGACGGCAGAAATGGCTGGTCTGTTGTTGGAGATAAGCTCCCGTTGAAATTACAAGCCTGGCAACAAGACAAGACATCTGGGGAGAGCAGGCCATGCTGGGGAAAGCCCTGAGCTTTAATTCCCTTCATGTCTGTCCTGCTTGTACAGGTTGACACAAATACACGAATGTGGATTTTGGGAAGTTGACCACTGACTGGAGCAATCACCTCCACGCCAGAATGGTGGCTGCAAGCCACAAGAAATAAGAAACATGGTAATAAATGCAGAAATTAGTGTTGTTCTTACTCAAATCAGTTATTTCTACCACTGTGGCTGGGCTAACCTGGCTGTAAGGACATGATTCTATATAACACAAATGTGAAATGTAGCTTTTCATGTGAGAGTTAAAACTGACTCTTTCTGAAACACTTCTTAGTATGATGCTAGTGTGGGAAAAATGTTCACTGAAAACTCCAACTTTTTAGGTGTCATCAGCATCACTGACATTGCTGAACATGCAAACATTCATACCATTGACCAGTTTTCTGTAGCCACCATGAACTGTTAAGGGGATGGACCTGAAGACTGTCAACAGACAACAGGTAGGGTCACCTTGGATTGATTCCCTGTCCATCACAGGGACAAAACAGAGAAAAATAGTAATTTAAGAAAACTATAGACACATACTAACTAGTAGGGGACATTAATATAATAGGGGTACAATAATGATAAATGCTGGCTTTATTCTAAATGAGGCATTGCTCCAATCAAGGCGTTTCCAGCATCATTATTGTGTTAAATACACCTAACTACATATGCCATAAAAAAAAAAAAAAAAAATCAGCATGATCTCTACACACTTTTCATTGATGTTTGATCTCATCCATACAGTAGACCCCACCTATTTGCAGGTTAGTATTTGGGGATTCACCTATTTACAGACTTTTCTGTGAACCATAACTCCAAATTATGTGCAGAAAACCCACCTAGTCACAGATCTTTTTAGAGAGCATATCTAAAATCATTAAAGTAAAACCCAGCTCTGGAAGCTGATACACTTAGCCGCAATGCTATACGACACAAGGCAAAGCACGCAGTTCAGGAGCATTGTTTTTTTCCTTTGCGCCAAATTGGCTGTACCCCCAAGAGAGGGATAAGAAAGATTGTATTAACTTCTGAGGTGGTGTTCGGGTTTCCCATGTGCATATTCATGCATATTAAGCTATATTTGGTGTTTACATTATTAAAAAAGGGAGTTATATGCCTTTTTAGAGTGGTTCTCAAGTGTTTGCGGATTTTAGCTATTCGTGGGCGACTGTGGTCCCTAACCCCCATAATACAGAGTACACTGTAGTTTAAACTGAAGAAACAGACATCATATGCCATCATAACTTCATGATTTGAAGCAGGGATTCCTTAATTTCTTTAAATGGTAACCAACATAGAGTTGCCCAGGAGGGTCCAGCTCCAGTCCTCAAGGGCTGGTGTACTGCAGATGTTAGATGTGTCCTTGCTCCAACACAGCTGATTCAAATGGGCGAATTACCTCCTTAGCATATCAACTAGTTTAACAGCAGCCTGCTATTAAACTATTGATTTGATTTTGGTGTGTTAAATTGGGGCAACATATGAAACAAGAAGGGCACCAGCCCTTAAGGACTAACTTTGGACACCACTGGATTAGGCTTATTTTTCACTCCCAAAATAGTCTTGTGGTCTCTCAACATGGACTCTTCTGGACAGCTAAAGGTCTCCTGAAGTACAGGACTCCAAGCCATCAGTGCCAGATCCTTCAAGTCATGAGTGGGAGTTGCAACCTCCATGGGTTTTTTCATTCAGAACATCCCACAGATGTTTAGAATTGATTGAGGCTCTTTGCATGGTAACAGTGTTCAGGCTAGACAAAAATGCAAATGTTTGATAATAGGATCCAGAGTGAAACTTTTTAGAAACACATTCTAAATCATGTTTGTGCTAACCGAAAATGTTAGGAAACTAATGTGTGCTTTAGCACTCTGACTCAGTTTTTACAACAACAATAGCAGACCTCCATTTTTGTCTGTATTATGGCACCTCTTCAGATTATTTGGTGTGTTGAATCGAAATCTGCTCATTGTAGAACATTTATGCCATTGCTACATTTCTGGCACTTTTTGTGTTTTCATCTGCATGCGGAGTGGGTTTTTTTTTTTTTTTTTTTAAACGTTTTTGGAAACACTGTCATGTAAACATGGCCTTAGACATGAAAATCTTGGTTGAGTTCCTCAAACCAATCTGGAAATATTTCTGTAGTTTGGCAAGGAGCATTATTCTGTTGAAAGAGGGAACAACCATGAGGGATTATACTCCTGGTCAAAATATTAGGACTAAAGGAACAAGTACTCACAGTTGAAAATTAGCTAACAACCCTCTGCACATCCACCTCATTGTATGTGTTGGAACTAATTGCCAAAAAACACTTTAACTTGAAGGACAATATGTTCACTTGCTGCCAAATGCGTCCCAGGCTCTGGCATTTATCTCTGTAACCAGACAACTTATGTTTTCACTTCACATTACAGCTGTTACATTGCTTTATTAATGTCGACGCTCAGTTTCAATGTGTTCCTTCTTGAGTCAAACGTCACATGTAACCATTAAGGAAGGACAAAAGGAATATGTAAATAGTATCAGAGATTTTGTTCTGCTAAGGCAGGTAATTGAAAATATCTGTTCACACACAGTGGTAGTCGGAAGCCTTTGAAGTAAACAAGTCTTTCTTATCAAAACTGGGAATATTTTCATAAGCAGATCTTTGTCCGGACATAATAACACCCAAAGCAATGCTTTTTAGCAAGTCATCACTAATTTCCTGTTTATTTTCATTCTCTCATTTTCTTTTACTTTACCAACCAATGACGAATGAAAGTGCTTGTTTAATTTGATGATATTTTGGAAAAATTTGCAAGAAAACATGAATGTTCCCCTCTTATGTTCTCATGCTGTTGGTGTTCAGCAGAGGAAGCAACATCTGATCGCTGTCATTAATAGCTCATACAGACGCTAGGCCCCATGTTTGTCTGTGATTCTTTCCCTCTGACGACGACCACATTCATTACTGATCATGCTCTTGCCTGCCTCGACGTGTTAGGTTTTGTAGAAACTGGTTTAAATAAGAATACCTTCTGCGGCAGTGTTTTGGATGATGGAGCATGACAGGTCTTTGCTGTGGCTTTGGGACAGCAGGCGGTGGAATAGCAGGGTGCTAGCATGGCAGAGATGCAGTGGAAAGAAATGGGTGGTGGTGATAATGCAGAGCGGATGCCCAGTCTGGTGCGGAGGGGACTAATTTTGCTCTCCAGGGCAACTGATGAGCCCCAGATGGACCGCCAGCTGCTTCGGGTTTGTGCGTTCAGGGAGGTGGGCGTCGCCGAGGAGAGAGCAGCATGTTATTAACAGCATGGATGCAGGTCAAAGGGGTGCGTCTGCATGAAGGTGAAGACTTAGGGCTGCATTTTTTAATTCTTTTGCTCTTTAAACCCTCTCAGTACAGCTTACGTTCAAACAGAAGAGGTCTGTTACAGCCCAGAAGGACTCTCAAGGTGCAATGGAAGACCAGACCCAAATAAAAGAAGTCAAAGTGTCCATCTGCCTTTTCTTCTGTCCAACGCCACCTCCCCTACCAGAGGAGTAATTAAAAGGCCACCTGATCTGCTACCTGAGCCTGGCTACCCAGCTTATAATACAGCCCAACACACAGCAGACTGAGCATATTGATTGACTGACCTGAAGATGAGCCCCTCATGTGAACAAACATCTCATAAAGGCAGGGTGGCTGATCCTTCTGCCAAGCCTCAGTTACATGAATATGAAATGCATTGCAAACTCATTCTGCTTGTCTTTGAAGGGGGACTATTTTTTTTTCTTCCTGGCCTCTGATTAGGATGAGCATCCAGACTGAACCGCTTGTCAATCTACTGCTCATTAATTTGGATGATTGCCCCCCAGCCGGCCTGCAGTTTAGAGTATTAGTCATCCTGTGTGTTTCCTTTTTTTTTCCGCTCCCCTCTTCCTCTCATCAATTCCATGGAGACAATGGCTCTGCAGAAAAACCTCTGTGTACAGTTCGGTGGATCATTATTTGCCATCCGTATAACCACAGTCCACAGCTGCGTACACTGCGGATTTTCTGCCCGAACAAAAGAGACAACAAAAACAAACAGAGCTAAGAGAAAGCAAATGTGAGTATCGAAGCAAGGCGAGGGACGTGGCAGACATTCATGATGCACAATTCAGCTCCAGTGTCAGCATCTCGTCTACCACTGCACCCTGCATCCTAATCAAGACATACAGAGGAAGGTGGAAACTGAGCCGGATGCACTGTTTCACAAGAAAAACACCACGAGTAAATAAAAGAAATGAACTGTCGCTTCAAAGGACACAGATGCAGCACTCGAACCTCAACCCACACACTGACTGTGTTCAGTTATCACAGATCATCCCACCTAACCAGTATCATCCCTTCTGTTTCACGAGATGCAAATGTTAGTTATTGGTGAATATCCATAACATCTGGCAGTGCTTCTCGAGCTGAGAGGTTGGGATGTCTTGAGGCCATGCCAGTCACAGTTAAGCCCTTATGAATAAAGATTTCTCACACAGAGGAGCACTTCTTTCTTTACACTTCAGCTCTAATTAAGATGGAGTTCAGAAACAGGTTCCAGCTTGGGAAACTCAGGGAGGTTAGAGATGGGTACAACTACTAGCTGGCACTCTTGGTAATCAACGTTTATTTCTCTCTGTACATTATTTCTGTTTAGTTAGATCAACTCTGCATGCTTGTTTAAAAATCTATTTAAGTGTCATAGACAAAGCACATCTGGATGCATCTGCCCATGCTCATATATTGAGTGTAGCAACTTGTTAATTGACTCCAGATATCGAAAAACCAAGCCTCCTCCCCTTTCCAAATTGAAGACCTCACAAATTCACAAAAAATAAAAAGATAAAAAGAATTTTCTAATCTGGAAACTATCTCCACATTGTCCCAGGCCTCCCACCAATGCCCCCCCTACTGGTTTTTGCTACATCTAAATTACAAGTACTTTCCCTGTGCTGTCTCTAATGAAAAAGAAAAGTTAAAAGTTCTGCTTTATTTCTCTGGTTGCAGTTGAAACTCTGATAGTCTTAATAACTGTGGAGAAAATTCACTTCTAAGTCTGCCAAAATAGGTCTTGGAGTATTTTCTTCAATTTGATACTGCAGTCTGTGTGTTTTTGTCAAATGGAGATGATGCTTTGGACAGCAAGCTGCTTGGAAAACTGATGCAACACTTTGGCACAAATTTTCTTCAGAGATCTGTGGTCCATGACAATTGTCTGAGTGATATAACCTCGACTTGCCCTTAGAGATATACCTTCTGAATGATAAACGTTATCTCATTATTTCATGTGACGGGTATTGGTTTTGCTGGAATTTAGGAATAGTGTAGGATGCCCAGGGTAAGAGCAGCTGGATAATTGTCCAGTTTCAAAACTCAAGTCAACCTCCAAATGGCACTAAAAAACAAAATGATGGCTTTAGAGCATCACAGTCAAAGTATGGACTTAGATCTGATTGAGATGCTTTGGCAATGTCCTAAAAAAGTCTGTTTATACTGGAAAACCTTCCAATGTGGCTGAAATAAAAACTATCCTGCAAAGAAGTGTGGAACAAAATTCTTCTATAGTGAAGTAAAACATTCATTACCAGATATTGCAAATGCTTTATTGCAGCTGGTACTGCCAAGAGTGGTCCTTACAACCTCTAGAATGGTTCCAGGAGGCACAGGGTGTAACACAAAATTTATTAGATCAATTTGGCAACCAACAACTTAAAACTACTGAACAAACACACAGACACACACACCCCGATACACATATAATCCAAATGGTTTAAAGGTCATACAAACACAGGTTATTACATTAATGTGGCCTGCCTATGTTGATGCTGGATCTGGTCTGGATTTAATAAAGTCAATGTTGTAATTAGGATACCATCTTAAGATATCCTTTTTGTACAGCAAATCTGGCCTGGCACATGTAGGCAACCGTCTTCTCAATATAGTATTCCTGAAATGCCAAAGACAGGATACTTAAAAGAAACAAACTGATGAACAAAATCCTGATCAGTGCAAAGTGAATAATTTATACAAATCCAGGGTTTTACATATGACTTAAACAGAAAGGATGCAATACACTTCAGAGTCTACAAGGCCTAAAACAAAGTCACCCCCCACTCTGACTGAAAAAATGTACAATTCTAAATGAACAAAACTAAAAGTACAAAATCACAGTTCTCTGTCTGGCTACAGAACAGAAGAAGACTAGCTGAAATAGAAATGGCAGCGAACCCCTTCCAAACTTCCCATTTAAAACAAGATGTCTTAAAGAAAACACTTTATCAAAACAAGATCTAACCACAGAATTACTCTCAGTACACATTATTAAGAGACACAGACAACTACATCACAGATGACCATGGGGAAGTGGTACAGCACTGGATGTCTGAAGCTTTTATGCATTCCGCTGATGAGGAAGTGACTTCAGCTGTGCATCATGGTGTGACAGCAAACCTGCAAGCAAAAGAAGAGAAGTAAGAAACTGTTCGAGTAAAAGAGCCCCTACAGAGGTCAGTGGACTTAACAGTTGCAAAACCAATTATTAGGTTCTTACAAATGGCCAAGTTGGTTAGCTTTTTTTTTTTTTTTTTTTTTAATCTGTAATCAATAAAATTGTTATTTGACAACTTTTTTGTATTACTGAGGCTATTTTTCTCTGATTTTAAAATTTTTTTGATGATGGTTTTTCATGTAAGTGTTACAAAAAGCAACACAGAACAAATCTGTTGCTTGCAATGAAGATACGTCCCTACTCAGAACCAAAATCAGCTTTTTTTGCCAACTTTGTGCACAAAAACAAGGAATTTGACTTTGGTTCTGCTTTTCTCCCAATAAAGACAATTTAAAATATGAATATAATACAAAAATTAAATGCAAAATTTAACCTTCTGAATTAATGCAACACTTTATAGATGGCTGCTGTTTTTAATACATCACATTTAATTCAGATTTTAAAAATCCTTGCTGAAATATCTTTTATAATTATTTAAATGCTAAATTAACCTAAATTTTACACGACAGATCCTATTGAGTTCATGCAAATCCCTCTTTATGAAAAAGTGCTATGGTGCATTCACATTCATACATTTCTGTTACATAGGTAGCAGACATATTTACACGCTTTCAGCACAGACTCATTGGATTATTGTACCTCGCTAAAAGCTCAAGAGTCAAAATGTTCCTTTGCCACACTAAGACCTGCTATACTGCTGAATCTCCTTCCACCCACTACAACCCAAAGAATAAAAGATGGGAAATCTGAACATACACGTGACATAGAGACAACTATGAAAATAAAAAGTCATAAAATACAAGATTAGCTACAGTGAAGAGAATCAAATTACAGATTTGTTTGCTTTGTCCGCACACTAGAAGAAGTAAGAAAGATGTAAGGGTTACAAATGAATTAAAAGCTCTAAGGCATGAGGTACCTAAAGGGGCCTTCTCTTAATTTGACAGAATAAAAAACACACACACACACACACACATATATATATATATATATATATATATATATATATATATATATACTATATATATATATATATATATATATATATATATCTAATATATCTATATGTATGTGTATATATATATATATATATATATATATATATATATCTATATATACTATATCTATATCTATATATATATACATATATATATATATATATATATATAGACAAAAACCTTATTGAATAGTGTAATGTAAAGGTCAGAATCTGTAGCATGCGAGGGGAGAAAGTACAACTCCAACCTGCTTTTCAGCTTGTTATGCGTCAATTTTTATTCAGCAAACATTCCTCCGTGACAGTTGACCTTATCCCGGTACCCTGAAATATGGGCGTCAGAGCGCTTGATCGAAAGCGAGTTCATTTTATGAGCTGTACTGTAATATGTTGAGTTAATTCCTAGTTAAATGTCAGGTAAAATGCTGGTCGAGGGTCTCTTTTCGCACTTTGCTGTTGGGGTTCGTCACAAAGCATTCACCTGACCAATGATTTCAATGAGTCTCTCTCTCCCTCAGTCTCGTCTTACGCCACTCGTTTGACTAATTTGTTGCTTGTAAAATGTCATTTGCTTCTTCAGCTCATTTGCAGGAGTGCATTAATATGTGTTGTGCAGGCCTAATTTAAATGTCAGACAAACAAACATCAACCAAAACGGCTGTGTTACTCTTTCAGTTACACAACTAAGTTTTGTTTATTGAAACTTCTGGATGCATGGCAGCTTGCTATTAAGAACACAACAAGTAACTTTTAAAGAGATACAAGTCGTTGGAGCAAGGTCAGATCCCAAGTTTTGGTCCAAACTGTTTTCAAATTTAGCTTTGGAAAGCAATATTTTATTCAGATCTAATGTTTTTCTAATAGTAAGTTGTAAATTGAGAAAGAGGCTTATGATGACACCCCTGCAGGAGTTGTGGTAACATGATTATGGTCCCAAGAAATCCAAATTTACAGATCCAGCAGGAGAGGCAGGGACAGGATCAAAAAACAACCCAGGTCAGAGCTACAGGAACAGGAATCAATCATTCAAAAGCCACTTGCTGAGACAAGAAACAGTTGAGTTTTTAAGAGCAGCAGAAAAGGCGCAGGCCATGAAGGAGTGAGTTGGGATAATCCAGAACAGCACCTGGCAGATCACCTGGGAGGAACTGATGATCAGGCAGAGTGGAAGGAGCTTTTCTCTTCAATTGAGAGGAAAGTGTTTGTCAGGGTGTGAGATCAGAGATGACCTATCAGAAGGAAGGAATTTTAATGCATCATAAACTGCTTATGATGCAGATCTGCTAAGTAAACTACGATGGATCATACACAAATTGGAAATTATGTGCTCTACCTAACTATGTCTACCTGCTGCACTGAGTTCCTCGCCGGGGACAAATGATGTGATTTGAAGGAGGTATTTTGCACAAATGTAATTACTGTTTCCTCACTTTGCTTTGGAAAGCTTAATCAGGTGAGAACTGAATAATAGTTGTAAGGTAAAGTGAGGACTTAAGTTAATAATGCTGTGAAAGTTAGCTCATGCTGTTTACCTGAGCAAAAATAGTGGGAGGAAAATGTAGAGATCTCTACAGTTGCAATACAGAGGCCTCAATCTGACAGAAAGATTTGGCATTACCCAGAAAAGGTAGATTTGTCACGATTTGCCTTTAAATAAAGTCACCATAGGGGCCTGAAAGTTTCTAAAATCAGCTGCAAATCTGACAAGTTGTCAACAGAGGCTGAATCTACAATCTGAACTTCAGAGTATCCATCCTAAGCCTGCAGAACTTTTGACTGTTAAGTAGAATAACTTTAACATTTTGTCCTAATAAATACAGTAATATTCAGTAACTTTTCATTGCATTGGTAAAGGTGTTGGGATTTTTGTAAATTTGTTAGAGCTAATACAGAACAAGAAGAAAGGTTGATCTGAGTTCATCCACTTCTGGATGTGTGTAGAGCACTCTCTCTTTATACTGGTGAGGAAATACTGGAAAACTGCATTACCATTTTGGTTCAGTAGGCATTGAAATGATTTAATTTCAGGAGCATGAAATATTTGCATTTCCACCATGCCTGGACATACACTTCACATTTAATGCATTCAATGTCCGCCGTGCCGGGAAAGCAGTCACTCCAAGCAGGGAATATTGAGTGGTTTCACACTAAAGGCTGGTCAAACAGAAAGGCACAGGAGCAAATTTTCTCACCTCTCACTCTTTTCGGGTTGAATGACAGTGTGACAAAGCTGCCCTGTGAGTGTGTCTGAGAAGGCAAGACGGAGTCAGAGCTGTGACAAGTGTTTGCTTGACTGGAGGAGGATGACAAAGGCAGTGACAGTAACGCTGGCGGACTGTGAGACGGAATGCAATGTGCAAAAACGAATCATTATTCTTTCCACTTGAATGCAGGTAAGCTGGTTTCTCAGTGTTCATCCGCAGGTATGAGAATTTTACCATCTCTGTAACTGAAGATGTTTAGACAGCCAACTCAGAGCCGGCTCTTGGTTAGACAGGACTGATATCTCTGAGAGGCTGCAAGGATGAGTCTTTGTGTAGTTCCACTGCTGATTAAAAAGCATTTTAACAAGATCATCTTGGGTGGCACTAACTGTCACTGACAGCACATTATTGCCTGAGTGAAGTGCCTCTGATCCGACTTTAATAAATGTTAGCTTGTCAGGGCCACTAAAGCTGATAAAGATTAGAATCCCTCACTATATTACAAAATGCCATCCAGCATAACAACCTTGACTTAACGGGTTCCCTGAGCACCTCCTCTTCACATCCAGGGTGTCTGTAGATCCTGTCAAAGTTGAGCCTTGCAACACAATAAAATCACACAATAAAGTGAGGCAGATGAAATGTATCTTGTTCCTCACTCTTTTTTTAAGTTTCAAACTAAGGTTTGGAGGGCATTTTTCAGGTATTTTTGTAAAACAAACGTCATTTGATAATTGTTCCACACCTTAAAATTGTAATTTTGTTAAATAAATGATCACAAATGATCTAATATGACCAATCTGTCCATCTATTTTCTTTTTACCTTGATCCTTGCAGCATCACAGGATAACTGGTGCTCCTTTGATGCTGCAAGAAGCTTCACTCTTGATCTCCAAAAGCACACCATGGATAGGTTGCAAATCCATCACATGAACAGGAGAAATAACTTGCAAACACATCCAAAGGCTTTTTAGGAGGTGCAAGGACACTAGAGAACCCAGAGAAAACCCACTGTGCGACCCGTGCATGACCTAGAAAGGCATTTTTCGACATCCTGATACCAACAACTATGCTTATATTTGATGACTCTCTTAGTGCCTGTTTCTGTTTGATGAAAAAGATATTACTTTGTCAAAAAGCTGGAATACTATTATCAAGTTAATAAGCTCCTGTCTCAATATTACAAAAGCAGTTAATATAAATTCTTTGTTATGCACTTTCAAACCACAGCCACATTTTCATTACATGCTTTGTTGGCTTAGAGGTCAACAGGTATTTACACCAAACACTGGTATTTTACAGACTGTGCGTGAAGAGAATCCAACTGAATTAGCATTATAATATAAGAGCAATGGAGTGTAAAAAGAAATAGAACAGCCTTAATTTGAATTGCTGAAATATTTTATTACACCTTTCTGAATCAGTTAATTGAAAGAACCCCACCCATCCAAAACCCAGCTGTCTCCAGTGGCAGTTCTTTTATAAATGGCACCTTGGGCGAGTCCCTCCGTTCTTCAAACCAAGCCAAAATTCTCTCAATATTTTTGATTCAATCCATGGAGGTGATAATGGGAAAAAAAATAGTAGAAAATGCTCCTTTTTAAGTTTTCTACAGTAGAATAAATGTTCCCTATAGACTGCCGGGGCACAAAAAGTCGCTACATGGATTTGCCTAAGAAAATAGCTATGAGCCTCCTGTTGGATAATTACTGCAGGTACAGTCATCTTTCAGCTGCAACAGCTTCTCATTTCTTAAACAACCATGTCGAAAGACACATCCACATTCCACATGGTTAAGCAAAAGATGTTAGTCTGTTTAAGAAGGGTCAAATCATTGGCATCAAGCAAAGAAAACATCTAGGGAGATTGTAAAAACTACTAAAATTAGATAAGAACTGTCCAAGGCGTTATTAAAAACTGGAAGGAAAGTGCGGGACAATTGTCTTTGAGGAAGAAATGTGGCCAGAATGAATTCCTAAACGATCACTTCAACTTTTAGTGAAATTATGTCGAAGAACAACAACAGTAGAATGCAGGGCTATGTTTAATTGTGAAAGTAAGAGCATTTCCACACACACAATGTGAAAGGACCTCAAGGGATTGGGGCCGAACAGCTGTGTAGCCATAAGAAAACCACTGATCAGTGAGGAGAAAAAGGCTTTAGTTTGCGGGGGAGCATGAAGATTGGACTCCAGAGTGATGTAAGAAGGTCATGTGGTGTGATGAGTCCAGATCAGTCCTGTTGCAGAGTGATGGGCACATCAGGGTTAGAAGAGTGGCAGATGAAGTGATGCATTCATCACGCCTAGTGCCTACTGTAGCAACCTGTGGGGGCAGCGCTATGATGCACTTGGTCATTGTCAGGTTCTGACTCAGATTTTGAAAGGGTGGTTCAGGGAGCAGGAGACATCATTTTCACACACAGATCAACCACCACAGAGTGTGGACCTTGACCCCATTGAGAGTCCTTGGGACTCCCCATTGCAAATAAGCAATAGAAAACTTATTCAGTGCACATCTCTTGACCCATACCATCATTGTCAAAAACTGCTACTCTATCTGTAAAGAACCTGAATTACAAGAGTCATAACTATATAACTTTGTAATTATATCTTGCTTTTCCATCTCATTACTATTGCTTATTGTTCTTAGTTAACTTCTGCAGACTCAGGTGTTGCTGTACTATTATATTGCTTATCTATATGACAATAAGGAACTTTAAATGAGGTTTTACATCATTTTCAACTGAATTCAAAAATATTACTTTTGAATTAACCTTTCACCATAACTTGTACACCCTAAAGTAAGATACTTTAGCATTTTATGTTTACCTTTAACTTGATTATAATCAAATTTTTTGCTCTAGAGTTATGTTAGTAACACATGTAGTGCAGTTGAAAATACCAAGATAAACCCTAATTTAATTTTTTTTTTCATTGTTGTGAAAATTCGTAGATAACTCCATTGAAGTATGTTTTCCATTCGTTTTTTTATTACCATTTTGTAAAATAAATGAGTTTTCTAATGGAAAAAAAAATCCTTAATTGTGATGTCTTACATTCCTATAGTTACTACTCAGCATTGTCTTGGCTTCTTTTAACCAAAGACAATTTATAATCCAACATGCAGGTGTTGTTTCTGCAGATGCGCCTGAAAATTTATTTCCACACTCAACTAAACACAAGTAAGAAAATCTGTAGGAGATAAAAGCTGCAGGGAGTCGTTTAAATTAGGAGTCTGTCACGGATTCTGTTTTATAAAGCCTGGGGAGTGTTTTTCTTTCAACAACCTGGCAAAGAGCATCCCAATATTTCAGCAGTAAATAAAGGGCTCCAGCTGGCCTGGCCTTTATTCAGATGCAGGTCAGAATTGTCTGAGAAAGCCGGCGCCCGTATTCTTCACCTGCACCACAAAGCCTCTGCAGCTCCAGCAGAACAAAAAGCCAACTCTTCTCATCTACTTCAGAAAAGTGATACAGTGGCACTAAAGTCAGTGCAGGAGTTCAGTTTCTTCTCACAAACATGGCAAAAAGGTGCCGTTGATGCTTTCAGGCTGAATAGTGCTTCTTGTTATCTTTGATTTTTTTTTTAACAGACCACAGTCCTTTTCAGATTGGTTGGAATTGTGTATTCGGTTAAAAAAAGGATCTCAAGGAGGAAACAATCATCCTGTGTGTGCTGTTGCCATGGTGCTTGTGGTTCACATGAAATGTGTCTTAGTTTGTATATTTGTCTCCATAATTATCTTTGTGTCACAAGGCAACAATGGGTATGTCACACTGTAAATGCAAGCTCCCTAGAGCTATAAGACAGACAACTTGGGTGGTTGGGCTGCAGGTGCACACCAGTGGGGAACAAGCACTCCAGCCAGACTGATTTCTGCTTAGCGAGGGTATCAACATGTAGGGTGCCTGTGCAGAAAGTACAGCATCATGCCTGCTGGGCATTTCTACAGACGAGAGAGCTTCTTTTTCTGTAGTTATTTTATTATTAGAATGCCTGTCCCTCCTTTGCCATCAGGCTTTATTCTAATAAGCAGCACTTTACTTATAGCAGAATGTATTAAGGCTTTGTCTGCAGCAATAATAGCCTGTAGTCGAATGTTGTTGTGTTTTTTTGCACTGAAAGGAGTCAGGTGAGATGGTTTGGGTATCTCAATAGGGTGTTTCTTACAATACAAAAACACCAAATCTTACCAAGAATTTCTGGTCTAGTTTCTAGTACAGCTATCTTAGTACATTTGAAATAAGACAAACTAACTGACAAGTAATTTTTCAGCAAGATATCAGAGCTTGTTTTAAGTCAACAATTCCTTAATATTGATGAAAAAGTGCTAGCTATAAGTGAAATAATCTGCCAGTGGAACAAGACATTTTTCCCATATTGTAAGCTATAAATTATTATAAGCCTGTTTAAAGTGGACAGGGTATGGAATAAGTGCAATCCTATCCAGACATTGCTTACTTTCTAGACCAGCAGTGTCAAACTCATTTTCATTTTGGGCTATATCAAGATCATGAATGTTCTAAAAGGGCCAGCTGTGCCAGAATGTATTGATAAAACCCATTAACAAACTGTTAAAATATTAATAAATATGTGTCTGCATTCGATAAGTACTTTTTAAAATTAAATAATACTGAACATCTTTGCACATCGATCAGTCTCTCCAGGATTTCGTGATTGTTTCTGTGATATTTTGCAATCAAAATCACAGATTTTATGGTGCTAATTTAGAAATATTTTCAAGGAATTTTTCAATATTTACATTCATATATTATGTAAAAGTGACTTTTTGTTACTCGCTACATCGATCGTGGACTATGAGTTGACATCTCGTAAGGCTGAGGCAGCAGAGTAACAGAAGTAAGAAATACTGCCACCTGCAGGTCAGAGTTAGCAGTCACTTAAACCCGATGTCGGATTTGGCCCCCAGGCCTTGAGTTTGACATATGTGCTCTAGACTGAGAGGCTCGGGTAGCAAGATATTGTTAATTAGAGAAGCAGCCAAGAGATCCACGGTAACTCTGGAAGAGCTGCAGAGCTCAGGCGGCAGAATCTGTTGACAGGATGACTATTTGGTGCTCTTCAAAATCCAACCATTATGGAGGAGTGACAAGAAGAAAGCCATTGTTGCCACCTTTCTAAGGTATAGAAAGTCCAATTTGCAGTTCAACACAAGCCGTGAAGGGGCCCTGGTCAGAAGAGATTAAAAACTTAAACTTTTTGACCTCCACATAAAATGGCATGGGTGGTAGAAAAACAAACATGCCACATCAGGCTGAACAAATCACCACATGGTGAAATATGATGGTGGTGGCATCATCATTCTGTGGGTGTCATGGTGTGGTTGTATTGATGGTGATGGTAGATTTTGGTAATTTAATGAAAAAATGAATAACAAAAAATTTACAAAAACCTCAGGGAATGCAGGGAGCCAGAGCAGAACAAAAACACAGGAATCCAAGAGCTAAGAACAGCAGGGTTTGACGGGGAAGCAACAGGAGGAACCAGCGAGGAGTGAAAGCAGGAGATGTGTTTAAATACTGAGAGAGTGAGTACTGGAACAATTGACCAGGGTTGATTGGTTAATGGGTTACAGGTGTGAAGAGAGAGAGAGCAGAAGGGAGACTGAGGAGATAGAGAGAGAATGGCAGCATGAGGCGAAGGAGAAGAAACAGGGGAACCAGTAAAATAATCTAACTAGCAAAGAATACCTAGACACAAAATAAATTAACATAATTAAACTAGAATAACTAAGAAAAGACTGAACTAAAATAAAACAGAAACAAGGCTGATCTAATCAAAATAAGAAACTAAGGAACATATAATAACAATACTCAAAACTAGAATCAAAAGAATAAAACCCCAAAATAACCCAGGTTGTGACAATGGGTATGTTGTTCTTTGAGGGACAATGAGGCTGATCAGAGTTGATGAGAAGATAGGTTGAGCTAAATCCTGGAAGAAAATCTGACTGAGGCTCCAAATGACTTGAGATTGGAGTGAAGGTTCACTTTCCAGCAGGACAATGACCCTACAGAACAGTCAAAGCTAGAATGGGATGGTTTAGATCAAACCATATTCTTCCATTAAAATGGCAAAAAGTCTAGACCTTAATCCAATCAAGAATCTAAATTGAATCTAAAGAAGACCCTTTCTATTGAATCTCCCTGAGCTTGAGTCGTTTTTAAGTTATCTAAGCCCCCTTAATAACACTTTTATAGCCACATTGACCTCTCAGTGCACTCTAACGCTGCCAACTGAATTTCACATGAATACCTGACAAACTTGGGGTTCATATCTTGCAAAAGGCCACTTACACCATAGAAGAATGGACATTATCTTCAGTCTCTAGATGTACAAAACTTTTTGAGACATACCCTAATAGACGTGTTGCTGTATTTTATTTTATTTAAAAGATTATTCTACAAAGGATTGACTATGGGTGGCTAAATACAAATGCAAGCAGCACTTTTCCAATTTTTATTTGTAAAAGATTAGAAAACCATGTGTTGTGTATCTGCCAGGTTTCTCTTGGAAAGGAGATTCTTAATGTCAGTGGTGACTTCCGGGTTGAATAAAGGTCAAATAAATCCTTCTATGACTTCATAAGTATTTGCTACTTTAACTGGCCTTTTACTTAAAATCCTAATAAACTACATAGACATTTGTGTTTGTACAAATTGGGATCCCCCAGGAGGACCTTCATTGTGGAGAGAAAAGCCTCCCTCCTGGATCTCCTCAACTGATCTCAATAAGAAAACTTAGATTTTTCTCGACAAATGTCACAACGATCTGCAGAAAACCTAAAGCAAAAAATAACTCAAAACCCACAAATAGACAGCTTGAAAATAAATCATTAAATCCGTCCTTACGCTTATCAGTCAAACATACAGATTGGCCTCATGTTTTAATACATCAATCTTTAACAACGCTTCAGTGGTGTGTTTAAAGCTAATCTATCCTGCTTCTATGGAAAATGATGCATGACATAACTCACTTTGATGGTATCCTGGCTCAATGACACTGACTAATGGTTCTTACCTTGAGTCCGGAATCAAAGGAAACAAACTGGGAGCGCAACCAAACTAAAACTGGCCCTTTGCCATCTGCAACTGAGCCAAGTTTTTTCTCGCATGCCATCTCATACCAACTCCCACTCCATTCTGCTGTTGATTTGTCATCATTGTCGTACAATTCATTTGCAGTTCCTGTCTAAGAACACAGACAAATGCATGTGATGCCTCATGTCATTAAACCAGTGTTCGTCGCTTTGCTTTGAAATTGCACAGGTCTCTTCTTTGTCAGAGTTGTTGCTTTGCAGCTGCAAACGACCACAAAGGCAGTGAGCGATGCGCAGCTGATGCAAACTAGGACTCCATTCCCAATGTCAACTCATGTTCATCTAAAGAATATGCAATTATCCACTCTACTATCTGTGGCCCATTATCGTAATTGTATTTGTGGCTCTTCCCTCTCTAATAACTTGGCACAGGTGCAGAAATGATAATCGTGCAGTGGGTTTAGACAGATATGATTACGAATAAAAACAGGAGCAGCTTCAGAGAGAACAAGAAAGATGACACTGCTTACAGAAGACATTTACAGCTTCCTCCAATACTTGTGCAGTAAAACAGCAGGAAGTGTTGAATAAAATCCACCTAGAGAATCATTCTGAAGGTGGGTTTTAGAGTTCAAGGAATCAAATTGCTCATCATCAAAGCCTTACAGTTCAGACTTTCACACAAAGCATCAGATAACCCATATCTCTTTAAACAAACTGTTTTGACTGAACTTGATTGCATTTATTGGCCATTTTGAGTTGATTGATGTGCTTTTAAAGTATGGGGTACCAAGGATACTTTTTCAAGCTCTCTCCTCCATCTGTGTCACCAAAGCAAGAACTGTGTCTACATTCTCAGCACAAAGTCATGCTCCTTTCTCTTGGAGATTGAATCCCTCCAAGGCTGCCCCCTGTCAGCAATCCTGTTTGAGTTGCTCATGGACAGGATCTCAAAATATAGTCTTGCCAAGCAAAGGGTCTTGGTTTGGGAACCTCAAGGCTTTAACCTAGCTTTCTTGTTCATAAATGTGGTTTCGTTGGCATGTTCAGGTCATGACTTTCAGGGTACACTGGGTGTGGCAAGCTCATCTAGAGTCAGTTTAGCAGAAATGCACTTTGGGAGCATTACAGTGGCACTTATCATTATTTTACACCCCTTCATCTGGTAAATTTGTCAAATATTAGACGGGTTATGAGCAGAAACAGAAAACATTACTGGACTTCAGTTAGTTTTATCTTAAGAGTTAATCAGCATCCTGAATACAAGTAGCTTAAATGAGCTTTTATAGTGTGGCTGGGATCTGCTTTGAGATTGACGAGGAGCTTTATAATCCAGGAGTATTTCAGAGTAGAGCTGCTGCATCAAAAGAAGTCTGCTGAAAAGGTTTGGGCATCTGATCTGGACGCCTCCGTTCCAGCTTTTCAGGGTTTATTTCACTGGAAGGACACCCCAGTGGTGACTAAGCAGTTACAGCCAAGAAAATAACTCTAACCACAGGTTCTGGAACTGCTACCTCCACAACTCAGTCCCTGATTAGGGAAAGATGTTCATATTTTACCTACAACATCAAAAAAATTAGAACATTAATATGAGTCTTGTATTCAGAAATGCATGAACATCATAAAATCTTTAGTATATAGGAGGTTCTCATCATAATGCTATGAATGAATTTTTTTTTTTTTTTTTTTTTTTTTATCCAGACTATTTAGTTTTCACTCACAATAGTCTAAGGCTGAATTCCCATCAGCCCTGTTTAGTCCTCTTTCGTCAAACCCTAGTTCATTTGCCTAGAATGTCTGGTTCGTTTGCAGAGGAATGAATGTGCAATCGAGCTTTGAAGTAGACCAAAAAAGCTAACTCTGGTCCGCCTACAAACCTCGGTCTCGGTTCGGTTGTAGTGAACTCTGGCACTGTTTGACTGCATACGTGAACGCCAAGTGGACCAGAGACAACTCCACAAGCAGGAAGCGGACTATAGTGCAAGGTATTCTAGGTAAATACAACCAAAACAAATGCATGAATCTAGCGTTAGTGAGAGAAATGGCTTGTGGTCTTTTATCAAAGACAAAAGAGAAATCCTACAACCACTAAAATCTTATGCCACTTCATTTTTGTTTGCATTTCGTGAAGAAGGAAGTTGCACTAAGTGTTTTCTTCAAAGGTTTTCGTGTTGTTTTCTTCAGTGGTTTTTGGTGCAACGCCACCTCAGGCGAAGGGTGGAACTGGTTGCTCAAAGGGTTTGGTTTGTTTGACACAATGAGGTATGAAAGGGAACCGCACCAGCTGAAAATGTAACATCTGTTATGATTTTGGTCCCCAATCAACATAATCGACAATCAGGTGTGAAAACACCCACAAAAATGTTTGGGTAGAGTTTAACTTTCAAAACAAAGGAATAAAATGTTACACACACACACACACACACACATATATATATATATATATATATATATATATATATATATATATATATATATATATGTGTGTGTGTGTGTGTGTGTGTTTGTGTGTGTGTGCGTGCGCAGTCTTTTTATATTTAATTTATATAGTATAATTTTTGCATAAAACTGTGTAGCTTTTAAGTCTAAGTTGTCAGAAATTCTGCCTTTTTCATCTTATAATTATTATGATGCCTCAACAAACCATAGCAATATGGTTTGGATTTATTACCTCAGATGATACATTAGGTTTCACATCTGCTTACATCTTACTTTGGGTAAAAAGTTCAATAAATTATTGTGTTTTCCTCATTTGCTAATTTAAAGATGTTTAAATTTGAAACTATGAGATGATTAGTGGGTCCAGTTACAGTCAGGAAAATAATTCTGACCACAATCATCAGTGGTGCTGAGTTGTACTCAGACAGTAAAAATACTTTAAGCTTTCAACCAGAGAGGGCAGCAAAGCTCTGCTTTAGAGCCAGATGTTATTGGGCCATGTGGAGGTTTTGAGGTTCCATTTTGTTAGTCTTGAAACAAGAGGGTATTCGAGCACACACACACACACACACCCCACATATAAACAAGCATGTAGACGTGATCAACAGCCGTTTCTCCAGTCTCACTTTACCACTGAGGCACAATGAGCTGCAGCAACGTGGTCATACAGGTGGAGATCTCTAAAATCTGCAGAATTTCTGACTGCACACATGCATAGGCTGAATATTACAGAAGATTTTATTTTCTCTGTAAACATGTTCCTTTTATCATCTTTTGGGCTTGTGAGAGGATGCTATAAGATTCCATTATGCAGAAGCATGGAAACTTGTAAACGGTTTCAGAACTCCACTTTATGTGATGTACTGCATCAGGGAAAATATCACCAAAGTTTGCATGTAATTAACTTTGGAAGTATATGAACCATAAAAAAAAAATATTGTAAAGCCTAACTGAGGGTGCTGTTAATATGGTAATGTTTCTACACAGGGAGGGAAGACTGAGACTGCTCAAACTGAAAAATACAGAAAAAAAGGTCAACAGGTCAATGTATTGATTATAATGTTCAATAAAATATTTTATAATTTGAAATAATAATAATTATATATATATATATATATATATATATATATATATATATATATATATATATATATATATATATATATATATAATTTTTATTATTATTTCCTTAAATTTTACCTCAATTTTGCTTGCATAAACTTATTTAAACTTTTTAAACAGGAATTTGTGGTAGAGTAAATGTGTGTGGGCTGAAGTTCTGTGCTGCAGGTTTCGGAGGCAGAACATGGCGTGACGTAAAGAGACAGCCAGGCCAGATGTCTGCTCCTGCTTTAGAACCCCCCTTCTCAGTTCAGGGGAGCTCCTCTCCCCAGCGCATCTTTAACTTGTTGCATGGAAAACGTAACATGATATGATACGTAATATTAAATATTATGGCTTTCCCCCCCTAATATGGTTCTCTGACAGGTTCTGTCACAGTTGTATAGCCAGATCATGAAATCTGTTAGTAAAATCAGTGAAAGAAAAAAAAAACTGATTAGGAAAAATATAAATTCTTAAAATAAATTCAGCATCACAAGGTCCAAGGAACACAGCAGACAGGTCAGGGAGGAAGTTGTGGAGAAGTTTAAAGTAGGCTTAAGCTATAAAAAGATTTCCCAAGCTTTGAACATCTCACGGAGCACTGTTCAATCCATCATCTGGAAATGGAAAGAGTATGGCACAACTGTAAACCTACCAAGACGAGGCCGTCCACCTAAACTTACTGGCCGAGCAAGGAGAGCACTGATCAGAGATGCAGCCAATAGGCCCATGGTGACTCTGGACAAAATGAAGAGATCCACAGCTCAGGTATCTATTGGACAACATCTATCATCTGTCCACAGGACAACTATTAGGGATGCACTGCACAAATGAGGTCTTTATGGAGGAGTGGCAAGAAGAAAGCCATTGTTAAAAGAAAACCTTCAGATGTCCCGTTTGCAGTTTGCCAGAAGCCATGTTGGGGACACAGCAAACGTGGAAGAAGGTGCTTTGGTCAGACGAGACCAAAACTGAACTTTTTGGCCAAATTGCAAAACACTTTGTGTGGCAGAGAACTAACACTGCACACACTATCCCCACTGTTAAATATGGTGGTGGCAGCATCATGCTCTGGGGGTACTTCTCTTCAGCAGGGACTGGGAAGATGGATGGAGCCAAATACAGGGCAATCTGGGAAGAAAACCTGTTGGAGTCAAAGACTTGAGACTGGGGCGGAGCTTCACCTTCCAGCAGGACAACCACCCTGAACATAAAGCCAGGGCTAGAAGGGAATGGTTTCAAACAAAATATATTCATATGTTAGAATGGCCCAGTCAAAGTCCAGACTTAAACCCAGTCAAGAATCTGTAGCAAGATCTGAAAACTACTGTTCAGAAACGTTCTCAATCTGACTGAGCTTGAGCTGTTCTGCAAAGAAGAATGAGCAAAAATTCAGTCACTCGACATGCAAAGCTGGTCGAGACAGACCCTGAAAGACTCGCAGCTGGAATCGCAGCAAAACGTGGTCCCACAAAGTATTGACTCAGGTGGGCTGAATACTTTTGCACGCCGCACTTTTCAGTTTTTTATTTGTAAAAATTTGAATCATGTATAATTTTCTTTCTGCTTCACAACTGTATTCCACTTTGTGTTGGACTTTCACATCTAATTCCAATTAAATATATTTATGTTTGTGGTTGTAATGTGACAAAGTATGAAAGTATGGAAATGTTCAAGGGGTATGAATACTTTTGCAAGCTACTTTATATATATATATATATATATATATATATATATATATATATATATATATATATATATATATATATAATTTTTTTTATTTATTTTTATTTTTTATTTTTTTTTCACTTCCAATCAGAAATCGAAACACATTACATAGATTAATTATGCATAGATTGATGGCTTTAGGCCTTTATATCTGATACTTATTATGATTTTCCACTTCAGGAAAACACGACATTTAAGATGAGAATATTACATCAGACAAATACAAAAATGTTATGCAGAAATGTGGACTTAATGAGAAGATGGGTTAATACCTGCTTAAAGGTTATTTTCAAGAGGTACTTTTAATCTGACATCAGGCCTCATCGGAACACACGCTCTATTTAATTCTGAGTGTGTGTTGAAAGTAAAGACTGATAAAAATCTTAGAAGCAAAGATATAACTCTTTTTTTCAGACCAAAACTCTGCAAGCTTGGAGGCTATTACAGCATGTTCTGCTCAATTTATTGTTACAGATTTATAACCTCCCAGTCTGGTTCATACATTAAAGTTGTGCTAAAAGATACCAAATACACAGTTTTCACTCTCAAACATTATGAAAAATTATAAATCACATTTCTCCTGAAGTCTTCTATTTATGAATGATTTTTTTTCTGAAATGTACTGTACCTCAAACTTTAAATAAATATCAAAAGGAGGTCATAAAGAACAACGAATCTCAACTTCTGAAAAAGTTTAATACATAAAAGTTGCTAAGGTCTGTCAAAAACACAAAGTGATTTTGCATAATTAGGCAGGATTTAATGTATTTTTCTTGCCAATTTCCCTCACACTTCCTCTTCACAAGGAAGAAGCCTTAAACTCCCTTCCTCAGGTCGGATGAACCGACTGTCCTCTCTTGTCTCTGTCTGTGACCGCAGATGTAAACTCTGTTGACACACTATCGGACACTTTTACAGTCTTGGGAAATCAAAGCAGTAACATTCCTGTAAATGTTTCCCACCATCCCGCGGCAGCCCTAATCCTGGCTCAGCACAGCGCCAGCTCCCCCCCCCCACTCTAATACAGACGCAAACAGAGACTTTTTACCCAGAGCTTTAATCAGGAAAGGCTGTAGGTGGCAACTTCTGCTCCTGGCTGCTGAGCCGCTCAGATAGCAATACATTTGAAAGGATTTAGACACTGATCTAATAGTCGTGGACAGTGAAGGGATTAAAATTTTCTGGCCCAGCCTTTCTTTTTTTCCCCCCGTTCGCCGACCAATCAGAGAAGCCCTACAGTACTGGCCTATTTCATTACAGGGATTTATGGGTGGGCAGTCAAGCTGACCCCTCCACCTCTCGCCTTCTGTTTCATGTGAATTTGTTCCGACTCTGGATGTTTGTGTGCCAAATGTGACTCATGGCTTCACATTAAAACACAAACTGGGAGGAAGAGTGGTGCTGATAACAATAATAGGAAAGAAAAAAAAATCTACAAGATTAGAAGTAGTTTTTCAAGCTGAGAGCAAAATAAGCTTCACCCCTTTGTCCATCTTATCCTCCTGAAATTACCATGAAGATTTAAAACTTGCTGCACACCAGCCAACGTTCTCTGCTGCTGTCCTTTAGCATCCATTGTGTGCTGAATCTTCTGACCTTTTTTGATTAAACTCTGAGAGATTTACCTTTTTTTTGCGACCCCAGCTTGCTGTGAGCGTCGACCTTCAGCTGATGTGTATGTGAAAGATGGACATTAAAGAGAGAGAGGCCATCTTGTTGCAAATTTCTGAGCTTCATTGTGCTTCGCTTTGGGTCTGAACTTTTCAAAATCCTCCCCCCCCGCTTGTATAGAACACAAGGTGAGACAGGTCCAGATAAATCCCTGTCTCCCAAACACTCACAGAGAAGTTCTCCTCCGTGCTTCATCTTAGCCTGCTGCCAAGCCAGGATTACTGGAGGAGAAAAAGAAATGAGCAACCGAGGATGGGGAGTCGGGCCTCAGCAGGCTGTCTGTGCACACTGAGAGTGAGAAGCAGCTCCTTTCTGGCCTCTGTGTGGAGGCGAAGAGAGGCCCTGCTAGCTTCTTCAGGACCACTCCATACGGGGAAAGAAGGCCACAAAAGGCCAGTTCCCAGCAGGACGGGGCAAACGGGGAGCAGCGTCTCCACGGGGAAGAGCCACTGGAGAGGAAGAAGGCCACAGCAGCAACTTAAGGTTATACACAGGTCATCTCATGGAAAAAAAAAAACATCTAGGGAGGCCTAAAGGAGAGACAAGACCTCACTGTTCTTTGACTGTTTAAAGAATAGTGACTCAATTAATATGAATATATTGTAACATAAAAATTTCTTACCCCTTTGTGCCTTCAGAAATGCCTTAATTTAGGCATGGAGTAAATGTGTCAGAAACATTCCTCAGACATTTCGGTCCATATTGACATCATGGTATCACATAGTTTCTGGTAATTATTTAGCCACACATGAGTTTGGACTTTGACTAGGCTGTTCTAACCCATTCCTCCTCAGTTTCAAGTGTCTCGCAGCCTTTTCCAGGTTTTGTTCTGGTTGCTCTTTCTTTAGCTCCATCCATCTTCCAGCCAACTTTCAACTGCTTCCCTGTTTCTGCTGAAGAAAAGTGTCCTCACTATATTTATTGTATTTATTGCATGAAATCCCAACACAATACATTTAAGTTTGAGGCTGTAAAGTGACAAAATATGAACGCCAGCAATACCTTCACAAGCTATCATGCAAAATGTATTATGTGAAATCTACAATCAGCTGGAAACATCTTGACCACAACACTGATCTTCCTATTAATGAGATTACTTTATCGTAGATTTGTTTTCCAACTGTGGATCAGTGCAGGTAGGCTTTTATGTAAACTGAGAACACATGCTTTTAGGTGCTGCTGAGGCCTGCCAGACAAGGCTTGGAGAACTAATTCAAAACACAATCTAGACTTCCCTTGAGAAGTATTTTATCCCTTGATTCAGAGTGTTGGTATGTATGAAATGTGTGGTTTCTGGAGGAGTTGTCTTCCTGGGTGCAGAGAAGATCTCTTTATCTTTTATTAAGATGTTACAGTAGGAAGAATTCGCAGAGAAAAGGTCTGCTAAAGGTCAAGAGCGTGGTAGAGGCAGAAAAAAGGACAGTTTCATCCATGATTGATGATGATCTCAGTGTGTGGAACAGAAGTACAGAGGTCACACATGTATGGGGACGAGTGTGAACAAATCTTCCTCAAATCAATGGACGATCGAAGCCAGGCTCACACTTAAAGACGGAAATCAGAGAAATTAGTTTTACAGACATTAGTTTCTTCCTGAGAAACAAAGATTTGGTAGAGTTGTAAAATAAAGCAAGCAAAAAAATATATAATTAGGAAACCAAATGACAGCCTGAATGGTTTTCATATTTTATATTTAACATCAAGACCAAGATAAACTTTTTGTCCCCACAGTGCAATTTGTTTGACAGCCTGCAAAGAACTAATGCAAAAAAAAAAGAAACAAATACTATAACATATCTGGACATATGGAAGTTTAATACAATCAATATAAAATAGACAATACAAATTGAAGAAAATCTGATTTTTTTGTACAATGCAATACAAAAAAGTATTTCTGATAATAGGTAAATTTGGACATCCCCATGTTTATTTCAACCTAAAATGGGTAAAACTACACTTAGGCACGTCACGTAAGGTGATAATGAGAACATTTTTGGTCAGCAATTTGCAAGAAGTTTGCTATGTTTAAACCTCAGATATTTAGTTTAGTGTACTCCTGGCTGTAGAAGTGAGAGTGAACACCATGGTCGAGACTGACGAGCTGTCTGAGGCCTTCAGAAAGAAGTTTATAACATCTTATGAGCTCAGTGTGAGATTTACAGATAGCCTACCTCTAAAAAATTTGAAACCAGCTATTCCACTTTACTGAAAATAGGCTACAAGTTGAGGACATTAAAAACAATCACCAACATAACCAGGCGAGGTGTCAAAGTAAGGCTATGTTTACACCAGACCTCTGACTGGAAACTGCTGGAAGTTTCGGATGTTGATTGGGGAAAAGCTCTAAATTTGGACAGCACCGCCAAGACACCTTGAGTCAGCTGTAGTTGTCCTGCCAGGCCTCTACATAGTTACATAGTTATTTTACTTCGTACCAGCTGTGAAGCATATAAATGGAAGTGTCATGGTTTGGGGATGTTTTGCTGCAGTATGACCTGTCCAGCTCACCATCATAAAACCCAGTATGAATTCTACCCTGTATCAGGGTGTGTGTGAGGAAAATGAGAGACCATCTGTAAAAGATTTGCAACATGAAAGTGACTCAAACATACAGGTTAATCCACTAAAGACTGGTGGAGAATTTAAAAAAATGTCAAGTTCTGGGCCAACGTCAGGGCCCAGGTCTTGATGGTTCTGAGATAATGTGGGGTGAGTTGAAATGGGCGGTTTGTACATCTCGCAACTTAAAGTGAGGAGTGTGGCCAACTTTCCTCAGACTGATGTCAGAGTGGCTATAAGGAGCATCTCAGTGAACTTATTTCAACCTACAGCTATAGCACTAGCTGTTAGGGAGTAGGGTGTCCTACATTTTTCCTAGGTCAATATACAAATTTTGTTTATATATTTTTATCTAGAAGCAGCTAAGAGTTAGCTAGCCCAAGTATTCTCACAGTTTTTGTTTAAAGAAGGTATCCAAAAAGTTGTCACGTAATCAGTTTAAAATGGTGGGGGCTTCTTCAGTGCTTTTGTAACTGAGGGTTCTCAGCTATCCCAACAACGTCTTCATTTGCCAACTCACTGTCAGAACAACAGGGTATCAACTGCATGTCAAGCTTAAACTACTCACCTCCACATCTAGACTTATTTCAACAGTCACATGCTGACAGAATTTGGTTATCACTTTGCAAGATAGGCTTGATGTTGATGAGAAATATGGTGACAGTTTACAGGCATAAAATCTCAAACTACCCCCTAACACCTTATTTAACTACAACAATCATATGGAAATGTAGCTTTAATTTATTTCTCACAGTTAAAGCAGACACCTTTTCAGACTAAACACGTTGGGAAAAGATCAGTTAGTTACATGTTTTGTAAAATAATAATAGTAGGGTTTGTTAAATTTAGGTGTTTTCTGAAAAAACATCAGCCAGATTTTTACTGAAATGACTGAAGGAAATATTGAGGATAAAACTAAAATGATCTCTGATGGTTATGAAGAGGAAATAAAACAACTGTAGCAATATAATGTTATATTAATGAAAATATTCTAGAAATCACATTTTTTTCCATCTTATGAAGAAAAAATAAATAAAAATAAATAAATAATAAACAAAAATATATTCACTTCTATTAGTGTAAGAAGTGGCAAGCATTGGAATTTATGCTGTATATGTCGTACAATGATCAGATAACAACTAATGGGTGAAAAGAATCCCAAAACACCAAAAGTTTAAAACAGCCATTAATGTTACTGTATATTACAACCTAATTAGTATATTTATTTCCCTTGGGGTAGCTATTTTTTTTTTAGCTTTATTTCTTTACATCTAACCACCATATTTTCTTCTAAACACTCCCAATTCTGTATATTATTCTCATTTTTTAATTTAGTTTTATTTTAAAAAGTTGATCCTGCAATGGCACACATTTCTGAATCTTAAACTTACATTTCTCTTTTAATTTATTCTTTAACATGTAAGTTAGGAGGGCATAAATTCAGAAAACTTCTTCAACAAACTTTTTATATACATCCTTTTATTTTAACAATCACTGGAACAAATATAAAAAGATAAAAAGACTTCTAACTTACTTACTAAACTATAAGCTGAATCCTTGTCAACTCATTTGCATTGGGTTCAAACTCAGCTCAATCATATCTCACACATTCTGAAATAATTAAGTCTGCATGAGTTAAAATGATAAAGATATTTTTTATTCTCTGTTTCTCAATCAGCAGAGATATCAGAAGGTAAAAGGTTCTGAAAAAAAATGAAAAATCATACGGAAGAATTTAAAATCATCTCTTTACATTTTTCATTCATACTTTATTTATTTAACCAGGAAAAGGCCATAAAATTCAAAATTGCAGAAATCGAATGAATATAATGTATAAAATATAAAAAAGGAAAATCTTCATCAAAACAACTTATGATCTGGTTTTAACAAGATTTTTAAAGTATTCAAAGTATAACAAAGCTCCGATTTCATTCTAGTTACGTGAGATGCTGTGATGAAATATTCAATAATAACTGATGCAGAATGAAACTCAAGAAAAACAGCATCCAGGTAAACAGTTCACTCCCTGCTGAGGGTTGTTTGTTGGAGGAAGGAAGAAATGATTATAGTAACCTTGAGGGTCTGTAATCTCTGCAGAAGAGCAAGTCCAACCAGTGGTGTCATTTTGATATCCACCTGACTATACAGCCGCTTCCTCTGCCCTATGTGATTATTCCAACGGGGTCATCAGATCATTCAGAAAAAGGCTCTGTGTGTGCACTTCACCTGTCTGCAAAGGATTTGCAAGGAATTTTAACAAGTCTTGCTGAGCATAAATATTCATGAGTGTCTACGTGGAGGATGAGCAATGTGCCTGTCGGCTGACCTAAAACATTGGCCTTTTTCGCTGATAAACTTGGGAGGTAGGGATTTTTTTAAATGGGTGTGATGTGCGAGACGACTACATGTCCATTTACAAAGCTAAACACAAAGGATTATGTTACACAAAAAGGTCAAGGATCTTAGCTTCAGCTAAAGTGTTGGATTAATTTCTGACCTGTTCAGTCAGCCTTTACATATGCACTTTTGTTCCTGCGTCTCCGTTTGTGGATATAGAGAACTTTTTTTGAGATTAGCTGTAGTTGAAATATAATTAGGTCAATGTATCATGTTGACATGTGACCTGCCTTATTGCACAGAAAGTAGAGAGACAGAGAAAAGGAAAAAGAATAACATTTTAGGATAGGGGAAATTACTGGAGTAGATAGAGATCAAGTCAGTCTTCCTGGTATTCACATTCTTCTTTTGGTTATGTGTCATCTCCTACTTTATGCAAGCTGAGTGGTGTTTTAAACAGAAAAATTGAGATGCTTCAATTTATGATTTTCAGATCCCAATCCAATCCTGATACTTTCATATGAATGGGTGTGTGTGAAAAACTGACAAAAACCAAACAGGTCAAATAAACAGTAGTCGACTTCTTTAGTGAGAAAGTCTAAACATCTGATGGTGATGGTTTATTAATGATTAGCACAGTCGGCATTGCAAACTGTAATGGAAGTCTTTCTGTGAATTTACTGGATTGTAAATATTCTTACTTTGTGTCAAACTCAAGTCAAGTTTATTACATTTCAGCAACAAGGCAGTTCAAAGTGCTTTATATCATAAAAACATCAATCAAGTATACATCAAAATCATCGAGCAAATATCAATGCTTCAGTATCATAAAAATCATCAGGCAAATATCATCAAGCAAATATAATTCTGGAAATACATGGGAAACAAACCCCACCAACACCGACGGCATCATTCAGGACTCAAAGCATCAATTCCTACCATTAGGAAATCTCTGATGTTTTGTCAGTGTTGGAGTGCAACAGAGCTCCATTGGTGGCAAAAGAAGGATCTACGAAATATTTTATCTGGATTTCACCATGCATATGCTGAAAAAATTAAAACGTACTGTCTCTTCTTCCAATTATTTCGCATAAAGGTGCAAAAGTCAAAACTTCAAAACATGGATGGCAAACATTTTACCAGTGGAAAAACAATTAAACCACAGCACCCGTTCTTTTGTAAAAAGCAAACAAGGCATCAACATTTTGGAAATGGATCTCAAAGCTTACTCATGGAAAGGAGCTTGTTTGGAGCGTGAAGTGCTCTGGATGAGAAACATGTCCTATGAGGCCATGTTTTTAACCAGATGAAGGTGGACTGCTCTCTCATGGTTGAGGGTAAATCTGCCACAAGCAAAAGATTTTACAAATCTTGGTGTTTTGATCATAATTGTTGGCAGAATGGAGTGGAAATAAAATGAGAAGGAATGAGAGCACTGGTGTAGACTATTTACTATTCCATCAACATTCCTGTAATCACCCAAGATCATGAGATGTGTGTGGATCACGACTGAGAGAACAAGGGCCGGGATATAAGGTGCTGAAATTACTTTCCTGCATGCGTTGGATGTTCTTTACCGTAGAGATGAGGTGAGGAGTTCCGTTGATGGTGTGGAGCTGGGGGTAGAACTGGTGGCTCTTTTCAATAAAAGGAATCTTGAGAGTTGGTTTACATATTTGATTTTCTTGAGCACCTTCCTTTAAAGATTTTTAGGGCACTTCCCAAAGGGAGAAGAACAGATCCAAAACACGCTGAAGGAACTGTAGAAACCTTGTGGATAATGAATATCTTGGAATTCCTCAGGAGTAGTTTCTGTCCTGAACTGTTACCTCAATGATGCCATCACTTAAAACTGGAAGACAATGGATGGATGGAAAGTTCACTTAGCATCCAATGTGCTTAATAATCCTCAAAGTTATTTAAAGGAATTCCAGTGCTTTAAACCAATTAACATTTCCCAACATTTCATGGAGTTTGTCCCTTAATTGGCAGGTTGCTGGTTTGAATCCCGCTCCGTCCATCTCCATCGTTGTGTCCTTGGGCAAGACACTTCACCCACCTTGCGTGCTAGTAGTAGTCAGAGGGCCTGGTAGCACCGGTGCATGGCAGCCTTGCCTCTGTCAGTGTGCCCCAGGGAAGCTGTGGCTACTATCCAGAAGCTTGCCACGATCAACGTGTGAATGTGTCCATGAATGGGTGAATGACTGAATGTAGTCTAAAGCGTTTTGGGGTCCTCTGGACTTAATAAAGTGTTATTTAAGTACAGGCCATTTACCATTTTTATCATAACAGATAGGTTCCATAACCACGCTTGTAAGAATGTTAGAATTACATGGTGAACAATGCGAAAAGTTAAAGATGCCAGTTCAAGAGTAATTTCTGTCCAAAACTTTGGGAAAGTTCCTTCAGTCTTCTATTTTCTTTTCATTTCTGAACAAGTTTATATGAGTGCTGCTATATATCAGAATTCTTAAAAAAAATGCCATCACCTTTCAATGTTGTTGTCTATATTTGATAATAATCTGTCTGAGATAGCTAATGGATAAGGTTCTGAGTATCCTTCCACTATCCAAAGACAAATACTGTCTTCATTGCTCAAACAGATGTGGCTTCTGCTTTGGGGACCAAAACATAGAACTCTGATTTTGCTATTAATCTTCTACAGAGGGATTATTTGCCAGGTTCCATTTTTCTTGCTGTTCCATCCGGAGTAAAAGGTTAATTCAATGTTTTCATTTCTACTAAAAGTCAAAATAGTTAGAAAAATCTTGTCTGTATTTTATTGGAGCATTCACCCTGCCCATTGGACTAAAATTACTAAAATATGCTGCAAACGTTTTGTTTTGTTTTTGGTTTTTTTCCCCCACCAGTTCCCCCACCTTTTCTATACAAAAGTCTATTTTTGAAGATCTGGACCTGGAGTTTAGTCATCTATTGCAGTAGTCTTTGGCCTAATAGCATTCCTGTCTGTCACAGCAGCACCAGATGATTTACTCAGAGTAATTAGAGTTCCTTCCTAAACACAATAATCATCTATCAGCCCTGATGACCCTAACAGTCCAACAGACTCACACATGGACGAGAAACAAAAGCCCATCCAAACAACCGATTTGTGGACACATAGGGGAAGATTTTCAACAATGACCTCGAGAGACTGAGGGATGCACCGGATGCTTTTTCGACCCGTTTTAACGGCTGACGTGGCTCTGATAGAGAGCTAATGGGTCGGGCCATTGTGCCACTTCCTGGTGAGGATTTAATTCCCATGAGCTTCAGAAGGGGTGATGTTATCTGGCTTTGCTGGAGGCTGGAAGAGGAAGTGACTTCACCTCTGAAGTGGGTTTGATAACATACTTACAGTCAAATGCCTGCCAGCCTGCTGAACACCAGCCCTGGACAATCTCTGTTCAAATACTAAAAATAGAAAGTGTTGTCATCTCTGTTTTCGGCCACAAAGGAGGGGTTCTCTGATCGAATGTTTGTAAAGACAATGAAGACTTGAAATAAACAATGTTACATTAAAAATATTCTGAATAGTATGATGTCCATTTTTGGCTTTCTTGTTATTCCTTACATAAAAGCTATTTAACCACCAGTGAGGATAAACGTATCTTGGTTAAAATGTTTTCTGAAAGATACATTAAGCTGCCTTTTTTTTTTTTTTTTTTTTTTTTTTTTTGACACACCTTCCTCGTAACACGTTGGACTCCCTTTTGCCTGAATCTCTACCTTAATTCTTCATGGCATAAAATTTAAAAAGGTGTCACCAACATTTTTAGAGATTTTGGTCCATGTTGACGTGATAGCATCATAATGTTGTTGTGAATCTCCTGTCTTGATCCCAAAAGTGTTCAATTGAATAGGGATTTGTTGACTCTGGAGGCCGACAGAATGAAATAAACTCCTAAAATCACTTTGAAATGATTTAAACTCCACAAAGTCGAACCAATTCCTAGTTCTTGTTGAAGTCCGACAGAACTGCCACTCGTGTTTGAAGTGTTCATGGACAGGATCTCAAAGTGTAGTGGAAAGTAAGGTGTCTGGTTTTGGAACCTCAAGTTCTTGTCTTTGTTTTTTGCAGATGATGTGGTCCTTTTGGCTTTTGTGGGCCATAACCTCCAGCTTCCACTGGAGTGGTTTGCTGGTGAGTGTGAAGCAGCCAGGATAAGAGTCAGCTCCTTCAAATCTGAGGCCATGGTTGTTGACCAGAAAAAGGTGGACTGCACTCTCTGAGTTGGAGGTCAGTCTCTGCCTCAAGTAGAGGAGTTAAAGTTTATTTGCATCTTGTTGAAAAGTGATTGTGGGATGGAACAGGATATGGACAGATAGATTGGGGCTGAGGATAATCTCATCATAATCGTCTTCACAGTGAAGGATACTTTCCTTTCGAATGTGTTTTAGAGAGCTTAGAGTAGTTTTCTCTAATGTGAAGAAAAGAAAGTTGCTAAATATTAAATAAAAAGTCATAATAATAATGATATACATATTTACTCACACTGGTATCCATCTACACAAAAATGAAAGGCAACATGTAAGCTTCTATAAAAATGAAGCAATTTACTTGTACGCAGTTTTGTCAGTGAGCTTGACGCCATGACTCAAAAGAAAAGGTCAAGATATACAAAAGCATTGGCTAATTTACTTTAATTGAGGCTGTTTATATTGGATAAAACTGAGAATAATATCAACTGATTCATTTTCTGTTGAAGGTTCAAAGCAGTTGACAATAAAAGCTCAGTGTAAACGTACTATATATGTCAAACTAAAGCATGTTTTTGCATATACTTTAAAGCTCAACCTTGAATTTTAGATCAAGAACAAAGAAAATTTTAGATATTAAAAGTTGAAGGAGTAGAAAATCTAAATGTGAACATTGTATTTCTTTTACATTAAGCCAAATTATATAAACAGTATCAGCCTCTAAATTGCAATTCTGAAATGAATTCCAGTGCAAGTAGGTGCAGATACATTTGACTATTTTGGTGTAAAATTTCTACATGGAAACAGAAAGAAACAAAAGTCAGTAAATGCAAATCTATGATTGCCTTGCTGAAATGAATTTTGCTTAAATCTTAATATCTTTGAAAGATTGGGGGCATGGAAAGAATGACTTGAACTAGTCAATGACTAGTTCTTTGTTGTAGCAAAAAAAAAAAAAAAAAAAAAAAAAAAAAAAAAAATCTTTCAATTATTTAAACAAAAAAATATGCAATGTGAGGAAGACATGGATTTAAAACAGCAGGCTAGTCCATCCTCATCACAATAAAGAACTGCTGACATGTAGGAGTGGATAGATTTTCCTCAGCGAAGCTGTCAGATATCCCTCTGAAAAGTGACAGGCTGAATAAAAAACGGAAGATTTCCAACCAGTGAAAAATTGATTCCCGTTGTTAGACTGGTTCAGGAAGTCTCTTTTCCCTTTCAGTAAAAAGCTCTCAGACTGAGTGGCAGGAGTGCAGTTATAATCTGTCTCTATGCTGCAGGAGTCATGCACCACCACTCTAACCTTTGCCTCCATCTCAGGAGTGACTGAGATCTCCATGACGACCAGAATCTGAATATCAAGAGCTTTATTGGAAGCGACACATTAATAAGCCGTTGCCTCTGGAGGGACCTTAATCACACCTCAGTTTATGTTTATTTTTCATTTTGAAATCCTCAACTATTAGGTTCAGTGTCTCTGAGATGTTTGAATGAAGAAAGACTTGGCTTGTTTCCTCGTGTTGCAGTCAGATTTATTGTGTGAACCTTTGTTTTATTTCAGATAAATATTCTGAAACTCAGGAACATTTAGGAATGAACTGAAAAATGGTTTCATCTGTCTTTCTTTTTTTTTTAGGAATATTTACTTTTTCCAGTCATTTACTTTTTCAGTTCACTTGGACCAGTTTTGCCCATTCTATACTCTTCAGATGCTTGATTCACATCTTTCTTTATGTGTGACAAGGCTGTTATGAGAATTTGCCCCTCTTGACCGTTTCTTTTTATTTTGTGGGACAAAAAAGAAATGGAAAATACCATCAAAATCGTAAACCAGTTATGTTGTGGTTTCGTGTGACACAGGCTGTTACGCCATTGTTTCTAAAAGTCTCCAAATGTTCAGTTTACAAGAACACAGCAGGAACTATTTTTAAAATTGTCCTCTTTAGAGTACAATCTAAAAGATGAAAACAAAGACTCATTTTGAATCTTGAAAAGAGGTTCAAATCCAGGGGTAAATGTTTGTGCTGCCAAAAATCCATGTTGGTGTGAAGAGGCCCTCAAACAGTTTTCTGAATATTCAGCGTATTTTCAAGCATTTTGGGTAATCTAGGACTACCTGTTACCCTCAGCAGAAATATATCATTTCTCTTTGACACTCTACAAAATGTGACAAAAGAACATTTAAGTAAGCCAAATAAGTGTTTAAGTCAGAAAAAGGCTGCAAGAAAATAGCCACTTCCTTACACTTGCTCATGTCTTGCCACGATTTATAGGTAGTTTGGTTTTCATTTGTGTTTCATGTGTGATTCTATCATTTCCAGATTTATTTCTGTCAGAAAGGTCTTGTCGTATTCAGATGTTTTACTGCCATTTTAATTAATTCCATTGTGTTTAGTTTCATAGTTTTTTCTTGTGATCTGTTCTTTGTGTATTTAGATTAATTTCTCTCAGATTATTTTCAGGCCTTTTTCATTTTGGTTTCTAGATCCTTTGAGTCTTAGTTCAGCTCCCTCTATGTTAATTAGTCTCCGTCCCTCAGTTTCCCTGCTTTCTCCCAGCCATAGGTGTACCACATAAACTCTAATTAATTTATCTGCTTCCATTGTCATTTTCCACCACTTCCTCTGTATTTAAGCTTCTGGTATTTCATTGTTCAACACTGGATTCTTCTGTTCACTACTTGTGTTTCATGTGCTGTGCTCCATGAGTTTTCTCCGTACCTTCTCCCTATTTTAATAAAGAGCTTTGTTTACCACAGTTTTCCTCTGCGTTTGGGTTCTTTTTACTATAAACATAGCAAATCTACAGTCAGAGCTGGTGCTGTAGTCAAGACCAAGACCAAAGTGTATCAAGACCGAGACAAGACCAAGACTTTTAGGGTCCAAAACCAAGTTGAGACCAAGACCGTGGGAGGCCGGGACCAAGACAAGACCAAGACCAGTGCCCCCCACTACATGACACAATAAAAAGTGAAACACAATCAAAATTGCTTCACAGCATCTCAGTCAGAGTGTTAATCACTTGACATATCCCATCACACATGCCAGGCAGCCTCACAATAGCCAGAACTGTCCCAATGTTTTCCAAATTTCATGATTTCCTAGGTAACCGCCAACTCCAAAAAGCAAAAATCCTGTTATCTAAAATCCAATTATGTACACATTTTCAACATCTTCAACTGACAGTATCGGCAGACAAACAATCCTCCACTTTTGCCAGGAGTACCCAGAGAAAAATGTATCATTGGGACAAGAGGGCTCCCCTTTACCCTGTGTTCTCATTGAGAAAATTTGATCAATTGTGTTGAAAGACCAGCTGACCAGATCCATGATTTGCAATTCAGAAGATATGTAAAGAGAGGCTCCAAAAAGATGAACAAGACAGTACAGAGAGCTGAAGCAGGGCAGAGCAGGGAGGATACGGTAGTAGGAAAACAAGTGTCCGCCTCCACCAACAGCAGGAAGAAAAAAAAATAGACTTTATAAAAGACTTTATACAGAGAAAAAGTCAAACATCGTCTGCATCATCCAACTTTGTAAAACATTACAGGAGAAAAATAAACTCTGTGCTCTTGACTAAAATAAATTTTCTTAACAGCAGAGGCGCCAACAATTTAAGATATTACTATAAGTAAAGATTGTTCACATTTTCCATCCATTTTTGTACTCAGTCCCACTGGAATCTTAACCAATAGTCTGTGTTGAGGCGGGGTACATCCTGGACAGGTCAACAGTCCATCACAGGACCAATACTAAGAAACGCAACCAAAGAAACACACGTCATCATTTATTTTAGAGTCACCAGCGGATAGGAGAAAACAGGAATACCCAGAGAGGCCAAACACACTCAAAGTCCACCTAAAAAGAGTGTAGCTGTTATGGGAATTATTTGGATTGACAAATTAACAGCTAAGTTTGACAAGTGGATTACTCATCACTTAGGCTGATCAGAAAGAGATCCCACAGGTCTCTTAGGTTATTGTCAGCCAATTACCATCAATGAGTTAAATCTTTGCCTACTGAGAAGCCTTTTTTTTTACTGCATGCTCTTTATACCTACAATTGATCCTTCGACAGACATGCTCTGGCACACCATCCTGGTACAGACATCGTTGTGGAGGTTACCTATAAAAATGCTGCAATACTATCATCAGGCAGTTGAAAATAAACTGGTAAACATCACTATGTCATAAAATCAAGACAATTTTTTTTTTCTGGTGGTGTGGTGTAAGGCTCACCATCATAGGAAACTTGTCTGTGCAAACACGACCAATATTAACACCATTTTCTAGTATTAGCAATATCAAAATCACTATCAATTCCAGAAACGTTTTATAAGTAAATGGGAATATATATTGCTGATCTACATGTACACGATTTACTTAATTGTCACAAAATAAACACAAAAACAACAATTCACAAATACTCTTCAAATTCAAGTCATCGTAGAGTTAAATATTAAATATTGCGAAATAATACAAGATAAAAAAATTAAATAGTGTTTGACCATTTAAATGTAAAGGTTATAAGTCTATTAACAATTAGGATTAGACATGTGAACGCTAGCATTGGCATGCTACAAACAATGCAGACACTTACCAGTTCATTTGTTTCCAGTCTCTGAGTACAAAATACAGAGTGTTCGAAATGGAACAGAGACATACAGAAGCTGAAAAGCACACCAATAAGTAAACAGTCAAAGTGTAAAAAATAAATGGTTTAAAACGGTTTAATGGCAGCATGGCGAATTCCAGTCCCTCGCCATTTGCATACGGCTGGATCAAAATCACACATGTATCATCTGATTTGCATTTGGAAATTTCTTTAAAACATCATCAATATTCTATGTGAAGGTTGCCAACTGTCCCGTATTACCTGAAATGTCCCATGTTTTTAGCCATTTTGAAGTGTTTGAAGTTTCATTAGTTCTGTATTTATTTATTGAAATTTGGCACTCTCCACTCTCCATAGTCTTATTAAGCATTAAAATCAAGTGTCTCAAAAAGGAAAGATATTATTAATCAGATTTACCATATTCTGTACAAACTTAAAACAAAACAAAACAGTAGAATTTGTTTGGGTTCCAGCCACAAAACAGGAAGAAACAGGAATAGGTCACACATCTGAAAAAAAAAAAAAAAAAAAAAAAAAAAAAAAAAAAAAAAAAAAAAAAAAAAAAAAATCACTTAAAATCAATGGCAAACATGCAACAAGACTATATGATAGTTGCAATCTGCCTGAAACGGTACAGCTTGTGTTTATGGAATGCACTGCATTATAACTTCAGAAAGGAAACAATTAAAAGTAGTAATAAAGAGAGAGAGAGTGACGCGCATGCGCCGTAGAGAAAGCATTTGAACTTCGACGTGATCGTCTTAAAGCGCGGCTTGTTTGGAAGAGCGGAGACATGAAACCAGCGTTCTGATGTCCATCCATTCTGTAACCCGGTGTAAAATAACACCCTTTCTGGTCTCCCAAGACGCCAATCTTCATGGACGCACAGCCTAGATGACTAAAAGGTTTTGCGGATACATCTAAAATCGTCTCCGTTTGGATGTGGCCTTAATAATTTGGCGCCGTTAACCCACTTGCGAGACTATCATGGCGTAGTGTGAGCGAGTAGGCAGCTGGAGTGCCATGTTTTGGGATCGCTGCGTTTGTTTTCTGGTAAGCTATTCTTCTGACACTTTATTCTGAGTTGTTTATGTTTTTCCTGATTAAGTTATGGAAGCCATTTTTTTGTGTCTAGGCAGAGCAGCAGACAAAAACGGCCCGAACTCGGCCTCTAAGCGGAAACATCTGAGAAACAAAAATGGCGTCAGGATTTAGCAGGCGATCGATGACAGACATTATTGGATTACTACAATCAAGATGAGGACCGCTACAAGCAAGTGAGGATCCTCTACTCATCTAAAGGTAGGTCAAGCATTACCGGGGACGATGGACCTAGAAGACGACCCAAGGTAGGAGCTGCTGCGGGTTTTGATGCTAATGCTAAAGCTGTTGATGAAGGCCAAAGCCTCTGGCCTGTGCTGTGCTGGTTTGATGCTCTGCTGAGAGTCGATGTGCGAAATGAGCTGAGAAGGATTCTGCTGTGTTGAAAATCCTTCCTTTTTAGTGAGGTTTTCTGCGCCGTTTGTGAAGCAGCGGCTGTGGTTTTGATGCAGCTAGCATGTTGGAGTCTGAAGTTCAAGGTTGAACATCAGTTGTGATTGGAAACAAAGATGGCCGCCAAGGCTTTGGCGAGTACAGTTCAGATGTTGCAGGAAGTCATTGAGCTTCGGCTCAGAAAATATATTATCAAAGGTTATTATACTGATATATCTAAATATTATTAAAGTGATCATTGAAAGTGGCTATACTTACATAGATACGACTGAACTGATGTTTTTGGGTTAAAATAAGATCTTTAACTTGCATTTCAAAGAAAAAGTTAGGTATTTAAATCACCGAATACCTTTTTTTTTTTTTTTTTTTTTTTTTTTTTCATCTACTAAATGCTTAGTTTGAAATTGAATCTAAATATTTACGAAACAGGTATCCATACTTATCTGTATCATTTACCACAGTTATTTATAAAGAATTTAAACCAATATTATTTGTGTTCAACAACAATGGAAAGTTAAACGTGATAACCGATTATTAAATTTAAATTTAAACCTGAAAACGGATTATTCTTGCACCGGAAAACTTTGCGGCCCCTTGCGAGTTCATATTTTCTGCACGACAATGGTTAATGGAGGGATCTGCTGAACCTGCAGGTCAGAGGTCACAGAGGTAATGTTCATACTGTTTTATCCACTGTCTGATTTTTAGAATATAACCTTGTCAAACTGAAGCACCTAAACTTTTATTTTGAAATTAGTCAGTTTGGGTTCTCTATTATAGTTTCCCGGTCTGACTCATTTATAGGAAGTTGGAAACTATTAAAGGAAACCTGAGATGCTGTCAGTTTTTTGTCCTATAATCTGGTGCTTTTATTTATTTATTTATTTATTTATTTATTTATTTCTCAGCTAAAACCTATGGTGTAACAACACAACATTGCACATTGCAGACAACAGTGCTTTTGCCCATCTTTAAATAAGTTAAAAACATGCTGTGCTTAAATAAGGTCCAGTCTCTACTACCTGACAGAGTAGTTGAAGGTAATTAAAGTACTTCAGGAGGATCACACTTTCTGTTTAGCTGTGCCACCTTCCTTCCTGCAGGGCGCCATCAGCTGAACTGCTGCGACAAATAACTCCATGTTCTCCTTCTCCAGATGATCCACTGGACCCTGTATTTCAGTGTGTTGTGTGTTTTTTTTTTTTTGTGTGTTTTTTTGACCCTGTCAGTCTGACCCTGACAGTGTTTTTAACCCTGTCTTTCTCTTAGACTGAGCTACTGGGTGACCTTTTGTTGCAACTAACTATTGTTTTTATCCCTTCAGCCTTAAAACCATCTGATATTTATTCAGTTTCGCTGTTTCTCTCCTAGATAAACCACCAAAGGAACTACGACTCCAATTAACTCTCTTTTCTCTAATATAGAAAGTGCTCCTGCATCAGTTCTTCTGTTTTTTTTTTTGTTTTGTTTTGTTTTTTTTTTTGTTTTTTTTTTTGTGTCTGTCTGCTCTGTCTTCTCAATCCACCCGGGTGGTTGTGACAGATGGCTGCTTGCAATGAGCCTGGTATAGGTTCTGCTGGAGGTTTCTTCCTGTTAAAGGGAAGTTTTTCCTCTCCACTCTCACTACATACGTCCTCAGTTTGAGGCACTGCTTTAAAGTCAATGACTTGATGAAATCTGCTGGCTTACTTAGAAAACCTTTAACCAATTTAAATAATGATTGATGCACTGATAACTAGGATTCTCCCCCCTTTTTATTTTGGAGAGTGCCATGTGTTTTGAATTGGTGCTGTATGAATAAAAAGAGTTATGTGTCAAATGTGGAAATCAGAGCAAGCGCATCACATAAATCAGCTTCAGGAGGAAAATCCAAAAGCTGTTGAAGGAAAAATATCAATAAGAAGAGGAACACATGATGATGAAACTGGAAGATATGGAAAAGGAAATGTTCTGATCCAGCATCAAGGTCTCAAGAACCTCCCATGATGACCCAACATCATGGGTCATTGCTTCGTTGTGACCAAGAGAGAGATTTGTTCAAAGATGCTACATCTCAATCCTTTCAGAAGACATATGGAGGCAAAATTTATAGGCCGGATTTGGGAATGAACAGGAGGTTGCACATGCTTACATGGAAGACGTTTTCTCATGGCCTTCGGGTAAACACTGATGTAAAAATGCTTCAGGATTACAGCCTTTTCCTTGGAGGATGCTCTTATGCAATGGAGGAAGGACGCGACCTGGATGGGTTGGACATCCCAGCCAATCTGATGATGGTCATCAAAAAGTTGCCCTACAACCTATGGGCCAGGATATCACATTAAAAAAGATTTGTCTATGATGATGGATAACTATTTTGAGAATTTGATGCTTTGTCATTTTCTTCCGGAACACTACATGGTGTATGGATTGAGAAGAAATGGAGATGCCAATTGGTTTTTTGGTGAAATGGAGACTTTGAAGGCATCAGATGGATTGAAACTGGTGGGGAATGGAGACAGCAACATGGCTGCCATGGGACTGGACTCTAAACCCAATGGCAGGAAATGTGGTTTGCTACTTCCTGTAGCTGGTCCTCAAGCCATTGAAGGTGTCAGCGGTTGAGTTCGAGGAAATTGGTAACAGACAAGAGCAGAGTGGTCAACATGTTCCATGCACATTGCTCACCTCAAAAACATGGTAGGCTATACAAAAGATATGTGTTGTGATCTTTGTTGCAGAGACCAGAACAGATCTTAAAGATTCTCTGGTTATTTAACAGATATGAGTATGTAATCAATCATAAATAGATGTTTTATGGTCACCTGAAGAAAGTCAACAATAATAAATGTAATAAAATAAGAAATAAAATAAACCAATAAAGCAAAATAATAAAAATGAAAACAACAATGAAACAAATGACAAAAAATGAAATGGACTAAATATAAAACAATTTAAAAACCAAGTAAAGAAAATTGAAAAGTAAAATAAACTAACAAAAAGATAAAAATGAAAAGCAAAAACCAAAATAAGACAAAAAGAAATGATGGAAAATAGCCCTAAGGAATGTTCTGATCCAGCAAAAACAGAAAGATGAAATTGGAAAAAAACCAACAAAACAAAAAATTTAAAATAAAAAAAAAAAAAAAAAAACACCAACAAAATAATAAAAATGGAGAAGAAAAATACTGAAAATGGAAAAAATGAAATAAGACAAAAAACCCTAAACAATAATTTAAGGAAAATCTCAAAAGGAATTTTCTGGTCTGTATCCAATAAAGATCATGTCTCGAACACACAATCAACTTGAAAGTACTGACTGTATCAATCACAGCTCAGGAAATTAGGATACCTACAAAAAAAAGTGATTTAAACACTCCACAAACCAATACCCCACACCAACAACGAATACCAACAAAAAAATTAAACACCCCACTACCAAGTACACTCCACCAACAACCAATGCAAAAACAAAAATTAAAACCCCAACAACTACCAAGTACACTCCACCAGCAACCAATGCAAAAACAAAAATTAAAACCAAAATTAAAAACAACAGCCAATACACCCCACCACCAACCAACACTACAAAAATATTTAACCACCCCACAAACAATCAAGACCAAAATGGAAAACCATTTAAGCATCCAACCAACAACCGCTACACCCCACTACCAACCAATTACAAAAAAAAAGAAAAAAATTTATCCACCCCACCCACCACCAATGCGAAAATAGTACACTATTTAAACACTCAACGCCTGTGTTACCCCCCCAAAAAAAAAACAAAAACAAAAAAAACAACCCCCACTTCCAATCCGTCTGTGTCACCAAGAACTATTTACAAAAATTCATGGAAACACTTTACCAACAACCAGCACACAACACCAACAATGCCAAAACAAACCTTAAAACCCACAACCACCAATAGCTTAAAAAAATACATTTAACCACCTCATCAACCAATACATTCCACTAATAACCAATGCAAAACCAAACCTTAAAACCCCAACAACAGATAATACACCTCACCACCAACCAATACAACAAAAACATTCAACCACCCCACCACCAACCATTATACCTCTCCAAAAACCAATAAGCTCCACCAACCAATACAAAACACATGTAAACAACCCACCAACAACCAATACACTCCACCAACAACTAATACCAAGAAAAAACATTAAAATACCCCATGAACAATCAATACCCCCCAACCAACAACCAACACCAAAGAACACTCCACTGATCAATACACCTCACCAACAACTGATACCAATAAATACACTTCACATACAACTAATACACCTTAAACACAACTCCAATACACGCCACCAATATCCAATGCCCAAACATTAAAACCCCAACAACAACCGATACATCCTACCACCAATGCCATTAAAAACATTCAACCACCCCACCAACAACCAACAACAACAAAAAAAAAAAAAAAAAAAAAAAAAAATCTAAATACCCTGCCAATAAACAATACATCTCACACGACTATAGTTCTGTTGAAGGTTTCTTCCTATTAAAAGGGTGTCAGTGGGACAGAGTCCAGCTCATTAAAGGAAGTCGGTTTACACCCCTTAAACCACCTGTACCAACACACCACCTACACTTTTAGGTCCTTCTCTTCAATCAGCCTCACCATGCTAACTGCTGGCATGAACACCAGAACGCCATCTTTGGATCTCTCTACCACCACTCATCTTCAAATCACACTTAAAAACACTTTTAATAATAATAATAAAAAAGTCTTTTTGTAATGCGTATTTAAATTTTTTCCCCTCCGTGGGCTGCCACCTTATCGTGGTGGAGGGGTTTGAGTGTCTCTATGATCCTAGGAATTAAGTTATCAGAGGCTTTATGCCCCTTGAAGGGTCCTGCATGGCAAACAATTTCTAGGTGAGGGATCAGACTAAGCGCAGCCCAAAGACCCCGTATGACAAGAAATATAGATGGAAGCAGTGTTCCCTTGCACTGACATTAGTCACCGGGGTCCCCTTCTGGAGCCATGCCTGGAGGTGAGGTATACTGGTAAGCACCTGGTGGCTGAACTTTTACCCAGGGGGCCTGGCTGGGCACAGTCTGAACAGGAAATGTGGGTCCCCCTTCCTTTGGGCTCCCAATTTGTAGGAGGGGTCAAAGGGTTGGGTGTTATTTGGGATAGGTGGGGACTCTTGGGATATGAAATGCCAATATTTTACCTCTCAACTGCTCTCTCCTGCTGTATGAGAATAGATGCTGATGTTCCAGGTAGGTTATTATATTCCAAATATAAAGCCCACTCTTCTTCAAGGAGGGAGAGGGGGGATTATGTAAAATTGACTTTTCCTTCTTTCATGCATGTTTGAGAAATCCTTGAATCTCCCGTGGCAGCCATTCGGGGGTGCCTAAATGCTTGCTGTCACAAAGCACCGCCTATTTCCACAAAGCTCCTCCTTGGAGCTGAAGTCCCCAGCTGAGTTTCCCCCTTACAGAGCATCCCTCCCATGCACCTTCCTCACACAGCTCCACTAGACTAACGGCAGCAGCAGTCAGCAAACACCTGGTGGTTTGCTGATTGTCTGCTGAGCTTATCAGATGAACAACTTCTCAGTCCAGTGCTCCTAAGAACAGTTGTAAGCGGCACATAATGAAGAAGCATTGTTGTGATGACGTGCTGAAGACAGAGTATCAGAAAGAGTAGGATCTTAGAGACAGAAGCCAATTTCAAGGCATCAAAGTACTCTAATTTTTAAAAATTCATAAGATAGGTTAATAAAATACAATAGGATCTGTTTGTAAGTACAACTGTTGTGAACATGTTTTTTAAAATCACACCTACGCCTAAACCTTGTTGCTCCTGCTGCTTGAGTTGTCCCATTTTTCAAACATAAGTGTTTTGCAGGAAAGATATGCAAGCGTAATCCAAATAATGGTTTTGTGCCGTTTTTACAGTGCTGTTGAAAGTAGGACTGTTGTAAATGATTATTTTAGTAATCAAGTAATCTGTCAATCATTCTGACGATTAATTTAGTACAGGAGTATTAATATTGGATTTCAATATCGGCCCAAATTGTCACATCTGTTCACCCCAGCAATTTTCTGTCACTTATACAGTTAACCTGAAACCATAATAGTTCATATTTTAAATATACCTGGACAAAAAAAACCCATATAAATCTTAAATTATATTCAATTTAATAATAGCAATAAAAAGGAAGCAGGCTGGCCTAGTTACTTAAAATAAGAATACTCCAGTCTTTAGTTTATGTATTCATCTCAAGTTAAATAGATAAATTCTCACTTTCCACAGCCATTTGTAACTTTTATGAGTAACTTTGACACTTTTGTCATACACAGAAAAACATGCCAGCTATGCACACGCCGCGGTGGGTGGCGGGTGACCGTTTCTGTGACAGGGTGGCAGTGCTGGAGCTCCCTGGTCGCCATGAGGCTGGAGCGGCACTGAACTGCGAGGGTCGTTCAAGGCTACTTGCAGCTTTAATTTGTTTTTGTTGTTTTCAAACTTCATTGTATGAGAAGTACTCAATAAATAGTGTTGTAAACAGAAAGTCAGACATTTAACCACAAGAGGCACACACATTAAAATGATCAAAATGAGCAAATCAAATAAACAGGATGAAACAAGTAATGAAAATAAACAACTGACAATTTTATATATACAAAAACAATACAATCTATAATAAACTATACTGTTAAAACATATAACAGTATTTGCCTTGATTATTAACAAATTAAAAATGGGTAAAAATATAACTATAAAAGTTGCTAAAATAATGAAATAAAATATAGGCTGTAAAATATAATAAATATAGTATAGAATATACAGTAAATTTCAACTAAAAGTGAATAGATGTGTCTTTAGAGATGTGTGGGATGTGGTCCAGCATTAAACATGTCTGGATTATAGGTGAATAATGATTGAACTCAAGTAGTTTGTGAGCTGTAAGTATTTTTAAAGCTCAGGATAACAAATTCAGCAGATAACAGCAGCTAATGCGACAGTTTTGTTCAGCCACTTGATGCGTGAAAAGCTCTTACATCTAAGAGTTGTTTTCTTCTGGTGCGTAGAATGTGCATCACATTTAGAAGCAAATGTGACTTTGAAGTTGCAACTTTGTGTCACACAATCTCCAAGGCATTTGAAGGATTTTTTTTAACAGGCTTTGAAGTTAAAAGTACGAGGAAATGCTTACTTTCCTCTGGAGATGCATTAGTTTCAAACACTGCAACAGTATTGTCACTGACTCACTGACACATTGCTCTGCATTATTCTGACTCAGCCTGAATGGTTATCCTCTTGACTTTTACAACTCAAGAGGGACATTTGAGTTTAGAGAGTGTGACCCAGAACAAAGCATTTCAGCATTGTGGTGGAGAACAAATGAAATTTATTTGTGAGCTCATACTCAAACCAGCTGCAGAGGTGGGAATAATATTTCTGAATAATTTTTAGCTAACTTGATTTGTTGTGTCCAGCATCTTTTGTTTAACTCAAAGTCAGACATCCTTACTTGTCTCATATATCTGACAGACTTTAGATTCGGCAAACATTTAAGGGTCTGGCGGATGGCAACATTGTGTTCGGACAATACTTGACAAACATGACTGTAGGTATAAAAGCAGGAAGTTGGTATGGCAGGCAAAGGTAAACATTAGCAATGTTTCCCCAGTGTCATGACTGCATTGTTTCTAGTTCACAAGCTGCAACTCTGAGAAAGGGACTTTTGTCCTGCACTAAGTTTTCCTGCACTGTTTGGGAATAATGGCAACATTAACAAACACTTCCGCCTGGCTTGGCCTACACTAGACACTTGTCTCCAACAGAATGCAGAACGGTATCCTTTCTAATCTTTGCATCCACAATTTTCTGGATCCCTTTCCAGGTGCATATCAGTAAATTCAAATCTTATCAAGAATGTAGCTTATGTCACTGTTCAGTTCACAAAGTAACAAATGGATGAAACCAGAAATGTGCATACTACCAAATAAAGCAGACACCTTTTTTCACTGTCTGAACTTAATATTAGAATTTCTCTAGTTTTTAGGTCAGTTAGAATTATCAAAATTATTTCTATTTTTGGTAAATGCCACAATGAGAGAAAGAATATGTCAAAGATGTATTTAATGCTTTCAAAATCAGAAATTTACATACAGAATGATTATCATCTCTTTAAACAATGAGGGGAAGCCCAGATGATGATGATGATATTATGGCGTTATAAACTTCTGACTACTTAACTGACAGATTTGAGTTAATTAGAGGCACACCTCAGGATGGATATTAAGGTCACACCCCAAAAACACTGCTTACTTATTTGATGTGACTGGAAAATCGAAAGATATCAGCCAAGACATCAGGAAGGAGATGGGTTCTGTGTCCCAGCGATGAAAGTGTTTTGGTCCAAAATGTGTAAATTAACCCCAGAACAAAAGCCAAAGAGCTTGTTAAGATGGTGATGAAGCTGGTAAGATTGTGGTTATTCACAGTGAAATGTATCCGTTACTGACATGGCTGAAAGGCCGCTCAGCGAGAAGGAAGTCATTATTCTAAAAGAAACACAAAAAAAAAAAAAAAAAAAAAGCCATATTGCAGTTTACAAATACACACAGGGAACAAAACCCTTCATTTCTGGAGCCATGTCTTTAGGTCTGCTCATACTAAAGTGGAACTATTTGGACATAATGACCATTGTAACATTTGGGGGAAATAAGAGGGTGCTTGTAAGCCTGGGAACACCATCCCAGCTGTGAAGTTTGAGGGTGGCAGCCTCATGATGGCCAACAAACCCAACTCAGGTACATCAGTTCTGGCAGGGGGAATGGGCCAGAACTGTTGTGAAAAGCTTGAGGAAATAACCCCAGAACATTTGACCCAAGTCATACAGTTCAAAGACAATTCTAACAAATGCTGAGGAAATGTATGCAAACGTATAATTTTGAAGACATTAATAAATAAATCTGACATAATGTCTCTCTCATGTTGTTGCATTTAGCAAACAGAAATAATTTTGGTAATTCTAACTGACCTAAAGCAAGAGAAGTTTGATCTGATTTAACTTCAAATAGAGAAAAAAAGGTGCATAAGGCAGTTCATTCACTATATGTAAACCTTTGGTTTCAACTGTATCTACATAGTGACACATTTCCAGTTTTTATTTCTGTTAATTTTAATGAATGTGCATCTTGGTTGAAGGGAAGGGACAAAGTCAATGATTAACTTCTGGACAACTCTTAAGTCAGCATTCTTCCTTATAGTCAAATTTTAACATTTCTATATTAAACATATTTCTTGTATTGAGGTGATGTGTTTTACTAATTCTTAAAGAAACTGACTTTTGAGTTTTCATCATCATCTGCAAAACAACCATGAAAATGAACAGAAATCTATCCCTGTGTGCTATCAATACTCACTCTGAGTGAAAGCATTGAAACAAATGAACTTGCCATTTATATTCTAATGTACTAAGCTGTAACGGTAGCCCATATTCTATCTTTTGTCAAAATTTAAAATGTTTCCACTAATGGCAGAATAATCCTGTAACTTTCAATACCTTGGCAAGAAATCTGTACAGTTCTATTTGTAAGAAACCTAATAACACTCTTATTGTAACCATGTCGTCCTTCAGACGGCAAAGAGACAATCCGTGTTAATTGGAGTTTTTCTCTCCTTGAGCTTCCTTGTTTAACATTGGAATAAAGACCATTAGATGCACACATTACTGCTCCCAAGAGAAATATTAAGCACTGTACTTTTTGATTCTTGCTATGGTGAAAATGTGTTGGCATCACACATGAAAGTGGATATGGCCCTTATGGAGGAATGCAAGTATGCCCCACCCATAGCACTCCAGAAGTGCTTTACCCTGCAGATGTTTCAAATCCTCTGCTTGCAATGGTATGCAAGAGTCACACATTATGACAGGGGCCACAAACCAAAGATATAACCATCCACACATGAACAAACATAATTATGTGAGTCTGCAAATATCGTCTTCACAGCAATGTTTTTGGAACTAATATGTCAGGGAGAAACACGTTAGCACTGGCTAATACTGATTGCTGCTGGCCATTGATCTAGACTCAATACCTTACTTTGCTACCTCAGACTGATCCCCTTTTAAGTGGTGGTTCTGTTGAAAGAATGTTTTTGTTCCCCAGTATTGTCAGCAGGTCTCTGTGTTATATCGACACTTTCTTATTTCTTTCTGAGCAGGAGGTGTTGTGTTGTCCAGCCTACTCAGTAAACATAAAACTGGTGGTGCTAAAAGTCAATTTAGTCATAATGTTTAAAACTGTAATGTGTTTTACTTTGGAGTAATAAAATTAATGTACAGAAAGTAATTTCATCTGAAGATGATAATTGTGGATCCCATCTGGGCAAAACTTAACACTGGTCATTTCTTCTGTCATCATACAAAACTATCTTTTTAAGAGTATTAGGGGTGTAAATTTAATAAAATCTTGAAAATGTACCTAAAATATGCTAAAATTGAGAATTTTAGAGACTATTTTAAGAGATTTTTGTCACCATAGACCACTGTTGTTGAAGGGTAGTGTTTAGAAGGCCAACAATACAATAAGATATTGTGCTGTGTGTTTTCATGACCCTAGTTTTGAGTGAATCCTGGTGAACGCACTAGTACAAAGCTGTGCTCCCAACTGCAGATTTCAGCTGAATGTATAAGTACAGCATGTAGATCCATTTTTAAACAGTGTTGGACCTCTGGATATCCCCAGGTAGTATTTCAAAAGTCCCTGCAAACTGTGTGTGTAACTCCAGTTTGTGGTAGCCTTTGTTACTGTCGGTGGTCAGAAATGAGCAAGCATACAATGAAGAGCATCCACAAACGTGTGGCTTCTCACAGAATACGCTGGCTTCCTTCCACACTCCACAAACATGACCGGTTATTTGGATATTCCAAATTTCCCTTTGGTATGAGTTTGTGCATGGTTGTTCGTTCTTTGTGTCTCTGCGTTGCCCTGTAATGGACTGGTGATCTGTCCACAGTGCAGACTGTCTCTCGGCTAATGACTGCCTGAGATACGCGCCCGCTCCCTCTCATAACCCTGCATAGATAAGCATGTATCGACGATGGACAGATTATTTAAAGGATTCCTGAACATATTTACTAAACTGACATCATAAAGCAGCAGTGAGTCTTGCAGCCTCCTCATATTTCCCTTGCTTTCATGCTACATTTTGGCATGTATAAGAAATGTCAACGGCAGCAAGAATGTATAGGAGTTGCCAAGTCAGGTCATTTCAAGCTAAGTATACAAATATAGGTTGTGACATCACCTCCAAGAAAAGCTTGTCTGTCATGTTTCCATAAGCTGTTAGTGTTTTCTTGCTTTCTCTGGCATGTTTCCACTTTGCAGCTCTAAGTCAGATATATATAAGAGCACTTTTAGAAAAAAAATCATGCTTATAATTATTGTGACAGGCTGTAGGAAATAAAGTATCTCGGGATAGAAGGAAAATCACAGTGTCTGTTATGTGGAGACATAATACTGGTTCATTTCTTGAACTTTGAAGCATTTTTATGCCTGATTCACGGGTTAGAGTTCCTCTGAAAGGGGTTGGGTACAAAGACTGGGTAGGAAATGAGTCCAAAGAAAACTGTTAAAAGACCTTAAGGCTTCGTTCTGAATGTGGAATCTCTTCAGAATTCAGAATTCCCTACATTGGGAATCTGTTCAGAATATCGAATCTGTTGACAGTTTGCAATTAATTTGTTCAGAAATCCGTGCAGTCGACAATGTGATCTACGTTGGTTTATCTGACTAAAAAGAAAAAAAAACACCCAAGCCTCTGAACACACCTGTAGGCCTTAAAGTATTGTGTATTTTTTCAGGCACATAGTGCCATTTTATAGCACAATCTAGTAACTGTGTTGCCTTAAGTTGTTTTAAAAATGCTGTATATATCAAACAGATCGACTTTGCAATTTGACGCCTTGAAATTGGCCTCTCTCTCTAAGAAGCTCCTGCTCTTTCCAACATTTTGCCTTCAGCACGTCATAACAACAGTGTTTCTCCATTATGCCGTTTACTACTGTTCTAAGGAGCATTAGACTGAGAAGTAGCTCGTATGATAAGCTTAGCAGACGTGCAGTTCCACCAGGTATTTGCTAATTGCTGCTGTCGCTAGTCTGGAGAAGCTGAGTAGGGAAGGCACAGGGGGAAGGATGCTCTGTGAGGCGTAAACTTGGCTGGGGACTGTAGCTCTCTGCCCCCCTTTAAGAAGGTTACATGAAATAAAATATGAAGTATAGACTTTTTCTATACAGAATATGTTGTATTTAATGTCTTTTACATTAAAGTTTGAACATGGTATTCCATAAAGCATCTCATTGACCTTTGAATATGAAAAAAAAAACAACAAAAAAACCTAAGATGAAAATGAGGTTTCCTTGGAAACTGGAAAAAAAAAAAAACAAAGCGACCAATGCACTCATTCCTGTAAGCAGTTGTAAAAATTGTGGTGACATTGTTATGATAAAAAAAAAAATAAAAACAATATAAGACAGAAAGCAGATTTATGTGTGTGTGTGTGTGTGTGTGTGTGTGTGTGTGTGTGTGTGTGTGTGCATGATGCATTTAAATGCTTTTATTGTTCGGATGTACTTCAGCTCACGTGTCATCCTCCTACCTTCTGATGCAAAAATAGCTCCTCATGTTTCATGCTCAGTGTAACAAGGGTCTAAAAGCAGGTGGCAGCTGCATTTACTTGACGCACGATGATTAAGTTACGTAACAAGTCACAGTCGCCATGGAAATAAATTTCTTGTTTACATTTTATCTACCAATTATTTCTAACAGACTATAAGTTAGACAACACCCAAGTGCCACACTTCTGTTGTGCCTATATTCTGTTTAATCCTCACCTAGCAATAGCATTTGGCTCTTGGCTACACTCCCCCTGCAGCAGCTGCTAACATTAGAGCCTTGAGATTAGCGGAGGTGCTAGACAGGAGCCAAAAACAAATCCTCTCACTCATCTCTCCATCCCTTTTCTCCCTGTTACTATCTAACACAAGCAGAGTGCTACCTGGCCCTCAGGATATCATGTCGCTGTGCAGGTGACAGGTGTTTCCAGTAGGAGGTTTGCTGAGAAGGTGTTGCAGCAGCCATTAAATGAGAAACTGACCTGGAGCTTGTTCATTTAAAACAAAGTGAGGACGGACTGCTTTGAGTTGTTTTGGATGTTGTTGCAGGTTGACTGATGATTGAAACAGTCTCCTCCTTTGAGACTGAAGCCCTTAGACGGTCTAAGACTATTTCAAACACCTTCTGCATTAAAATGAGATGGATCATTCCCAGCTGCTGTAACTGTTGTAATCAGGTGTGTGGGAACAGAAAGGCAAGGCAGGGATATTAAGGACGGTTTGAATCTTTTATAATCATTGGAAATGCTAAATCCACCATTACTGTCACCATTAAATTTCGGAAGGAACGTAGCAGTCAGTGCTGCTAATTAAAAAGAGTTATTAATAAATAATCAGCAAGTTTAACCGCCTCTTTAAAAGCAGGAATTTTGTAAATTCTTCTTTCTGGAGCAAAGAAGTCCAACATTTCCACAGAAAGGATGATTATTCTCCTTTAGGACAGCTGCCGATCATCCAGAGTTCAAACCTCAGGAACTTTTTTCTTCTTTTTTGTTCTTTTGTTTGTTATATACTGAATAATAGGTCTGTTTAAAGAGTTTACAGCGAGATTCTTTAAAAATAGTCCCAGGGAGTGTTTCTGTAACCGGCGAGGAGCAGCAGCCTGTGTGCGCCTATTGCTGGTAAGCGGCTCTTTTGCAGACCTGCCTGCAAGAACACCTGCAACGCTATCAGAAGTTTTCTGCTGTATTTTATCCATTTTTTTTCCTGGTGAGTTGGGGAGATTCAGCACCAGTATAGCACTTAAAAAGCAAACTAGGATTCAAGCCAAAGATTGGTTATTTAAAAAAAAAAATTAGGTGTATCAATGTAAATTGATCACGTGTCAACTTGTTAAATATTGGTGTTATTTTATTCTTTTTTATTGATTTATATTTACATGTTCAACATAAACAGACATTAAAAACATCTACATATAGTTCAGATGGTGACTTTTAGACAAAATTTCGACCTAGCAGGTCCTAGCAGACCTTAACTAGCTCCTGGGTTCAGTTCCTGTCTTGTGGTCTTTCTGCATGGAGTTTGCATGTTCCCCCTGTTCATGAGTGTGTTTACTATTTGGCAGGCGGATGGCTCTCTTCGTACAAAATAACACAATTTACGCCACGTCTGCATCAGTGCGAACCGATTTCGGCACTTCGGATGAAGTATTTGGGGCCTTTAGGTTAATTGGTGTCTCCAAATTGTCTTTAGGTATGAGTGCGACCTGTATGCTCCACCTCTCACCCAGTGACTGCTGGAGATAGGCCCCAGGCCCCTGCAACCCTGCCAGGACAAGTGGACATAGATGATGGATGGATTAAACCATACCAGCTGGAGCACGTTATTGTTGCTGCTAACAAAGGAGCCCAACTGAAAATCAGGATGTTGCATTTTCAGCAGGTGGTCCTCTTGATCAAAAACGAAAACATTTTAGCAGCCGTTCTTCTCTGCTGAAAATGAGCTATTTTACTTTTTCCACATCAAAAAGGTAAAACAACCTATATTTTCATCTGATCTCAAATTTATATATAGATAAAGGTCACTTTGTCAGAAGGGGAGTTCAGTCACTCTGGAATAAATCCCACAAATGGTGCATTTGTGAGTTTAACTGAAGAAATATTCACCTCAGTGCAACAGTTCAATCACCTGCGTGTCTGTTTCTAACAAAATAAAGATGCTTTACAAGAGCTGAAGTCATGTGACGTGACACATTAAAATACACGAAGGATTAAGCCTTGGACTGTTTTAATTTGTTTGGACTATTTCACAGGAGACCTAATTATTCAAGCTTTAATTATTCAACCCATGATGAACTAAATCACTTTGGGTTAATTATCTAATTATGATTGAAAATAAAGACATAAAAAAAAGAAACGACGGCGTTTCTGCTGTGACCTTGATTGAGCTGAGTTTTTACTTTTTCTGCACAAACAAATACAGCCACATTTCATACTGTTTTCTCTGTCATGCTGTTTATTATTTTCAATATTATTATAATTTGTATACAATATTTTTTCATGCTATTAACAAATTATCTCAACTTTTTAAAAAGAGACCTTCAGTCACATTTCCTCAGGGATTCATTGCTCCATTAGGCTGCAGTGTTTTCCTCCATGGATCTTAAACCTTTAGCGGACATCTATCCAGAGACTGGGCATGGAGGGAGCATTCCAGGCCCTACTTTGTGGTTTGCAGATTTAACTTAAGTCTGTCAGATGATTTCTGGTAATAAAATAAGCTGTCTTATCCAGGTCCATAAGGCCCATCACGGATGTCTCTTACTTTTTATGTTTTCAGATTGCTCCTCAACTCTTCCCACTGTGCCAGGCCTTGCGTTTGTTTTTCCTGTCTCCATTGATTTCTGTCAGCTTTTAATAAATCGTCTTCTTTTTGCAATGCTTGGTGGAGATACTCTGTTATAGAAACTCTGAATCTACCCACACTTGTGGATAGAGTAATCAGTATTTTCACAACACTATTCCCATTTATGGTTCGTTCTTATAGTTCACAAATATTAAACAGGCTTTACGTCGGAGCTTTGTGAAGGCTTTCTTTTTCCATTGCAAAAAACAGTTTTTATGTGTACTTTGGATCATTGCCTTGTCGGAACACCCTGCTGTTTTCAATTTTATGCCGTTTACCTTTTGATTTAAGGTGAAGTTAAGGAATTGTGGATCCTTGTCCTCTTTTTTTCAACCACTTTGTCCAATGAACCCGTACAACTGACACTAAAACAGCCACACCATGATGCTACCACCCCCGTGTATGACAGTTGATGCAGTATTCTTGAATTCAAATGCCCTCTCCAAACACACTTCTTGTCATTGAGGTCAGATAATTTAATCTTTGTCGCCAATGACTTTAAAGCATTGCTCCAGAAAGCACTTAACCTCTCCAGGTGGGCAGCTGCACATTTCTCTCAAGTGCGGATTTTGGTTTTCTTTCTTTGTCTGCACCCTGTCACTCCAAAGAGACACATAGCTGGTTTCAGTGTGGAAAGAGACATTAATATTCCAACAGCTCCCAGTGTGTGGCAGGCTTGGTCGTTCCTGGGTAAATTCTTTTCTTCTGTAACGTTTTGGGGGAAAAAAATTACTTTTAGGGATAGTTTTGCAACACTATACTTTTTACTTTAGTATTATTATTATTATTATTATGAAGTATCGCTACTTGTATTTTTTTACTGCAAGTAACTTCAGTGAATGAAGATCAAAGATGTTATCACCAAAAATGCATGAGACACACAATCTACAATTTATGTTAAAGTGAGAGTTATTGTTTGAACACAAGCTTTGCTATTCTGATGCATGTTTTCTGCTGAGCATGATGTACCATTTGGAGATATACACATTACCTACTGTGAATACTAGTTTCATTAAGTTTTATATTGGAAAAAAAAAAAACTGATTTGGAAAAGTATCTCTTCTATGTTAAATTTGTTATTTTGTAATTATGTTGATTTTTTTATTTGTCTTTAAAATACCAGAATTTGCAGTTATTCAGTACCTGTGTTGCCTTTTTACAGAATACTTTTTTACTCTTGAGCAATATCTTGGTTGGTTACTTTTTACTTAAGTAAAAATGTGTTGATGTAGTGCTACTCCTACTTGAGTACAATTTTTGGGTACCACCTCTTATTGTCAGTTACAGGAAGTAGTATTATGACTTCTCAAGATGGGAGCTGTTTCCCTCAATTACAGTTATGGGAGTCACTCAAAAAGCAAGTAGCAGCTTTGATCCATAAAGGAACCTTCCCTGCTCCTGATCGCTGCTGTGTAACTGTAAGCAGTAACATTGGCTTAGAGCTCCACCAAATCACTGATTCACTCAGCAAGCGACAGATAAGACAGAAAAGTTCCAGTGTCCAGTCAGTGATGGAAACCAGAAAGACCCCTTTATCTGATCTTCTAGCTGGATTTGTATGAGAATGGTGATGATGTGAAGAATATCTTGCCATTTAATCGTGTCAGTGGTAAGGTATTAAATCTTCCCTGTCAGGCTAACTTGAAAATAACTAGATATGTGAAAAGATAATACAGAAGATCAGCACATTGGATCTTGTTGCTGCAGTCAGTTCATTTGTACTGCTCCACAAAAGAAAGTGGTTCTGAATAAACATTGACAATCTGGTAGGAAAGGGAAACAGGGATCAAGTTTAGCTATTTCAAGCAAAAATTCTGAACAAAATCTGTTTAAAGCTGTTTCCATCTGAATATTATTTGTTTCACCTGGTCTTCTTTTCTCCAAAAGACTTCATGCAAAATCTGGAATCAAGTAATACTGAAGATTAAATGCACCCTTTCAATTAAAAAGCATCCTTTCTCTGATCTTCAGTGGAAGTTGTTCCATTGCATTGCATATAAGAATTCTGTATTCAACAGTAATATTTATTCATGTATTTATTTTGTTCCAGTTTAGATCTTTTTTGTCAATATTATTAACTGGATAATGGAAAAAACCTAAACCAATTTTAAAGGTAGAAGAACCTCAAACGGTGGCTTATTTTCATTATAATTTCCAATATATAAACCTCGGTAATACACTTGACTTATGACGTGGGGACATACTTAAATAAATAGATTGCTCTTGTCTGCCTTTTTAGAACTTTTTTTCCCCAATATCATCATCCATGACCTTCAGTATAAATGGGAGCTGCTGGAAATCAAGAGCAATTGAGTTTTGTATTAGTCCTGAAATGAAATAGATCAGCATTTCAGGCTGTTCAGAGGGTAATTGTGGATTTTAAAAAGCATGAGGATTGAAACTGTGTGGCTAGACTAGCTGAAATTGCTGGTGGGGGATCCCATAACAGTTTAGTCATGCAATCAGACTCATACTGTTCACAATCAGGCCTATTCTATCAATCAGAGCATTATTTGACACAGCATTTAATTAGCATTAAGATTTAAATGCTGCTAACACTTGGGCCTTTTGCATGAAGCATTTTACTGCAAAAGGCAACAAATGTTTGGAGCAAAAATTTGAAGAAATGTTTGAATTTTTAATGTATTGTGTAATTTAGACTTATTTGCTTTTCAACATGCACAGGAACATTTACTCTTAATTAAAGGAACAGAAAAAGCGAATTCTATTCTCAACTCAGTAATAAAACCCTCGTTGGGTTGACATTTCCAAAGATAAAGATAAATGCAACCTCATGGCAACTGCAAAACCTGACAATAATACACAATGAAGATCATAACTTGCATCAAACAAGCTATATGACCTTATTAATCCTCACATCAATTGGAGGATTTTGTGTTTTGTAAGAAGCTTCAACTGTTCACATATTTAACAAAATAATTAAATAGATCAGTTGTTGTTTTCAAGTATTAATTTCTGTTACGATGATTTTCTGCTTACAGATAACAAAAACACAACATTTAAGAGTAGAATTTTGCATCAGACCAGTAAAAACAAACAAAAAAAAAAATATATATTACAGACGTGGGCTAAATCAAAAGTATGTTTAATACCTGTTTAAAGGTTATTATTAAAAGCTACTTTTAATCTCAAACGAGCCGGCAGCACCAGTCCAGGGTAGCATTTGGTTTTGTGGTTGTTTGTTTTTCTTGGGCAAAAAACAGCCAAAAGATATTTCTGAAAAACTTTCCTGTTAAAGAAGCATTGCCTCTCAAAGGAAATGTGAGACACGAACACACAGAAAAATGTTTGACTTTAGGTGAGAGAGACCAGTAAAATCTAAGAGATGAAAACAAATGCCCTATAGTCTCTACAGGTAGTGGATTTGCAGGATTTCAACTACCTGTACCTTAGCATCTGCTAAATTCATAAACTTTCTAACTGTCCCAGGGAGATACTCAAAAGTCAAAACAACAAGCTGATTCAAGGTTCTAATGTTTAGTTATTTAGTTTACATGTTTAGTTATATTAGATTTAATCCACTTAAGCAGTGAATTAGGGTTGGACTAGGCAGTGGTTCCCAGCCCTGTTCCTCAGGAACTACTATCCTGCATGTTTTAGTTGTCACCTTGCTGCCACACACCTAACTTAAATGACTGGGTGATTAACAGGCTCCTGCAGCACTTGATGGCATGCAGGGGAGGTCATGCAATCATTTGAATCAGGTGTCCTGAAATAGAGATGAATCTAATATATGCAGGACAGTTGTTCCTGAGAACCACTGGACTTGGGTTGAAATTTGTAGCCAAAGTGAACAGTGTCTTTAAAAAAAAAAAAAAAAAAAAAAAACTAAAGTAGAGTAACTCTACTTTCCTTTTTTTTTTTTTTTTGTTAATGTAAACTCTTGCTGTCCACCAAAACTGTTTTATCTGTGACACATTCAAAACAGACGATCAGCCATTCACCCACTGACACGCTGATGGTTGCAAGCTACATTGTAGCCACAGCTGCCCTGGGGTAGACAAAAACGAGGCTGCCATGCACCGGCGCCGTCAGGCCCTCTCACCACCAACAGGCAGGGCGGGTGAAGTGTCTTGCCCAAGGACACATCAGCTGAAACGGACATAGCAGGGGTTCGAACAGGCAACCCACTGGTTACAGGTTACAGGACATACTCTTTCCACCATTGCCACCGTCAGCCCCCGCTCAAACATCAGGCCTTTGTACCCTACAGTATGATCAGTTAGATATGATGATGACCAAGCCTTCTGCAAGCTTTGTCAAACTCTACAAGGTGCATCACCCCTTCATTTTCATACCCTTGATACGCTGGCAATTTTGTGGTGTAGGAAAATATGCTGCCTTAGATAAATGTTTCTTGACCACCAGCTAAGCCAGACTGCCATAGATCTTTTAGACATGTCAAAAAATTCTGGAGCTCAAGCACTCCACCTCTCGCTTGCAGTGTGTGTTGCAAAGATAGAAACAATGCAGCAGAAACTCATGTGGTAGCAATGACCCAAAAGTAACATTCTTCATTTTAATGCTGCACTATGCAAACACTCTCTGTGCTGATGAAGATTCACTTACCTTGGGATATAGGATGGTTGAAAGTGAAACTGACAGCATGACCTTTTGATTAGCCTAATAATTATCTGATCTCTTGGAGGTACTCGAATGGCAGTTGTAATTCAAGTCCAGGCATTCATGCCCTATTCAGACTGGGTGGTCCACAAAATCCTTTTCATTACCTGAAATTTAGATGTGAGTAAGTCACTACATCAACATACAGGGCAAGATAGAGAACAGCCACTTTAGAATTTAATGTTCCTGTACCAAACCCAGCCAGATGGTTGAGTACACTATGTATAATGTAAATGAAAACAAAATGCAGTTGTACTCCAGTTCTTTATAAAAATATAATAATGTTGTATGTTCACTTGTAATTTGCATTTTTTAATTATTTCCACATTCACAATGATTATAAAAACTCTGTAATCTTAAAAGGGTTAGCTTGTAGTGAGTAAACAACTTCTGACTCAGCACTCCGTACTTCCTCTCAGCTTTCCAGACTCACTTACTTCATTGTTCCTACTTTTACGACCTCCAGCTCACAGTTTGGCTTTACTCTCACAGCTCTATTAGTGTTTTTCCAGCAGCACCCAGCTGTTTATGGAGGCACAAAGCTGAAGTTGTATGTTAATAAGAAGTGGTATATAAACATACAGTATGATACTATGTTATTTACACTGAGGGAAAACTTGCATATGAGCCAAAATCTCCAACACCAAGCATTTATTATTGCAGGTACATGTATGTGGCCTTGGTTTCAGTAATGGATTCTATAAAACTGCTGGTCTAATATTCTCTTAAGTTCAAAGGAGACTTGAGTAACTGATAAAGACATGTACAATATGTTGTATGCTTAAGTTTTATAGAATTGTTGTTTCACAACTGGGAAGACCTTGGTTCAAATCTCAGCTGGGGCCTTTTTGTTGCAAGTGGTTGTGAGCTCTTTTGGTTTTTTGTTTTTTATTTTTTACAGATGCTTCAGTTTCCCTCCTCAGTCTAGAAATAATGCAGTAATGTTAGGTTAGGTTAACTGGACACTAACTGACTCTTAGGTGTCGGTGTGTGTATCTGTGCTGCCCCAGTGATTTACCTATTCAGGTTGAACCCCACCTGCCCCAATGAATGCTGAGACTGGCTCCCATCCTCTCTCCTGCAAAACTGTTTTTTTCTTCAAAAAAAAAATAAAAAAATACAGATATGGTATTGGCTGTGGTAATAACTAACACATAGGAGCAGAAAGTATCTCCTTGAGAACTAAATTCATTGTGAGGAAGTTTTATGGCAGAAAGTATCAGTTATGAAGCCCTCAGAGGAAATGGCCCGATCTGGACATAATTTTGCGATGGATGTCAGTGATGGGTATGTAAATGTTTTAGCGGGCAAGAAACTGGCGCAGGCACTGTCACAACCTGACTCATGGGTTCCAACAGAAAGAGGAAAGAACACAAAAATTCAGTTGGTTATTTTTGAGCTAAATTATCTCAAAATAAACAACATATGGGTGAACTCAGAAAGATCAAGTCATGTAAGTATGGATGAGTAAAGGTAATGAATGCAATGAATGTTACGTGTTCATGCAAAGCAGAACACAACCTAAAAAACCAAAACCTTACTGGTGGTACAGTTCCTACCACTGAAGCATGAAGGTCCTGGGTTTGAATCCCAGCCTGTGGTCTTTCATTATTGAGTTTGCATGTTCTCTCTCTGCATGCCTGGTATTTTGGTACCAAAATACCAGGTATTTTATGGTATTTTGTTCTTGAATGAAAGACTTGGCTAACTGTCAGGGAGTTGGTATTCTCTTGAGTGAAAACATTTCGTTGTTTGCGAGAAGTCTGCAAAGAATTTCAGGGCTGGAGCTCATTGAGGTCACTTCACAACCCAAACAACGATAAAAACATTATTTTTCAGTGTTCTTTAAATCTATGTGAATAATGGTTCCCCTACAAACACTGTTAGACACCCATTTTAAGGATGTTCTCATGACCTCATCATGAGCACATTATGAGGATCAAGTGTCGGCACTGAGCAAATGCCACTTTGCAGCGAGGGAGTTTACAAAGATTGACCTTTTTCCCCTCCAGAAAAAGCCACAAAAATCTGAGTTTCCATTTTAGACTTACAGTCATCATGCACATGGCTTTTTACGGTTGCATATCTTCCAAGTGACAATGGGATGTGCTGTGTAAATATCAGGATGTTTAATGTCCGTTCTCATGCAGACTGAATAAAATCACGTTATTGAACATAGTCGTCTCAACCTCCTGGGAAAGCTTCTTTTCTCATAAACTCAGACTTCTTTTGAAAGTGACATAATTACCTACCTTTATCTTTTAAATCACCAGTCTAATAAAGTCAATGAAGATGTTAAGACAGGGTGAACATGTTGCGTTTCATCGACTATTTTACCATGGCTCCTAAATGTCACAGACCGTATTGGTTTAGAGTTATTAAGTCCTATATGATGTTGTTTTTATCATGTTTTGTTAAGAATTTTGTGAACAATTAGTCTCAGCATAACCACAGATTTTAATGCTATTGTGATTTTAAGGCAAAGACAAACAAAGTAGCGGACACCTGTAAAGTGGAAGAGAAAAAAAATTCAAGGTTTCTATTCAGTCCTGTTACCCCTAAATAAAATCCACTGCAACCTTTAGCTTCTCCTCATCTAACTGGTAAATCATGGCCACCAATGGGTAGTTTAATCTCAGCATAAATTATAGCTGTTCTTTGAAGGGTTCTGAGGTTTGTTGAACAAGAAGATGCAATACAGCAAATGAGACATAACACACCAAGCATTTTTTTTTAATCCATTATCTGAAAATGGAAACAGTATGACAACTATTAGGACAACTATGAGGACAGTTATTTGGACTTTTAGCTGTGTACGCCATAATTCTGACTTTTATGGAGGTGTTGCAAGAAGTTTAGTAAAAGCTGCAATAAGCTCCATCAACTGCCATAAAATTCCAGAAAAATTGACCTTTTTGGCCTACATGCAAAACCAACTCCGCATATCACTCTCAACACACCATCCTCATGGTGACCTTTGGTGGCAACAGGGACAGGGAAGCTGGTCAGATCTGATGGAAAGCTGGATGCAGTTAAATAAAGAGTTCTGAGTGAAAACCTGAAAGAGGCTGCAAAAGCATTGAGATGGAGGTGGAGGTTCACGTTCAAGAAGGAAGAATATTTTAACATACAGTACAAGCAGAGCTACAATTGAATGGCTTGACTCCCTGACAAACAGCCTGCAGTTTGTGAGACTGAAAGGTTGTGTGTCTAACCAGGTGGTGAGCAGCATAGCAACACCACGGGCGACTGTACGCTCACCATTTCTTTTCACTCTGTACACCTCTGACTTCGAGCACAAGTCCGACTCCTGTCATCTGCAGAAATACTCAGATGACTCAGCAGTCGTTGGGTGGATCAGAAATGGACAAGAAGCTGAGTTCAGAGAGCTGGTGGACCGCTTTGTCATGATGTGGGAACATTCATTCATCTCATCTTGAATGTGAACAAAACAAATGAATTGATAGTAGATTTCAAGAGAAACAGGGTTAAGCCAAACACTATTTTCATGTTGGTGGAAGAAGTGGAGGTGGTGGTGGAGTGTAAATACCTTGATTCTTACCTGCACAAAAAGACTGGACTTCATTAAATCAAGAACATTAGGACAAGTGTGAGCACCTCCTTCACAAGACTGTTAAACAACATCAGAGTATCTTCATTCAGAGACCGCTGTGATACAGACCCATACAGGTGATCTTTCCTTCACACAGCCATCAGCATCTACAACAACTCTGAAGAACTTATTTCTGAGTTACAACATTTAATTTCCTTTGGAGATTGTGAATTGAATCGAACTGAAATTTAGTTTAAATCAAAACATCCAGGGATGGAGGAGGTCTCGACCTGTTTTTTTCCTGGTCTTGGGCTTGGTCTCGGATTGTTATGCTTCGATCTTGGTCTCGTTTGACAAATTGGGTCAAGACTGGTTCGATAGGTTTTGTCAAAATTACAAAAACCTAACTCCCTTTTATCTTAACCTGCAGATGCACAACAATGTGAATTAAAAGCAGTGATCAGAGCACAGCTGCGTCCCACCATCTCAGAAAAAAATACAGCATTATTATTGGTAATGACTGCGAAATCATGTTGCATGTGATTGTTTACAAAACCAATTTAAAAGATTTAAAAGAGCATGTTTGCATGTTCACATGCAGTGTGCTACTAGCTTTTGCTGCATTTGACCTCAGAAAATTATTAAATTTGCTGTTTAAAACATGAAGAACACATGAAGACAGGAAGGGCAAGAAAGGCTAAGGGGAAAGCAAAAACACCGGTCCACTGCCAGGATTAACGATATGCGAAGTGAGCAGGACAACATCTAGTTTGCATGTTCTCTCTGTGCATGTCTGGGTTTTTCTGCAGGTGCTTTAGCATCTGCACCAAGTCTTTGAAGTTGGGAGTCCTCCTTGCCATCCTGCTTCCTCTTGCACTGATTCAGATCAGATTCAAGGCAGGATTTTAGCTGGGCCAATATAAAACATTTATACTGCTTTCCGTCAGAAGAAATATTTTGGTAAAATCAAAATATTACTTCTAAATTTGCCAGTGGTATGAACAATTTTGGATTGAATTTTGAGCTTAAGCAGACGCAGAAGATTGTTTGTTCATACATTAGACAGCATTACTAACATTGTAAGAAATGTGATAGGGGTCAAACTTTAGGTTTGCTTGAAGCTGGTTGGTTGTATTATTTGAATGCCCATTGAGAGGCCCATAGCTGTGTCACAGCGACCAGACACAGATGTCACTGGATTTAGTAACGTTTTGCACATGGCACAGTAATGATGTAGGTGCTCTTTGTATTTGGTGACAGGAACCGTCACTATCTCAAGTACCCGTATTTTCTGAAAGTGCATTAAAGTATAAGAGTAGCACATTGTGGTAGTTCTGTTCCACATCAGAGATGATCACATGCCAATGGTGTAAAAACCAACATCAGTAAGACAGATTTGATCCGACACTTGTTGTTTCTATAATGTGCAGAGTTATGGTATTTTGTTCTTGAATGAAAGACTTGGCTAACTGTCTGAGAGGTGGTATTCTCTTGAGTGAAAACATTTTGTTGTTTGTGAGAAGTCTGCAAAGAATTTCAGGGCTGGAGCTCATTGAGGTCACTTCACAACCCGAACAACAACAAAAAACATTTTTCAGTGTTGTGTGTTCTTTAAATCTATGTGAATAATGGTTCCCCTACAAACCAGACATACTAGAAAAGAAAAATTCTAGTTACAGTGAATGTTTGCACATTTAATAACTAAACCAACCATTAATTTATGTATTTTATTTGAATTTTCTGTGACAGACATATTTTCTGTGAATATTTATGCAAAGAACTTTACAGCTGTTTTTTTTTTTTTTTTTTGTAAAATAATTTTGGAACTTGTGGAACCAACCTTACAATTAGAGCAAGAAAAAAAAAAAAAAGAAAAAAAAGAAAACCTTGTTCTTCATACAAACAGGAAGAAAATGCTTTACATGGTTGGGAAAAGGACTTACACTCTCCTATGAAAGGTTTGCATATATTACCAAACCTCATATGATGTTGCTCCTGGAGCAGACAGGAGACAAAGGAGGACTAAGAATTCTGGAAGTGAGGCAGTGGGGACGTCAGGCTTGGCTGAGAATGAACTTCCAGCATGTGAAATTAGCTTTCCTGCAGTAAGTTACAGCCCCTCTGCTGAGGAGAATATAAATATTTCCACGTACTTTAGTGCCCAGAGGTTAAAACCTTGTGAGCAGTGAGCGCAACAGGGATATACATTATGCTTTTTTGGCAGACCATAAAAAACATGTTTCCCTGATGCTTTAGCTGTGATTATAACAGAAGCCAGAGGGCAGTGAGAGCACTGGGGTGGTTTTAGGTCTAAACCTGCTGAATGTCCCAAGAAATGTGATAATGTTACATGTCAAAAGAATTAAGAAGTAGACAATGACCCCAGAGTGTGCTCTACACTTTATGAGCACATCATTAAATTGGACAAAGTTTTGACAGCGGAATCTTTTTAACGCCATACCTGGAGATCCGTGTCTTCTGGAACAGCACAGTGTTGTTTGAGCCAAAATGCAGAAAAAATAATTTTTCTTTCTTGTGTTTTTCATGATGAGCTATGTGGAAAGTTCCTGTGCAAAACAGCAATTAGCAAACACGACGAGTCTTCATTGTTAATAATAGTTTTATGAATAGAATTAAACTGTGATGCATGTGAATCAGCTGTATTTGTAGGGAGGTGTAACAACATGAGGCGGATAATTAAAGATCAAAAGGAGCCAAACAAAACAGAAAGCTCTTGTGTAAAAAGATGATTTTAACATCTGCATGTACAGATTCTCCCTGTATTATTTATGTGCAGATCCCCCCCCCCTTCATAAAGCTCACCTGTTTTTTCACTAAAACCAACAGGGATCCAAAGCATTTACATGAAAATCAGTCAGTGCAATATCTATACAGCTCCACAAATCAGCCTTAACTCATTTTAGAAACCTATGTAGATATGGTTCCAGGACTGCTAATAGAACCACAGTTCTAAAACAAGCCTTTGAGAAAGTCAAGAAGTAAAACCAAGTTATCAGGTAAAATACTGAAAAACATAATCTTTAGCAATGTATTTCCATGTGTTATCAATGCATGAAACTGAAGTACCTGAATGCATGTAATCTTTATTCATGAAAATTTACTTCCAACCATAGGTCTAACCAGCGCTAGCTGTGTACTTCAGGTTTGAGCACTCATATCAGAAACAGTAGTATGCTGCATCTTCTTTTAACACTGGAATTGTCTGGTGGTGACCATGGATTTCACATTTCAAAATATTATATGTCCATGCTGTGTATTAGGATGAATTCCATCACCTTTATGTTAATGACACACCCCACAAGTGAGCAGCCCATTTCCTAAAATGCTGAGGCATGCATCAGTTTATCCCTTAATGCCTGAATTTATGTTCATACTTGAAAGTAATTAGAGATAAATGATTTTGTTTTTGCACACATACAATGTATGTTGATAATAATGTTGTCCTTGGTGGGTATACATAGTCCACCTTTTTTTGTGTGATGGTTTGAGGCAAATTTGCAACAGTTGCATTAAAAAAGCACGTTTGGATCTAAACATGACAAAACGAAGGATTTTGTAGAGTATCAAGTTTCTTTTAAGTATCTGTGATGGTTCTCATGTGCGCCTGTTGTAAATGTTGCTGCCATCTTGGGGTCGAGGGTGTGCAACTTTTTAGATGTCCTTTTCTCATTTTTATTCTGTATTCACCTTATTCCTGGGAGGGTTACTATAGAAACAATTATGGGTCTTACTTCCGGTGAACGCCGGAAATAGCAGTAAGGCATCGGCTAATTCGTGGTTTACTGACTAATCTATGGATTTACGTTCATTATAGAAGTTACAGTTCTCTTTTCTGACCAAAATTTTTATCATTCTTTAAACAAAATAGTGTTAACTAAAATGTCCTTGAGCTCGGGTACGTGTTGCGCTGTTCGTGGCTGTACTGTCAGAGTTTTCCCGTGATAAGCAGTTGTTTTCATCGCCTTCTGACATATAAGGAAAGTCAAAACGCTGTACGTATAATTGTTTTATTTTGCGGACAAAAAGCCAACGGAGGAAAACCCGCATCCTTTATTGTGTTTGGGCTACGACAAAACTACTGGAAAAGAGAGCCGGACCCTTAAAAGGATTGACAGCAGTGACATGAGAAAACCAGGTATGATTTCAGAGACAGCATTCAGTTTTACGATTTTCGGTAATTACTGTATAGATTCAATACTGGTTGTGATATTTCAGATGGTTGGATCCAATCTACATCAGCACTCACGCAGTGGAATGTTTCAACATATCCAAAAAATTTGTTTCAAACCTGGCTTATCTGGTTATCAAACTGAGCATGCTACAGTGCGGAATGTCTAGTAAGGCAATGCCAGAGTATCCTGTCATCATTTTTTATTTATATAAAAGGCAGATGTGCAATAGTGTAACTGGGTATTAGTCTCTTAGTTATGCTGGATGACGGCTAAAAAGAATTGGCTGGCAGTTCCTAACGTTTTTGTAAAACAGGTCTGGGATATAGTTGGTGACATGGTGTGGACAGCACAGTACACTGACCTGTACCACTGAACCCAATTGAACATGGGCCACAGGAAGCAAAGGAGAGAAATGTCCCAAAAGATTAGAAAGAAAATTGACATGCACGTTAAAGGTAAAGGTTATAAGATCTCCAAGCAGCTTGATGCTACTGTGACTACAGTTGAACATGTCATTTAGAAATTTAAGGGTTCATGGGAGGCAACCTCATAGCAATTTTCCTCATGCCATGGCCGCATGAGGAAAATTGGTGACAAACTGAAAAGAAGGATTATACCAATGGTAACCATGAGCCCAGAACAACCACCCAAGCAATTAAAATTGAACTCCAAGGTCAAGGCACATCAGTCTCAGATCACACCATCTGTCGTTTGAGGCAAAGTGGACTTCATGGGAGACGGCCAAAGAGGACACCACTGTTGAAAGCAAATAATAAAAAAGCAAGACTGGGATTTACCACAATGCATAGTGACAAGTCACAAAGCTTCTGGGAGAATGTCCTTTGGACATATGAGACAAAGTTTGACTTTTTTGGCAAGGCACATAAGCCCTATTCTCACAGGAGTTACCAATAAAAAAAAAAACACTGTCCCTCCTGTGAAACATGGAGGAGGCTCAGTTATGTTCTGGGGCTGCTTTGCTGCATCTGGCACATGGTGTCTTAAATATGTACAGGGTATGATGAAATCTCCAGACTCTCTGGAGAGAAGTATGCTGCCTAGTGTAAAAAAATCTTGGTCTCAGTCGCAGGTCATGGATCTTCCAACAGAATCATGACCCAAAACACAACAGCTAAACTCACCCAAGAATGGCTAAGATCAAAACATTGAACTGTTCTTAACTGTTCCTCTGTAAACCCTGGTCTAAACCCCATTAAACATCTGTGTAAGGAGCTTAATTATGCTGTCTGGTGAAGGCACCCTTCTAACCTGAGTCAACTGTAGGAGTTTGCCCACGAGGTATAGATGAAAATACCTGTGGTCAGGTGCAGAAGAGTCATTAACAGTTACAGAAATCATTTTAAAAATCTGTCTTTAAAATGACAGATTTTTAAACCTTGTGTAAAACACTCTGTGTTACCCTTGATTCCATGAAGTGCTTTATGAATGAAGTTTACATATAATTAATTGATTTTTAAGTCTTCAACTAAGCATTTTTTTGTGATCTGTGACACAAAGATAGTGAGTACCAGCATCCCCCTCTTCAGACTTACTTACTAACTTGAGTATGATCATTCTCCCCTAGAAGTCACTTAGCTTCAGCCAGGCTATGAAGGTCCAGTTCTTACAGTAGACGCATTGAAACAGTGAGAATGTGTTTCCTGCCTAGCTGGAAAGTGTCTTTTCATGAGGGTAAAGACTAAAACCTCCAAGCCAGTGGGATCTGAGAAAGGGCAGCATCAGAGAGCCACCCCAGAGAATTTTTTTCTAAAGTCCCAGTTATCGAAGCTCGAGGACACCCTCAGATGTTCTTTGCCCTTGTTGTTCTTTAGTAGTACACAACTGCAGCATAAACAAGAAAACAAACGTCAATGACTAGGCCCACATACCCCTCTCGACCTGAAGAGAGCTGTTTGTTGGTGCAGACCAACAAACAGCTCTCCACATGAGGTCAGAGCAGGAAACAGGCAGTTTGAAGAACAGCTTTTCTCCAGATGAACCATTATCAGCTATTTATGGTGTCAGCAAGCAGCTTACAACTCAGGCGGTTGATGAAAAATTGTTCTCGCATTAACCCCTCCTACTCAGCTTTCTTTCCTTTTTTCCACTCCACCAAATAAGGGTCCTATTAGACTGGAAAACACTGTATTTAATCACTAAAAGAAACAGACATGGGAATGAAAAAAAGAATAAAATGTTCTTAATTCAGGTTACTGGGGGCATTTCAGGATACAACAAAAACAGAGATCTTATACTATACTTTTATTTCAGTTGTTTTATGGAGGTTGCACCCGCCTACTACATCATAAGTTAATCCATGAAGTTTTGTTTCCAATTATGTCCTCTATACATGAGTGCACCACAGCAGGATTGTGGGTTGTCTGTAGTAAACAGGCTATGAATTTGTTGATTCAGAATAGTTGTCATTTGAAGAAAAAAACTAAATGGAAGTTTGCTGTTTCTGTTCTCTCATACAGTTCCAAGAGTGGTAATAATATGTACACCAAGTCAGTCAGTCAGTTAGTTAGTTAGTTAGTTAATCACACAGAAAAATCAACGAAATTTAAAGATTTGAAATTCATGACATTTTTTTTAAGAACTTGTACAAAACATGGCACACAGGATCTGCACTCCTAGTTTTGTAAGTGACAGTTAATGATAAACCGGTCCCTCTGGAATCCTAGGTATTAAACCAAAAGGGCTATGACCAAAACATTAAAACTGAAAAAAGTTTAAAGGCAATTCTACATGGACTTTATCTGTGTGTAGTTCTACCTTCAACTTAGCAGGGAAGAGTGAAAGGTGTTTTGAAAAGTTGTGACGCTTTTATTTTACATAACCTGTAAGTACCGTATAGCCAAGCAGCGCACATATTGTCTTAAAGTGGTCTAAATAGAATATGAATATTTTCAATGAAGTTTTTAGGACTTTCAAAGTGATCAAAGTTAAATATTTTTAGCGGGTAACCTCTATGAAGGGCCAAAAGTGACACCATCCAATAAATGAAGATATCACTGATTATTTATGTTATAACATGATTAAATTGATAAGTCTACTTTAGCATAAAACCTTGAAATAAAATTCAACACATTTTATTTATGAATATAAAATACAACATCAAAATACAATGTTTATAAACATATTACATTGTTTTAATTTATTTTGTTTACTAATATTTAAAAGTAATCTTTAAATATTTTATTTTTCATTGAATTGCATCATCAAATAGTGTATAGTTACCTTTAACATGCTATCTGACACATTCCAGTTCCAACCACATTTTTTAGGAAGGAAGGTATTTTAAGACTGAAAATTTTATATTTGAAGGTGAATTTGCACGTTTCTGATGGCAAGATTAACACCTCAAATTACTTAATTTCTAATTCCATTCATGTGTGAAGGACAGTCATGTGAATGTTTTCCTCCCCATGTTGAATCTGCTTGATCATGGTACACCAGTCTAAATCTTTTTTTTTACTTGCAGCCTTGTTTTGAGTAGTCTCTTTACTCAAATGGGTATAGAGTTCCCAGATAGAGTAATGAAAACAAGACACTCTTCTTAATCATGAACAACAAAGCAAATTAACACAATGGTATAGAAATCTCATGTAAGACATAAAAGTGGAATCAAGATGTATTCATGTTGTTGCGGCCAGTGGCATTGTCTGTTCTTTTTCTTTTCCCATTCTGTTGCAGGTGCAGCTTCCTCACCTGAGGGCTGCACCAATCTCTGAAGAAGCCTCCCTATATAAACACCAACTTCCTCACAGAAAATGCGGTTGTCTTTGTTTGAGCAGCTTGGCTCTTTTGCTGGGTGGTTTTGATAGCTTTGTCCTTGCTCGGACGATTTTGAAATACTTATTTGTGCTTGTAGATTTTGTTAGTTAGCTGGATAGCTTTTGAAGTGATCCATGTTTAAAGTGTTTTTTCTTTGTGTTTAGATTTTGTTTGGTCTGCTACTGATTTGTAGCCTCTTGGTTTATTAGCCTTGGTCTTTTGGTCAAGTTTTGTTTTCGTTTTAAGAGCTCTGGGTTATAGCTCTGATTGAAAGACCTGAATTTAATTTTGTGATTTTTGTTTTATTCAGTGTTTTGTTTTCTAAAACTCAGTGTTTGACTTTCGATTATCAATTTGCACCTTTGATTTAAAAGGAAACCACTTTACTGTGAAATGATTAACATCTGTTTTTTAATGTTATTTCTCCTTCCTGCTGGTTGAGCTGGGTCGTAACATTTAATGGAGGCTCATCCGGTATATGAACCTCTCGCACCAAGTGAGAATCATACCCCTAGACTTTGTCATTTTACTAAGGTTAACATGATCTGCATGGCTTTATTTAATAACTGCTAACTATTGTATGACCTCATTCAGTTTAACAAAATTAGCAATAATTAGTTAATAATTAGTTTTATGTCTGATAAGACATTGATCCTGACTGTCACCTGCAGGTAATTACTTCCAGTCAAAAAGACTATACGTTTTAAAATTTGGGTAAAATGTAATTAATTACTTTTTTAAACTTAGAATTAACGTTTTGTGAAACAACACCTGTGCTAGACTGGGGTGGTGGTCCCAGTTTTTAAAAAAAAGGGGGAACAATAACAGGTGTTCAAACTATTGGAGAATCAAACTTCTCACCCTCCTTTGGAAAGCTAACTCCAGGGTTTTGGAAAAGAGGAACTAACTAATTTTTAGTCCTCACTATAAGGAGGAAAAGTGTGGTTTTTGTCCAGGCTGTTGAACAGTCAATTGAGAGTTTAGCTGCTAGTACCATGTATTTCTTTTTTATGGTTTAGGAGAAGGCTTATAGGCGTAACAGTAATTTTGCTTTACTGTACTGTATTTTTTCTATTCAATCTGTTTTTTTTAATATTTTATATTCTTTGAGTCTATTTCTCTATTATTGCCTGACACTGCCACTTTGCTGCTGTTGCACAGAAATTTCCCCATCGTGGGACAATTCTATTCCATTCTATTCTATTCTAACTAGGTATCTTGAGGTATTTTGTGGGGGATGATGCACCAGTGCAAGGTGCAATGGTTGATTTTTGAAGGCTTTCTGGACCTTGTCTGGCTTGTGTCTCCACTTCCTGCACAGCAAAGGTTGTTCCCAGCATAGGTTGGACTCCACCAGGGCTGCTCCTTGTCACTAGTGTCATTAGGTCTTAGGTTTAAGTAGCTGAAATGAGCTTCAACTGTAGGTGAGTCAAGAATGAAGTAATTCAGGGGGAAGAGCTGCTGTTAATTCACATCAACAGAAGTTACTTGAGGTGGTTTGGACAACTGCATCCAGGAGGTAGTCTGCTTCTTCCCAATACTCCTGCCAGTCTCTGCAGGGAAGACCTAGAATACACTGGAGGGTGGTGTGGAAATGCCTCAGGATCTCCAAGAATTAGATGGAGAGTGTTGGTGGGGAGAATGATACCTGGGTTCCCTTCCTAGACCTTTGACCCCTGGGATCCATTCATTGCCTTCTAGCATTTGCAGAAGGCAATGAATGGATGGTTGAACTGATGGATGGGTGTGTTATCAATTGTAATTCATCTAATCAAGCAAAAGATTCCTGATTTATTTCTTTATTCTCCAGCTTTCCACTCACCATCTTAGCTCAGTGGTCTGCCTTCTAGTTGATTTAATTTATTTTCTCTCTATTTTCACTTGGACTCTTTGAGCCCTCATTTTTCCACCTGCTGGATTGTTTGAGGGTTTTTTTTTTTTTTTAACACTGTAGAGAACCAACAGACCTTCCTGTGTCTATGTATATTTTTGGATTCTGTCATGAACTTAGCAATGACTTAATCAGGCAGCAATTAAGCTTCCTCTACAGCTCATTTGCCTGAACAAATTAGTTCTTTAAGTTTCCTGATTTTTTTATTTATTTATTTATTTTTTAAACTACAATCTGTTGACTCATTGCTATGATCTAGCATGCTTGCACATTGCAACATGCTATCCTGAAGAAGTTATTATTATGGCTATTTCTGTGTCATGCACTGAGACATGTGTACTGCTCCTCATCTTGCACTGAGCAGAAATTGGCCTGGGGGGACACCACCCTCCTTGCTCCGTCCACTCCAGCCCACCCTGTGCTCGGCTATAGACAGGACCCACCTGCTTCCACTCAGCTGCGGCCCCTTTGATGTCTACATGTGGAGGTCCCTTTCCCCTGTGCCTGGGGCTGCTCGGCCCTAATTTCCCGCTGTATACACAGATTATCTGTGCCTGGGTAATGCAAACAGTGGGATCATCTAAATGTATGTGAACGCCCCTAATGGATGCTGCCAATTGGTCTAGGAACAGGGCTGCTGGATATGCGAAGGCCAGGTTTGCACTGAAGCTATTCGTCAAAAGGATTACACAGGTCTGCAAAGGATTCTTCCAAAGCTGCATGTTATTAGGATGGGACTCATAGACATTTATGATGTATTTTATCCTTTTAAAGTTGTTTCTTTTCCCAAGCTAAACATCAGAGTATTCCAACTTGTTTCAATTAGTCAAGATTTTCCTGTTCTACCTGTATTTGACGCAGTATACTAAAAATTGGCCATGTAAGCCATTCAAAGTAAGATTTATGTCATTCATATGTCACAGGCCATATTAAAGTAAAAATCCAAACTAGAAACATATGTTTGGCAGTATTAGACTCTTTTTTTTTATTCTTGTTTTCCAAACTTCCACACTTGGCTCAAACTCAAACACGTTGAACCAAGAACCTCTAAATGTCACTCCAAGTGAAAGACAACCAATGTGCAATGTGGGATGCAGTTAATGAGTTTAAAGTACAGCGGCATCTGTTATGAGCCCCTATGAGTCAGACTGACAGGTACGGCCAGAAAATCCACAATCGCTGAAAACAAGCTGCTTCCCACAGATGCTGCCGACAGATGACAGTTGCTGGGCATCATCAAACCTGTCAGGAAGAAAGGCAAGCTTCTGCTTTAGAGCTGATAGAACACACAAAAGCATGCAGGCAGAGGGCCCGGGAATTCAGCTCCAACATCGGGAAGCAAAAGAAATCCACAGAGGGATAATTCAGAATTTAGTTTGGAAGACATCCTCCTCAGACCAAAAACTTCACCATCAAATCAGCTCACTTTCATGCATCAATTTGTTGATAAGGTAGCAGCATCAGGCTTTTGTTAGTGAATGGAAATGTCCACCTACCTGAATTCTGCACCCATAAACCCTCAATCAGAAATTCATTTTCTGGAGATGGTAGGTAAGAATCATTCAGATTTGTGGCACAGCCATAACTGAACTGGATAAATATTATTTACATACCACATGGAAAAAATTACAGCTGCAACATACATTCCAGAGCCGGCTGCAAACGTGTCTCAAACAGACTGCAAATGACGTCGGACCCTGACCATGGAAACGATGCAGACTCTGACAAATTACCGTCTTTGGTTTTATTGGTGTTTGACCTTGAAACTGATGCGAGATCTCTTCATATTATGAGAGGCCATAGATTATGAGCCAATGTGTTTTCAATAGAGGCCAGATTCATCCGTGCTAGCTGGTTTACAAGCGTTTTGAAGTGGTTATTCAGGGAGTACCATGAGTGAGAGGGATGGGGATCATCTTTCCTAAAGCCTTCTCTGGGGCAGACAGGGCATCCTTAAAGTCATTTACAATATATCCTATGCAATGCCTAATATAATCTAAGCCAGACTGGCAGCCTAGAGTTAAAGCTTTCATTCTTTGTAACTGTGTCCAACTGGAAAAATCTTGCTTTCCATTGTAATTTTGAATATACTGTATCATAAAAAGACTGGACTGACAAACTGCGGGCCAGAATAGCAATGTCCGCTCCTATAAAGGTTACCGAAATAGATATTTACTGTACAGAAATGACAGAAAATATCTGTAGTTTCAATCTTGATTACTGATCCATAAAATAAACTTATGTACGTTTCTTTTTAAGATAGATTTTAATGATATGTGTAGACAGCATTTTAGATTTCAAAGATTGTTGAGTCAGCTCTTCTGGGCTGTCACATCTAATAAACATAATGAATGTAAGGGGCAACAAAAGCATTTCAAGCTCAGTTGGTGCTGCTTGATCTCATCAAGTATCTTTAAAGCAAAGATAAAAGTACCAGTCCTGTCAGAAAGCTGTTGCTTCAGATCTCCTTTGATCCATCTTGCCAATAAAAAGAATTTCTGGAAGAATGCACTGACCTCATACAGTCCTCTGGGTGATAACGTGCTCTTTCCTGCTATTAGTCTGACACAAACAGCGAGACCTGATGTTGTGACTTTTGTCTTGTATTTTTTTCTGTATGATACAATGAACACCATTGCCACCCCCGAATGATTTTCAGTTTTACTGTTCTCATGTGTTTTTCATAATAAGACTGGGCTCAACAAAAAACTGCAGGACCTACAAATTACTGTAAATTGTGGTGCACACCTGCAAATTTGTGACGTATACCTCTTAAGATATATCACAAAACAAAAAGTGAATCGACTAGTCACATGGCAAGCACATGTTGTGAAGACTTTCTGATGTTTAACCTGAGTTTAAGAACAGGGAAGAAAAAGGATTTATGTAATTTTGAACAAAGCAGTTAGTCCCACATGGGCTGGTCTGAATATTTCAGAAGCTGCAGTTAAACAGGAATATCATGAACATCAATTCCAGATAGCAGACAATGTTATGAAAGACAGAAAACTTTCAGTGAGCCACAGTTAGACTGAAAAAAAAAAAAAAAACGCCTCGTTGCCTCTAGAGGTTGGAGAAAAAGATTGACTAGAGAAGACAGAAAGGCAACAGAAGCTTAACTAACCTTTTGTTACAACCAAGGTTTGCAGAACACCATCTCTGATCACAGAAGAAGTTGAAACCTGAAGCAGGTGCACAATCACACCGAACCCTATTCTTGTCAGCTAAGAACAGGAACAGCTCATACAGGCTCACCAAAATTGGACAAAAGATTGTAAAAATGTTGTCTCATCTGATGCGTCTCAATTTCAGGTCAGAATTTGGCATAAACAACACAAAATCTATCCTGCCTTGTATCAACAGCTGTCTCTGGTGGTGTTGTGTTCTGGTGGATATTTTCTTGACACACATTAAGACCCTTAATGCCAACACCTTCCTCAGCATTGTTGCTGACCATGTCCATACCTTTATGACCACAGTATACCCGTCTTCTGTTGGCTGTCCAGTAGAATAATGCACCATGTCACAAAGCTCAATCTCAAACTGATTTTAACTCCAAAGGCCCCCAGAGTTACCACACATCATCATGAATTGTGTGCAACAAATCTGCAGCAACAGTGTGATGCTTTCATGTCAATATGGATAAGAATCTCTGAGGAAGGTTTCAGATTCCTTCAAGAACTTACGGAACAAAGAATTAGGGCAGTTCTGAACATGAAATGGGAGTCCAGCTGAGTAGATGCAGATGAGTGTTTGTATTTTCTCTGCTTCTACTGTAGCAAGATGTTAATTAAGCCTTCCTGTATGTCAGATTAATACAACCCTGGTCTTTACTTTGTTCAAAATCAATTAGAAAGTGTTTGGATCACAAGAAATCTAGAATATCTCCGGGGTCTCTAACTGTAGTTTGAGATCAGGCTATCTACAATTAGCAACAGAACCTGATAATGTATTTTTCTACATTCTATCCCTTTAACTATTTTTGTTAGATTTTTATCGATGGAGGTAATGCAAATTACACTCACTGTTTAGCACCTGAAATGAATCATCTACACATTTTGATCAGTAATGGGGATGTAAATGATCTGATTTGCTACAAGCTGGCACTTCTGGGACAAACGTCACAGCAGGTAAGTGGTTGCATCATGAGTGGAACGACTGTAGTGTTACCAGGGAGTCACCGAAGCATTCATCTGTCAATCAGAAGACTGACTGAAGGTCAGCAGAAACAAAGGACTCATTGTACCTGCCTCAGACAGCGTGACGAGCACCTGGTGGAGTTCGACAAAGTTTTCGGTTTGCATAAGGTTTGATCGTCATCATGTTTAATTGATCACACTGTGAGGTACAAAGGCCTGATGTTTGAGCAGGGGCTATTAGGGAACACACATCGTCTCATTCCATACTGTGTTGTTGAAGCATTAACAGTTTTTTTTTTTTTTTTTTTTTTTTTTTTTACATCACAATGTATTACAGGTTACTTCTAACCTGTTACTTTGTAAAAAAAGTTTGCATTTTAACCACTTGACGATCCTCAAGCTAATTATTAATAGACACTAGTGTCAGAGTTGATATATTTATGAGTGGGTCTGTTTTCTGCTTCAAGCATCATAAACAACAAACTCTGCACAGGCTGCTTCATCACAATGACAGTAATTACAGAAATAGCAAGTTCAGATTTTCTTTGGAACTGTTAAAGTGGGTATCCTTAAATCATGAATGCTAATTAGAAAATGAAGCTTCTTTTGGGGTGAAAGAAAACCAATGAAATCCCTGATCAATAGTTTAAAGGCTGTGAACATTTGGTATTTCAGAAGTCAGATTTATAAAAGGATAATCCAGCTGGCAGACAAATGAAATGAGCGACCGTGATCAAGACAAAGATGTGCGTTTGTCTTATTAGGAAACTGAAATTTTTGACTTTAGTGTTTAGTTTTATTTAAGTTTAGTGCACTTTTTGAGCTCTACTGCGTGATGGTGATTTTACAATTTATTCTGTGCCTTTGAGATATATGAAAACCTCAAGCGTAACTTGGACATATCAGTGTGTACACATGGGTCTACTGTTTCTCTAATCCAGCTTATATCAAAAAGCAAAATTTATTATCCTTTCCCTCTCCGCACTCCCTTCCCTCCTCCTGTTTCTTCTCCCAGGCTACGATGAGGTATGAAGAGACAGAAAGGATTAAGTTACCAGGAAATTGAAAAGGTGCAAGAGGTGCCAGATATGTGAGATTACTGGAGTTTATAACACATAGCCTGATGAGGATAACACGTGTGTTTAACACTTCGCGTGATACATGTCCAGGCGGCGGGGAATAGCTGCATGGAAGGCGCTGATAGATTGAGCGATACCTTTGGATAAATGAGAACGCAGAGAGGGAGGGGTCCAGCATCTGGGTCAGATGTGGTTTGGGCCTCTGCAAGGTGAGCTGTGAGAGTACATGTGTGCTTGTTTAAATGTATATTATTATGCAGGGAAAATGAATAATTTTAGGCAACCCTTTTTATTGGAATATTTAAAAGATTTAGGTTTAGCAGAAAGCAATAATACTCCAACTGTTTATCAGATTATAGAATGAGGTAACTGACATGACATAGTACACTGTATCATTATTTATTGAACAAAAATCTGGTCAACCTTAGAAACCACAAGCCATAGAACAACCTTAAGAAAAATGTGAAGGAATTATTCACTCTTCTACGTTATTGTGGAGGAATTCTCGGCAACTATTCTTCCCGAAATTGGTTCAGTTCATTCAGGTTCACAGCCCTTTGCTTCTGAACAGCTCCCTTAAAGTCCCACACATTCTTTCTATCAGGCTGAGGTCTGGACTTTGACTGGGGTATTTCAGTAAGTAGATTTGTAGCTGTAGCTGGGATCATTGTCCTGTTTATGAATCAGTTTAGGCCAAAATTCAGCTGCAGACATAAAGTCTCAAATCTGACTCTAGAATATTTTTAGTATTCATATATGTTTATGAGCAACTCCATGGCTGCAAGGTGTTCAGGACTTGTGAATGCAGACAGACACAAATCATCAACCCTCCTCCACTGTGCATCAAACTTGGCATTAGCTGTCCATGCTGTGTGTGGTTTTCTATAAGCATGGCTCAGTGCATGATGGCCACTTGGGTCCTAGAACTCTTGTAGTTTATTCAGACAAAACCTCACAAATCAAAGTCATGTTGCCATATTCTTTTTAGAGTCGAGAAATTTTCTACTATAGTCATTCCAAGTGAAACCAACTTGTTCAGTCTTTTCTTGTCATTGGCTTTACTTCCCAGCATGCTAAGTGAAATCTGTAGAATCTGAGATGAAACTTTGTTGTTTTTGGTGTTTCTCTGAGCATTGTACGCTCTGCCCTTGGGTGAATTCTTCAGAGTGAAATCCTCACTGCTGGGAGGATTGCCCCGTGACTTAATTTTTTTTTTTTTTAATTTTTAAAAATTTTTTTTTTTTAATCAATAGCAAATAACCTTATGGCCTTATGACCCTTCCCAGGTTGATGGTCAGAGACAGTTGCTTGACTTTCTACCTTGGAATTGTTCTAAAACAAACCTGCATGCTCCAGACTAGCAACTCCCAACGATGTCCGTACACTAATCAGGGTGGTCAGGAAAGAATCCTCTCCGCCGGTGTTCTGATGATCAGTGCTACCTCATCAGATTTTCCTACCATAGCTGGCAAAGTGTGCAGCTGAGCAGATACCGACTTATAGTCTAGAAAATATAGTAGTTAATCAATGCATTTTATCCACAGCAACTGACTGCTATTTTCCATCCTGTAGAAGCAGTAAGAAGAGATACTTTACTTGCTGTTTCTGTGTTTCCAGTTTAGTTTTAGGCGAGTAAATCTATTTACTGTTTGACATGTCGTGTTTTCATTGATCTAGGGTTATAGTTATGTAATTTTGATGCCCTGCTTTGCCCTACTATGTAAAACTTGTCCGAAGATGGTGCATTTGGTTTTGTCTTGACTGAATTGGTTGTTTTCAGTGGCCTTGTTTTTCAAGAAATTGAGCTTTGAGCTTTAAAATTTACCCAATTTCTGAAATTAAAAAAAGAGACTGTAAAACTAATATTTCAACCTTCTTTTCATGCAGCTATTAGCCTGAACCGGCTGCTACCATGACAAAAAGCTTTGCTTCTTCAGGGAAATTTAGCCTAGCATTATCAACATTGAAAATAAATGAATCCGGACCCCGGAGAGCATGTGTGCATGCAGATGATATGTTTGTGTTAGTGATCGGGGGCTGGCTTATATAAATGAATCAGTAATAGTGTACATGATGTCAGCATACGTATCACTTGTTTGTTTCCAGTTGTGTGAGCATTGGATAATGACGGCAGGTGGTCTCTTCAGAAGCTTTCCCTGCTGTGATTCCACCCTGAGCTCCCTCTCCAATGTAATCACCATTCTGTAATTATTTACTAATTACACTATAGTCAGTATAGAAGCACTCCTGACAATTTCTCGTCCCCAGCTGGGAAACAAAGCAGAGAAAAATATATTGGGAGAAGAAAATATCCGTCTCACTGTCTGATGCAGACATGACCTTACATGCCATAAGTAGAACACAATAAGTCAGGAAACACATTAATCATTACATCAACAATGATTTTTCTACCGTTAGGTTCCATGTAATACAAATGTTGAATAGACAGTACTAACATGCAACATTGATAACAGATAATTCTCTGTCATACTTTCACAGCATCTTCTAAAAACCTTGTTCTGTTCTGCTCATTAGGACTAACACTACATACACTACATGACTGTGTAGCTGTCCATGATCCAATATCAGTCATGTATGTTATACCCCTCCAACGTATGTTCTTTTAACTTGCACATCAATAAAGCGAAAAAAAACAAAACCCAATAAAATATTAATACTGCATTGAAAATAATATGGTAAATTATTCAGCATCAGTATCGACCTGTCTTCAGCTTTCTGGCTGCATGTGTTCCATTCAGACACTGATTAGCCAACACAATAAAGCAAGAAAAAAGAAGAAAATAATACTTGTGTACTGTAGATATTTACAACAGTTGCTTGTATGTATGTATATTTCAAAATGTCTTTGAGTGTGATTGGGATACAGAGAGTGCCACAATGCCTAAATACTGTGATACCGTTGAACTGTGACATTTTTACTCAGAGGTATTTTCACATGAGAGGGTTATCATACTGATCCAACTCAGAGCATTTACAGGACAGGAAGTGATGTAGTTTGAAGCATCAGAGCATACTTGTTTGTAAGAAAAAAAACACATCTCAGGGTTTCTAAGAATTTTCCTGAACTGTGGATGTTCCTCAATAAGAAGAATGGATTTTTCATCAGTGCTCACTGCAGATGTTACGCTATTTTACAGAAATAATGCTGATTTGCTAACCAGGGGGAAAAAGCAGCAGCTGTTCATGATGCTTTACCAGGTCTATATTTGCTTAGTCTCCACAGTCACTTTGCATAAAAACAAACGGGTCAGATTTAAAATTTCCCCATTAATACAAGCCTTTAGCATCAAAAGACATGAAATCTCTCTCTTTTAACAAAAAGAAAGTAAAAAATAACATATCTACCAAAAGAACAAAAATTGCTAGTATAATTGTTTTGTCTTTATCTTACATCCCTTTATTCAACTTCACAAAATAACAGCTTTGATTAACATAGCAGTTCTTAGCTAAAGGTTTTCTCTTAAATTATCTTTTCCTTGACTGAAAATAAACATGGAATAAATGTTACAAATAGTCAAATATTCACAAGAACAAAGAGTGAAATATATCAAATGAACAATCATAGTTACTTTATCTGGTTTCTGCAATAAATGCAGAAAAGTACCTCCCCTCTTATCACAGTGCAGCTCTGCAACATTAAGTAATGTTAAAAAGGTAAAAAAAAACATACATTTATTCTCTCCAAACGTTGGTAATTAAAATGATCTCATAAGACTGATTCAGTCGTTAATTCTCACAAGCGAAGCTTCTCCAAGGCAAAACGTTCGAGGCAAGCTTCCACTCAGCTCAGCAGCACGTCTAACAGAGTAACGCTCTGGTTATTCCTGTTTTCCCAGCTGCTGAAATCAAATGTGGGAATTGTTTCAGTAAACAACCTAGTCTTCAATTTTATAGAAATAGGCCAAACTCGCCTGCTTTTATTGACCAGCCTCCTTTACTTTCTCTAATGCACAAACACACTCTCAAGCAGAATAGAAAGGAGGTGTTATTAAGAGACTTAAACGCCAATAAATCATGTTGAACTAAAAATGTTCTTTAATTTTCCTAATTTGGGTAAGAAAATGAGCAAACCAGTCAAATATAGAAGTAGCACAACTTTAATCACACTTTCAAAGCTTTTAATTAGAATCAAAGATCCTGATAAAAACCTTCTCTGGAGTTAAAGTGGGATCTTTATCATCTCATCTGGGTTGTAAGATGATCATGACAGCATCTAAGGAGCTTTTTAAGGCTATTAGATGAAGGTCCGACTTTTTTTTTTTTTTTTTTTTTTTTTTTTTTTTTTTTTTTTTTTTTTTTTTTTTTTTTTTTTTTTTTCCACCTTAGCAAAGGAGCTGAAGCGGTTCAGTTAACAGAAGAGAGCTTTTGCAAAAGCAATGACAGAAACAGACTAAAGTTTTCTGAAGTTCATGGCATTAGGTCAGGGTTCTCCAGCCTCCAGTCAGCAGCACAAAGCAATTAGAGTGATGAGTCTCTAACATACATCAGGGCCTCCCTTCCTCCTGTTCTCGAGCTCTAATGTAATATGAGGCTTTTATTCTGGCTCATAGATGGCTGTTGACCTCAGCAGTGTTTTTGCTGTCAAGCAAAAGCATCAGCAGCTGATTCATGGCTTTATTAAACATCAATAAAGTCAGACTAATCTTTCAGCTGCTTTGGGCAGAGTTCTGGCTAACACAAGATGCATGATTAGTTAGGATAAAGTGCTTTCCAAACAAAACACAGATAAGTTGGTATTACAGACAACAGAGAAGGGAGCAATTCATTAACAGACTGTATGCATGGGAGCTGTGGATTTTCTATGATTCTGGTTTCATTCTTGCCATGACACATGCAATGAACTCACATTTATCTCAATAAACCTCCAATTTGTTGTTAATCAGAGAAGCCCAGCAAGCCAGAGCCTGGCAGTAGCCAATTAAAAAAAAAAAAAAAAAAAAAAAACCTGCTTAGAGCCTAATGGGCCCCACAGAGTGCCTCCAAACCAACAGTCTGCAAATTATTCAATCACTTCTTTATTATTTAAAGATGGTACAGCATAAATTTCACCGTCTGAACAGAACCAAAGTAATGAGGCAACCTGATTTCTCTAAAAAAATTTCCTGCAAGTCAAATCCCAAAGTCGCTGTGTATTACCAGTGAGTGTCGTGTAAAATTGCTGTAAGGTAAGGTCTCAGATGCCGGCTGTCTTTGACTTCAAATAATGGCAGTTCAAAACTGTCAGAAGATTCAGCCAGGATATTTCCTTTCATTTGAGTTTGGATTCAGTGTCTAAAATCCTCAGTTTTTATTGAGATGTTTCTACTTAACTCATTTCTGTTAAAAGGAAGAAAAGGTCTTGTATCAAAAAAGAAAAGTTTATGTAGCAACTGAAGACAACTAAAATTTAATCGATGAATTAATTGATTATTTTATAATCTGTTTTTGGCTGGTGCTAGTGGCCTTTTTCTGTTTTTCTGACAGGAAACGGGGTATAGAGGAGGGAGGAAGACATGTGGCAAAGGTACCGTGGTTGGGAGTCAACCCAAGACAATCAAGACGAGGACTATAGCCTCCGCATGCGGGGTGCCTGCTCTACCCACCACCCAAATTTGATTCATTTGCTGAAAATTCATGTTATTACCTTGTAAGAAAATTGATCAGTGTTGTACCTATCTGAAATCAATCTGAAGAGTAACTTTGTTTCCCTATTCATGAAATCATCTGATTGCATCATTTATAAATAATTGCATCATTTATATTTGCATATTTATCATTCCTTTATAATAAATAATTCCTTTATTATAAAGGAACAAATCAGATTTCCATTGTAAAAAAAAAATACGTATTTTGAAAAATGACTATTGTAATTTTAACTGAAATTAAATTATACAAGCATTCTGCTTCACCTGAAAGGTCCAAAAAAGATGTAAAGAAACAGAATTATAGCAGCTCAGTGTCTTCAAGTTTAACTATTGTTTTCCTTTCTGCCTTTCAAAAGAAAAGAAGGTAATTTGGCCCCACTTCATGGCGTTTATGACAAACCCTAAACACCACATTTACGTCACAGAATTTCCAGAGTTTGTCTGAAGATTAACTTTGTTTCTTTACGTCTCAAAAATTAATACCTCATGTGGTGCCAAGTAAACACATGACAATCTCAAAATTGGACAAAATGTCAGGTTGGATGAAAACAACTCTACATGCAGTTGAAAACCATGTGAAGATTTCAGTTTCTTATCTGAGATGAGCTGAGCAGTGAAGCTCAGCAAGGAGTAACATTCAAAACACAATGCATTATTCATTGTCCACCTCGTGTTACTGTATTCTTCAAATACCATCAAGGAAACAATCTGGCGCAGATCACAGTACGTCGGCCCCGGCTTTGTCTGCTGTCTGGCTCTGAGGGGGGTGATGGTACATCTGAGATCCAGACTCAAGACAAACACTCTGGGTTCAGTAAACACTTTTATACACACATGCACAAAACAGACAACAGTTTGTGAGCTTGTTTGTGTTTCCAGATCAGTAGTTCTAAAATATATTGTATGAAAATGAATTGCAGACAGTTTGCAACCTTTAACATAGTTCAGCAGACCAAAGGATATGCAGCAGCCAACTTACAATAGACACATTCACCTCCACAGCAGTAGAAAATAAGATACATTGTGATGTGGAGACTTTATTTTGGTTATCTAATGATACTGAGTATTCAAAGAACTGCATTAAGATAACATAGAATTCATATTTTCAAATGTTGGGCAAATAGTAGCTCTTTTTTTTAGTTAGTTCTCAGTAATAAATGAAAATATACCAAAGAATATATCTTCAAAATGTATGAAAAACAGACCAGAGTGTGTACGTTAAAAGTGCAGTGATTACTCAGTGAACACAGGTGTGTCATTATGCGAGAGGTGTGATGCACCTCTGAATAAGATGCTACAAATTAATACCAAACAAAACAGCTGCATTCATGCAGATTTAATCTGTAGAATATAGAAGCTAAAAACCAGAAAATGAATTCTGACACATATGATGTGTATAAATCCGGTTTGAACCTGATTGTATAACTCCTGTGTTCAAGGTTGTTTATGAATCCAGGTCAGAAATGTTGGTCTGCATTGCAAAAATTGTAAAAAGAAAAAAAAAAAAAAATGTTCATAAACTGCAGTAATTCAGAATAAAACAGAGGGAGAATTAAACTGAGCAAATCTTGGATCAAACATATTTGAAGAAAGAAATTATTATATTATTAATTCATTGGCTGATTCATTGGTAGTCTTTCAGTGGAAAAGCCAGTTTTGTTCCATAGAACCAATGAGGAATCCATGCTAGCACCACCCCTATATGTTAGTGAATGACTGAATTTAACACAGGTGTGATCATTAGCAAAGCTTCTAATGTTGCTAGAGGCTTTGTTGAAGCCAGATTTTCTGCTCTAGAGCCTTAGAGAGAGTTGAGACTGCCTTGTTAAACGGATGGATTAGGAAAGTAGAGTACATTCCTGTTGAAACTTCAAAAGTGCTTAAAAATACCTGGGGTTAATATAACTCTGTGCCAATAGTTTATGTGGAAGAAAGTCAAATCTAAAACCCTCCAAATTGCCCTGAGCAACATGCTGGCAGATAGGTATCTGTGCATATTGCAAGGAAAGTATAAATTGATTTTTAGGCACCTAAGTTAAGTTTTTAGATTTTTCTTAAACCGTCGACTTCGAAACGTTTCTCCACCCTGATTTAATATTGGGTTCAGTAGCGTAAAGACAGCCAGGCACATTTGTGGTAAGCTGTTGTGATAGACCCAGGCTTTGTCCCAAGGTTGTGTCTGTGGTTTTATTAGTTGAGGTGGCGCTAACAAGAGAATGATACAACATCTGTCAATGCAAAGTCTAAAGGCTCTTCAGTGCCGCTGTGTTACGATTTCTCCAGCCTGCAGCTCGGTTTGTGGAGAGCTGTGTTTACTTTAATGCACCACTGATGCTGATGTAAAAGTGGAAGGAACTGCTACGGTATTTAAGGTTGTTTTCTGTCTGTTTCTCTTTTGACTCCACAGATCTGTACCATTTCATGACAGACAAACAGTACCTCCAAATATGTTATTAGTTTTAAAACCAGAGACATCACTGTATTTTATTGAAATTGTAGACCAACCTAAAGTTGTGCACTGCTGTGAAGTGAAAGGAAGACCATTATACACTGGCTCCACCTGTGTTTGATTTAATCTCTGCATAAATGCAGCTGTTCTGTGAAAGCCTCAGAGGTTTGGTAGAGAACAGTAGTGAACAACTAGCATCATGAAGACCAAGGAACACAGGAAACAGGTTAGAGAGAAAGCTTATGGTGTTTTGGTTCCTAATGGTAGACTAGCTTCGATTAGGAACCAAAATTGCTGTGGTGCAGTTCGCTTTCATACGACACTGTGTCAAACGAACCAAACCCTTTCAGCAGCCTGTTCCCCCCTCGTCTGTGGTGGTGCTGCACCAAGAATCACTGAAGGAAATGAAGCTTCCTTCTTCGTGAAATGTAAACAAAAATGGAGTGGGGTCAGATTCTCGTGGTTGTAGGATTTCTTTTTTGTCGTTCATAAAAAAAAAAAAAAAATCACGAGCCATTTCTCCTGCTGTCGCTAGACATATGAGTTTGTTTTGGTTGGATTTGACCAGAATGCTCTGCGCTATAGTCCTCTTCCTGCTTTTGGAGTGGTTTCTGGCCTGCTTGGCTTTTTTGGTCCACATCAGAGTTCGATTACGCGTGCACACCTCCCCAAATGAACCAGACTTTCTAGGCAAACAAACTAGAGTTCAGTTAAAGTGGGCTAAGCAGGGTTGGTGTGAATGTAACCTTAGAAGAAGTTTGAAGCAAGATGATTTAAAATAATTTTGCATCTCACAAATCACTGTTGAATTTATTATCTGAAAACATGGCCATTCACCTCAGCTGGCAGAGTGGGGAGCATTAATCAGAGAAGCTGCCATGGGACCCTTGAAAGTTTTGGAAGAGCTGCAGACTCAGGTGGGGGAATCTGTTGACAGGAAAACCTTTAGTCATGCCGACCACATAGCTATCCTATGTAGAAGGAAACCATGTTGGAGACACAGCAAACATGTGGAAGAAGAATGCCCTCATCATCCTCGTGGTGAAACATGGTGGTGGCAGATGGGGATGGTTTTCTTCAGCTGTGACAGAGAAGCTGGTTATATTTGATTGGGAAGATGGAGAAAGCAAAATACAGGCCAATTCTGGAAGGGGGCGGAGCCTCATCTTCCAGCAGAACAACAACACTAAACCTACAGCCACAGCTTCAATGCAATGGTTAAGATCAATGCATATTCATGTCTTAAAAGTCCAGACCTAAATAATTGGTGGAAAGACTTAAGAACTGGCTCTTTACAGACACTTTCCACCCAAGAAAAATAAGCAAAATATTCAGTCCCAAAATAAGCCAAGCTGGCTGCCTAACACAAAAAAAGCTGCAGCTGTAATTACACAAGAGTTGGCTTTACAAAGTATTGAAGGGGTTATTATCATTTTAGATTTTTCATTTGGGAAGAAAAGAAAACAATGTCATACCTTTATTCTCAAAAAGTAAGAACTACTTTGTGTTGGTCTGACAAAAAAATGCCAATGAAAACGTCTGTGGTTGTGATGTGATAAATGGTGTAAAAGGTTAAAGGGCTCTGAATACTTTTTTACAATGTACTATATTACATTATTTAGCAGATAAATTTTTTGATGGGTAAGGATCCCATTTGGCTCAACTAGGCCTTGGTGGCAATTTTCTGAGTTATATCATCTGTTAGAGAATAACATTAGCTCAGCAGGGGGCTGGTAATTGTGCGGGAGGGTTGTTGACTTTTTCAGTGCTGGAGAGCCAGGTCATACAAGCTTCTACCTGTTTCCAAGCACCCTGTAAGTTGATTAGATCTGTAAGGGGACTGAAACAGGTTCAAGCTGCTTTCATAACATTTCTATTTCATAATTTCCATCTTCAACTTGTTTTTCTTCAGTTTTAATCTTAATGAATCAGAAAACTTTCAAGGAGCTTGGATCCATTAGGGCTAAACTGTAATAATTGTTATTTTAAAGAATGATAATTAACGTGTCCTTGAGTGACTGGATTATGTAGCAAGTGTTAGGTCAAGACATGGTTTTGCATTGCGTGTGAAAGGAAGGAAATTCTTAAGTTGTTCTCAAAACAGGCAGAGCTGCAGGTTTTTAAGTCAGCATTTAACTGTTGGTTAAAAGCAGGAAGTGAAAAAGAGGGACAGAAAAAAAGGCCGAAGGGAAAAGAAAGAGAGAAACGAGCTTTTGTTTGAATTTCCGCCCTATATAGGCAAAAACACCATTACGGGTTGCTTGTTTTTACAGCCTATTTTATCATGAACGTAATTCCACCATCATGACGTAACTGCCGATTTTCCTTTGTTAGAACACATTCCCAGTTAACATGTCACTTTCTCCCTGCTCTATCCCAAACACACACACAGGCGGGGATCTGGCTTATGGTGCAGGGGTTATCTTATCTACTGAATAAGCTTTGCAAGCATTAAGGGTCAAGTTTGGCAGTCAAAACATACAGGAGCATGCAGACTTCACCTGGCAGTGTGGCACAATTAGAATATTAATTTTGCTTGGATGCAAAACAATTGTTTGTGCATCCTGATACCTCCAAGCACATGCGCGACTGTTATTCTCCCAGTAAGTTTTCTGTTATTCAGCAAGACATTGACACGAACTGAGCACTTTTGTAGATTCAGAATACATTTTGTTAAACCCTCTGTGCTTCAAGCAATGCTGTCGGAAAAAACAGAGCATTAGACTACTTGCTAATGTTTATTTTGCCTCCTGCTGCCCATTATTAAAGATTACCTGCTCTGCAAAAAATCCACTGACTCTTACCTTTGCTTTTAAACATTGTCAAAAGAATAGAATCAACTCATTGTGCCTTCAGCATAAAATCTATATTTAATGTGAGGGAGGCAAGTTTAAAAAATCCACTGCCAGACAAAATTTAAATAATTTGAGGATTTGACTGTAAACCAAGTAGATTTTGATTGTTAAGACTGTTGTGCCATAGAGCCTGCAGCTCCAGGGCACGTTGGTGTGAAAGCAGTGGAAGAAGCTGGTTTTTAGTTGGTTTATTTTTTATACCTGTGGAAAGCATTCCTACGCTTGCACCACACAGTTTCCATTGTATAGGTTACAGAAATCATCTCCCATTTATTAAAAAAGAACTTGGCGTTGTCATTAGCAGCTTGATAAGCAAGTGAATGAAGGTTGTTAGATCGTGTTTTTTTTTTTTTTTTTCGTTTATGTCTATTAGCTAAGATCAAGTCCTGCTTCTGTTTTAAGGATTTTGAGAAAATTGTTCATGCTTTCATTACAACTGATTTGGATTACTGCAACTCTTTATATAAGGGTTTAGATCAGCATAATTTACACCGACTTCTAACCGGGACTAGGAAACGAGAGCACATATCACCAGTGTCAGCCTCCCTGCATTGGCTTCCGGTATCCTATCAAATTGATTTCAAAATTTTATTGCTAGTTTTTACATCATATTGTAATGTTAGTCCCTTATCAAAAACATACCTGGAGTGTTACCATTTAAAGAGACAGAGACCCAATTTAAAGGTTTTAAATAACGAAGTCAAATTTCTTTTAAGTCATATTTGATATTTATATATAGCATTTTTGTAACAAGTGACGGTATCATGGTTACTTGATTGTGCTAAAAGCTGATTCAGTGTGGCTGGAAAATATATAATACTGCCCCTTTAAGACCCATTTTTATTCTTTGTCATTTAAGTCTTTATGATTGTTTGCTTTTATTAGAAATAGTGTACTTGCTGATTTCTGTATATGACTTTGGTGCAGCTTTAACTGTTCTAAAAGTGCTTTATAAATAAAGTTGACATTGACAAAATCAACCAAATCATTACGCTAAAATTTGGAGCTGGTTTAATTATTCTCAGCTTTGCTAGCATAGGAATCCTTTGGTTTGTTCATTGTGTAGCTGAAATAATAGTCTTCTGGGTTGAATAGCTAATTTTGTTTTTATGTGAACAGGGGGCAGATATAAGTTCATACTTCTTTCTGCTCCTTTTCATTCATGATTTCTTTTACTGGTTATGTGAACTATCCATAACCATCGAGTGAATAAAATAAAAAAAATAAAATGAAAATGAAATCCTAAAGGTTTTTCTTCTGTTTTTTTTTTTTTTTTTTTTTTTTTAAATTTCCAGTTTCCGGTCAGCCAAACATGTAATGTCTTGTCTCTGCTCTTGCCTGTGAGGCAGCTCTTGGATGTAAGGCACGGTCCAGGTTCATGAGGAGGTTGCCCCCTCATAAATCTGTCGTCACCGTGGCACACAGTAGAAACCAGGCCGGCCTCTGCAGATTTACACCCTGCAGGGAATGACAGGCAGGCGCTCCAGGCCGACAGCCACTGCTCTACGTCTGGACGTTGCTGCTGCTGGGATGAAGAGGTCTTCGGAGGTTAGAGAGCTCCGCTTGATGCTGTCCAGGGAAAAGAAAACACAAGCCATCAAAACCCTCTTTACAGTACACAGCAGTGATGGAGCTGTGGGAGGAAAATACACAGGCGCTCCACGTGCTGAGTAAAACTACACAGTGTTAGCTTTGGACAGAAATACGAAATGATCAGCTTATGGAAGAACTGTGTCGTCTCTGCTTGCTTTTTAGGGGTGCGTACGTGTTCTTGGTGAGTGGATATGTACTGTGGGTAGACTGACAGTGTGTGAGTCTGGAAAGTGTGACTATGTACGTGGGAAGTGTGACAGTCTCTTTGGGTAGACTAAACCATGTACAGGAGCACTTTTGTGTGTGTAACTGCATGTAGGAGTGGGAGAGAATGTGGGTGTTTGAGTGTGACCATAGGTGTGTGCGAATACATTTATGTTTCTGCGTGAGTGCTTGTTGAACACAGGTGACCCACCGTGTGTGTGATGTGTGTGCATCAGGTTCAGGCTCATGCAAAGAACATGCATGCTAGTTTTAAGTGTGCATCAGTGTGAGTTTCTACATAGGCACGCATTTGAAAATGTGCAGGTGGAGGCAAAGGGGGGACCAGCTGGCGTAGAGTTACCTTGATATTCCCACAACAAATTATATTCTCTTGTGATCCTAATAAACTGGTGTCAGAGTACAAGACATAATCATGTCTTGTACTCATGAAATATTAGGGTAATTCGACGACATGCTTGCTGCCATGTTTGATGCACAATATGAAAAATCAGCCCAATGTGACAGCTGCAAATTTAAACAACGAAGGTGTCAAAATAATAATAATTACAGGTTCAGATTCCCAAGCAATGAAGTCTTCAGTTTTAGCTTTCTATAGCTGTTTTTTAATGTTAGATTGGTATGATTTTTGGTTCTTCAGCATTTTGTAGTGTGGTTATATTTTATATTGAAATATGGCTCATAGTAACTAAGATGTAACAAAAAATGCACCTCACAGGTTTTATTTGAGCTTCTCACTGACTTCTTGTTTCTTCAGTGTTGTGTTTTATGCATCTAAGCTCCAGATGTGCTGTGTTGAATAATGTAATGGCCTTTCAATGATCATAAAGCAAAGTATTTATCTCAGTTGCCTGATGACTGATTTTTATCATAAAATTATTTTTGGAGAGTTAAATAGAGAAATCAGTCCCTCCTGTTGTTCACAGGAAATTCATGCAAAATCAAAAGATTCCTGCAATTTTTTGTGCTAATGCACAAAATTTTTTTTTTTGTTTTGTTTTTTTTTTTTGCACTTTTTTTCACAAAAATAGTCAAAAACATTGGGTTTAAGTAACTGTTAACTCCTATCTGTAGATGACATTATTTTATTGATTACTTCTACTATGCTGCTGCCTCCGCCTTACTTGATGTCAATTTATAGTCCATGATCAATATGGTGAGTGACAAAAATCGAGCTATTTAAGTTCTTTAATGAATAAAAATGTTTGCTTTTCCAAGCTGTTGGCTTTTTTTTTTCTCTCACCTTTTTTCCTTTATATATAGATTTTGGAAGGGATTAAACCGGGGGGAAAATATTGATAAATTCTAAAGTAAAGTATTTCTAAAGTGTCACCACAAAATCTATGATTTTGATTGGAAAAAAAATCAGAAAAACAATCACAAAATTCTGGATGGACTGAGAAATAAAGCCGGTAGAGTTTTGTGATGATTTCTGATTATTTATTTTATTTATTTATTTATTTTTTTCCCCAAAGCTACGACTTGAATTTTAGCTGATCTTGGAAAGGATGTGGGATAAAGGCAATGTCACACTGCATGTGTAAAACAAAGCTTTATAAATATTTTCAGACCAAGAAAAAGTTATTACTGAGTTCGCATTGAAACATTTATTTATCATCTTATACTTTATCTAATATCAGCAATGACTGCAGCAGACATTAGTAGACCAGTAGTCTCAAGCTGCATATTCCAGAGAATTTCTTTCCTTATGTTCACTCTGAGATTTCCAAAATGTTGCAAATACTTCCAAATCTTGCGTAGCTCCAGACAGAAACATAAAGTTCAAAACAATAAAAAACAGAATGACTTTGCTGTTCTCTGTTCAGCCTTCCTGTTATCTTCTGAAAATCGTTCCCTTCATTTTAAACAGCTAAATGACACTGAGAACAGCTCACTCTTAGTCATCTTCACTCAGTAACATCATCTACACTAAAGAGTGTTGTTAGTGTGATCTATTAGCACAATCATACGAGGCTTTTGCTGATCACACGAAAATTGGATTTTTTTAGTTTTTGACTAGTCATCCATCGGTAAGAGCTGATTAAACTGAAAACCAGCCAGTTCTGGTCACCAGTTGATTTCTCTGCGAATCTCTAATTCAATATAACACTGACACATGATTTTAATGGTTTCAATTTAAAACATTAAAAATACATGTTGTACTGTCAATTCCGATGATGGTGTGAACCTTGCAAAGCGTCTAAACTGTAAGGTTTTGTCTTCCAGTTTTATTTGATTGTTTTCAGGTTTAGTCATCTCAGTCAGTCCTAAATCCTATAGAAGAGAAGCAAGCATCAGAGTCTCTCCGTATCATCAAGAGTCCTTGATGATACGAAGAGACTCTGCACAAAGGGATGGCTGCCTAAAAGTCAAATATTATTCAGGAGTTATGCTTTCTGTCTACAGCACAGACCGTAAACTCTTAAGTGCTAATTTCATGAACATGTCTGTAAATCTGTTCAATCCGTTTTCTGAAAACAAAACACAAAGATGGCCAAGATAAATGCTGAGTATTTTTGACCCATAGAAGCATCTGCTTGGACCACCAGTGGCCAGATCCACCCAGCTGCATGCATACATGTTTAAACCTGACAGTGGTTCATGTTAGTGTGGTTATTTTGGTTATTTATTCATGTTATTCACCTGAGGTTCTTTTAGTTTTATCAAAAATATATATTAGAAGTCCAACTTAGTTTGAAATTATATTCTCAGAAGTGGTTTTAATAAAAAGAAAGCTCTAATAACTATTTGAACATGTCTAAAGACTTTTAATAAATATGTTTTTCTATGTGTTCATGCACAGTAAAACAGCATACTCATATGTGGCTTTGTGTTGAAATATCCATGTTCCTCCCATGGGGGCGCTCTTGCGTTACAGAGCGCAATGAAGTGGAAGGAGTTTTTTTTTTAGCAGACAAAGGGAGTTATGACATATACCATCATACACACACAGACAGCACAAGAGTGAACAGGGGCAAAGCTCTGCTTCTGATGCGCACCCGCCCCCCTGCAGTCAGTGTGCACCTTACGTTGTTCAACCTCTCTGGGAGGGGCTCATTCTTTGTGCAGCACCCAGCTGTATTGTTTGGATGTGTCGGGAGCTTTTCCCAGGGTTTGTCCTGCCAGCGTCTGGAGCCCGGCTTTTCAGTTCCAATGACGGACCCCTTCCTGTCATTCACGGCCAGTTCCTTCCTCCGTCCAAACAGGCTCCCTGTTCTGAAGGAATAAAATCAGCTCTGATATTAATGCATAACAGCAAGAGAAACTTTACTCTGCTCAGGTTTCAGGTAAAACTACTCCTGATCCATTTATTCCTTTCCATTCGCTTTTTGTCTGTACAATTAACAAAAAAAAAAAAAAAATAAAAAAAAAAAATCACTGCCTGGAAAGATTATTGTTGATATCTTACTGAATGTACTGAACTAAAAATGTCAAGAAATCCATCAATTATTCAGACAAAATGAACTATATGATCTTAATGTTGAATGCAGGACAACACAGTGTATGTATTCCTATCAATATTTGCAAACAGAGCTAACCTTAAAAAAGTCATTTCAATAATAGATATATATTTATGTATAACAAATCCTCAAAATACATTCAGAATGCTAGGTCATGGTACTAACAAATTCTAAATTGCATATATAGGCTCCTTATAAAGCATAAAGTAAATAAAACTAAATCAGTACTAAGCCTAATTAGTTTGCAACTTATACAGTGTTACTTTCATCTAACTTTATGTAAAGTTTTTTAGTTTTTCTGTCTTTTAGATGACAATTATTTTTCTTAACAAATATTTTTTCTTTAGCATCCAAAATGGTTCCAAAATAATCCACGGTTGAAAACACCAAAATCTATAAAAACTGTAGAACCAAAGGTCTTCTAGAATGAGCGACCTTTTTGGCTGAAACAGCAACTTTTCTTCCAAGATCACAGGACTGTGAGAGCTGCACATATGGAGCAATCTGGTTGGTTTTGTGAGTAAGTCAGCAGTTCAGTTCTGGACTACAAAGTAGGCCCAGTCTCTTCCTGTACTATCCCAGGTGTTCTGGTACTGGAAGGTAACAGATTATGAGATGGTTGAGCACTTTGAATACCTCCCTCCTTTTTCCCAATAAACCTCACATCCACACCATTGGTGTTTGTTCACCAGTCAAAGTTCTGAACTACAGATCCTTTTTTTGAACCTGTAACAATCAAGATTGTTGATGTTACTGAATAAAACAAACATAAATAACACCAGATTTCGGATCCAGTAGCTGCTGTACTCCTTCGGTGCTGTGGTAGTTCTTCTAATGTTGTGTTGTGGTGCCATTTGTTGTTGTTTGTTACTTTTCTGCAACCATTCAAGCACTGAACAGATGCTTAGAACAAATCAATGTATGAATGGGCCATTACTTTATCTTTGGAGCTAAAGAGAATTGATCCAGAATCAGTACTCAGCTTCAGTTATTACAGCTAGAAACCAGTGTTCAGGCCCAAAATCTGGGGGTAGTAATGGACCTGAACCTTTAGAGACACATAAAGACTATTACAAAGTTAGCCTTCCATCACCTGAAGAATATTTCCAGGATTAAAGGACTAATATCCCAACAAGATGTAGAGAAACTCATCCATATGTTTATCTTCAGTCGCACTGATTACTGCAACAGTGTCTTCATAGGTTTGCCTAAAGTCAATCAGACAGCTGCAGCTGATCCAGAATGCTGCTGCTCGCATTCTCACTGAATCCAGAAAGATGGGGCACATTGCCCCAGTTCTAAAATCCTTCCACTGGCTCCTTGTAGCTCAGAGAATAGACTTTAAAATACTTCTGTTAGTTTATAAATCACTGAACAGCTTAGCACCAAAATATATTCCTTCTATACCACTCAGGTCTTCTGGTTCTAGTCTACTCTGGTTCTTCTTCTGGTGATGCAAACATGGAGAAGCAGCATTCAGCTTCTATGCACCACAAATCTGGAGCAAACTCCCAGAAAACTGCAAAACAGCCGAAACACTGATTTCCTTTAAATCAAGACTAAAAACCCACCTGTTTAGAGCTGCCTTTGATTACTGGTAAGTGGAACATCAATCAATATATTTGATGTGTATTTGCTTGATGATTTTGATGATGGCATTTGACAAAATGCAGTGTTTATTGCTGGTTTCATAATTGGTGACTGTATGATATTTTTATGATGTAAAATACTTTGAGCTGCCTTGTTGCTGAAATGTACTCTACAAATTGACTTGACTTGGCTTGACTTTAACACGCATGATTCAGATAAGTGTGGTTCAGCAAAAGCTTGTTAATCAGCCATCAATTAAAATCAGGTGTGCTGAAGCAGAAAGACACTTAAAACATGAGGGCAGTGTGCCTTGAGGACAAGAGTTGGGAAATACTGATCTATGGTAATGATACTGATTCTTAATGTATTGTTTTAGTGGTTTTAATGGTTGCTCATGGATAAAGCTGTAATATTATATACTGAATATACTGCCAAAGGCATTCACTCGTCCCTCCAAATAATTGACTTCAGCCGTTCCAATCACTTTCATGATCCCTGGTGTATGACATCAAGCACCTGGGCATGCACACTGCTTCTACAAACAGTTGTAAAATAATGAGTCACTCTCAGGAGCATAGTGAATTTCAGCTTGGAACTCTTATAGGATGCCACCTGTGCAATAAGTCCAATTGTGAAATTTCCTCTCTAGTAAATACTTCCAGTGGTGTTATAACAAAGTGGTAACAATCGGTCAGGACAGCAACACAGTGGCAGAGTGGTATGCCACTTAAAATGGCAGAGTGGGGTCAGTGGATGCTGAAGAACATAGTCAACAGAGGTCACCAAACTTCTGCAGTCAATAGCTACAGACCACAACATTTCATGTGACTTCAGATGAGCCCTGTGTAAAGGGAGCACCATGGAGACAGGCCTTCATCTGCAACATCAGCATCTGACCTTACAAATGTGCTTCTATAGGAGAGGATAAGCAATTCCATAACCCCTATGGAAAGTCTTGCCAGAAGAAATGAAGCTGTTTTGGTCCAGATGGTGGGTCAAGAAATATGAAGTTGATGAGACACAAAAATATTTTTTGGTGAAAGTTGAGAAGCTGTGTTGCTTTTTACATAGTAACATGCTATTCTTACGTCAACATGTCTAATCTTTGAGCATCAAATGCTGCTTCACTTTGTGCCAAACAGTGTTCCAAGGGTGAAACACCACCATAACAGCAGGACTTGATTTCAACAAGAAAAAAATCTTATGAATAATAAGATTAAATGAAAAGTGAACACCTTCTAACTTAGTCCTAACAAAAATCCATAACTAACGAACCAAAATGCTACCATTCAATGTTTCTGATAAGCAAACGACATCACCAGAGAAAGCTGGACACTGTTAAGAGACAGAAGATGTTAGGAAGACTCAGGAGAAAAACGTTAAGCATGACAGAAATACAAGGTCAGCAATTCAGAAACTCACAGGTTCCTTGAAATATAGCACCAGAAGTCACCGGCTTTTATTTCTATTTTTGTCACCTGCATTCTGAGAATTGTACAAGATTCTAACTACTGAATAAAATATTTTCACTGGATTTTGCTTAGAAGTATGTGAGTAAAAGTGGCTGAATACAAATGCAATTTTGTAAAAATAATTTTAAAAAAAAACTAGGAAAGAATTTTCAGAAGAATATTTCAAAAACCTTTCCAGTCTTGTGCGTAATAGTTAACGTAAGAATGCTAATAATAGATTTAGAAAGAGTTAAATAGCAATAGAGTTAAATGGACAGTTATTTGAAGTGCTTCTGTTATATTATTTCCAAAAAGAAAATGGGTATTGGGGAAAAAAGTGAAAAGAAAATACTGCTTCCAGATCTATTTTGGTTAAAAAAAACAACATTGTTTGTTGTGCTACTAGCAAAAACATTACATGCCTGGAGCAACAGAATCTTTAAAGGAAAAAAAAGCCTTAGGCCACTCTAAAATGCTCACAGTTAAAGAATAAACATATCCACTGCACAGGGTTCCCCAGTAAGTTAATCTAAGGTTAGGGTTCGGACAACGTATTGAGAAAATTTACCGAGGAAACATTAACAATGCAATAACTAAAGGAACCCTTAGACTATATACCATATATTATTCATAATCATTGCAGATAATTGAAATGGATTTTCCAGCTTACAGGAACATTACTCCAGTGTACTTTTTTTTTTTTTTTTTTTTTTTTATTGATCATGAAAGCAGTCCAGCTAATATTGATATTCTGGCTGCACTTTACTGTGGTCAAAAAATGAGTGCTGTAAAATAGTTGAGCAGAAATGGCCATACTTTTGCCCAGAAACTGGAAATTGGAAACTAAACATGGACTTCCTTTAATCTGCTCTTCGGTTTTTTAAAAGCTAAAGTTAAGAGGCTGCAGACAGTTTACAACTTTACATTTAAAGTGGTCAAAAACCAACACAGTTATGGTGAGACCAGATATTTACTTACACTCTACAGATACCTAACCTTTTTTCTTCAATATATTCCCAACTGACATATAAGTTGGACATGAAAACATATAAGCTTAGTTTGATTTAATGTCAGAGAATCAGAAAAAAAAAGTTGTCCCTCATTATAATGTTTGTAAATAAATGGTTTTAATTGTATTTTTCCCATCAAAGTCATTGATTCCAATGGTCTTACATAGTGCATAAAGTGGACACCCGCCTATTTGCGGATTTTTCTGTGGATATTAACTCCAAATTATTTGTGGAAAATTCACCTATTCAGCAGATTTTTCCTAAGTGTAAATATAAAATATTTAAAAGAAAATGCAGTTTTGGAAGTTGAAATAACTTGGTCCAACATTACTTGACATGCTATTGGCTGGAAGTGCCATTCATTTTCCTTGGCGCTGACTTGACTGTAGATATTAGCTTCTGCAGTAGAGCCAGTAGTGGATGGTTTCCACATGCTTATTAAATCATATTATGGTATGTTTGGTGTATGAACTGTTAAAGTAGGCTGTTATTAGCATTTTTAGATGGGGTTTCAAGTATTTGTGGCTATTAGCTATTCGAGGGCAGATGTGATCCCCAATCCCCTCCAATACTGAGGATCAATTGTATGTTCCAACTGAACTACAGACTTGGAATGAGTGAAGTGCTCAAACAGAGAACTTCTCCCAAGGCGCTGTTCATTGGTCTTAATAAAAAAAAAAAAAATTCAAATCACAAAACATAATACAGGAAGTAATAAAGTTACTTTGCCTGTCCTAGACCTTCGCATTTCATTCAGAAGGATGTGGAATTCATCAGATGCTGTGGTGAACTTGGTCCATCAAACTCAATGAGTGGCAGAAAAGATTTGTAAGAATGTATGAAGGGTACCATCGTAACTGGCCAAAAAGACATAAACTTACACCTTTGGGTAATTTAGAGAGGCCAATGAACACAAAATGTATGTTTTGGATTGTGCAAGAAAGCCAGAGTACCTGGAGAAAATATAACTCTGAACCATGAACCTTCTTTCTGCAAGGGAATGGGTCCTAACATCTGTGCCAACATGCAGCCCTGTTCAGTTTTGATGGTACGGCAGGTAGGTAAAATTGTGACTAATTGTCCTGGTAGGGTTCACCAACAAACCTTTATCAAGTTATTGTTCTGTTATGTGTGGGGTTTATTTTCTGCTATTTTAGTCCTGATATTAATAATTCTTGCAGGCATCTTTCTTCGAGCTACTGAGCATGATAAGTTTTTTTTTTTTTGTTTGTTTGTTTGGTTTTTTTTTGTCAACAGCACTCATTGAAAAGATCATAAATCAGCCTTCTTTTAACTTTGAGTTTTAGCCATGAAATATCTCATATTTATGTCCACTTCTATGTTAATGTCCCTCAGTGGAGCTTGTGGACAGCTCTTATCATTCAGTCAGGGGTGTGTGACGGACGGATGGGTGGTGGGACGGTCACAGGGGGAAGACATGTAAGTCATTTCCAGATAATGGCAGGGTTCTGTCTCCCCTTGCTGTTCTAGCGGGCCCAGTTCACCAACTCATCAATCCGCTTGCAGACACACCACACCCCCACAGCTCTCTGCTCACTTATCACCCCAAAACTACCACTGTGCACTCTAAATAACTGCTTCCCCTTCACTAATCTCTTCCAATCCCCCACAATGTCTTTCCTCCTCTGCATCAAATCTTTTTCCAATCTGTTTTCTTTCCATGTGTTTGAACAGAACTTCCCCTGATAATAGCCCAGTGACAAACGGCCGAACATTTACCTCCTGTTTCATCTCCCAGCAGCAGAGTTATTTTTGAGATGTGCAGCAGACGTCTCTTGATGAATCCAGAACTCGGTAGGTGCAGGAAGGACAGAGGGAAGATGGCGACAACAACTGATCCACATGGGTGGTCCGCCCTCTTTGAGGTGACCTCATGCTTAATGAGGAACACTAACAGGCCAGTGAAATACGTGGTGGAGGGGGAACTGAAGGGAAATATGCAGATGCTGAAGTGCGCATGATGGCTACATTAGGAGGGAATGCTGCAGCGGATCTATGGTTACTGTAAGACTGAGCGCGGCTGCCACTTTGCGTTTGCAACCAGCGGTGACCAGACACACTACTTTGATTAAAGGTGTTTACACTGGCAATTTGATCCGGTGTGACAATAGGCTTGGGTATGACTCTAACCTGAAGCCAAATACGCACTAATGAAGACCAGACTGGGCCATTCGCCCTCTCCTTCTTAAATATGACATTATGAATCAGGCTCAGCATGGCTGACAGAAATAGCCTGCTCCTGCTGGATCATTTCCCCATTTTTTTCTTCTGTCCTTTTCCCACTCTCCAAATGGTCAACTGGAGAATAATTTGTGATTTGTAGCAGTGGGAAAGTGGATCATTACAGGCAGTAGATGTACATGTGATGGCCCTATTGTTTTTGGGAAGAATGGACACAGTCAAGAAATGATGTAGAGTATTAGCAGAAACTAACATTGCAACAACTCTGATCTGGTAGATTTGGGAACAGTGGGATAGTTTGACGCTTATTTTTTTAGGAGCAAAACAATCTCAGCCAAGGCTTGCATTATATTAGACATCTGCTTCTTTTCAGAAATACTGTATATGCCTTTTATTTTCCATAGAGGAATTTACAAGGCATTCAGGAATGTTTCCACAATTGATGATGTTTAGGTTTGAGTCTGCCTCTCATTACCGACACAAATGTCTACAAGAACTTAGAAAAGGATTAAAACTTCACCAAACTATTAGCCTTGAGTCTTTACATTGACATCACAGTTATGCCATTCATCCACAAACACACCAAAATGTAAATATGAATGATCAAAGCTGTCAAGGAAGCAAACCTGTGCTAACTGTGCACAAAAGGCCTTGTGTGTCTTTTACGATGAACTGAGTAAAGAAAGCTATTAAAGCCATATATCTGATGCATAGCTTGGAGCTAGACAGTTTATCTCTCTTACAGTGATGTCTAATGTGTCTTTAATAATATATTTGCCCCATCAGCATCTCACCTCTCAAAGCAATGCAATTTACTCTAAATGGGCAAAAGAGAAGGAGCCAGACAAACAGTATTTATGAGAGCTTATTTGGAGAATAACATTGGAGAATTTCACTAATTTGAACACGACCCAAATTATTTGTGAATTTTTTTGTGGGGCGTGTCTGAAAAAATGCAGGTTGGGAAACTGATGATGTTCATCCATCTGCATGTTCCTACCAATGACAGTCACCAGAATAGCCTACTTTATATTAGCAAGCCTTGCAACAGATTGGTGGAAATCTCTCTTTTCACCATATGATAAGTCTAAACTTTATTTGTTAGGTGACTGTGGTGTAGTTAAACCCTGTCTGTCAAACCTTCATACTGTCTGTCTGTCACACCACCCAAAGTTTATCTATGGTAAGTCTATTCACACCAGAATGTTGCTGTTGTTGTTGGACCCTAAAGAGGCACTTCAGGCCATTGTCACACATGTAAAGAGTGAATGGGAGGTTAAAATAGTGAAATACAATCAAACAGGAGCTGGAGTGAAACACTTAATTAATTTGGCCCAGACACAAGAAAAAAATGTTGCTGCTGAAGTTAATTACCCTGACTAAACAAGCAAGAGGGTCAGTTGGAGATAGCCATAATGTATTAATACAACAGATGTTTTGTGCTGTACAGGGGATGTATAAAAATTCCTTATGTGATCAATTTTGGCTCACAAGCAACGGCTGTGTTCACCTCAGTGGTGTTGTTTACTTCCACAGAGCTCACCCATTTTTTCCTCCAAGATGATCTTTGCAGCATAAGTGCTTGCAAAATGCCTGGGTGGATTCAGCTCTGCCTTCGAGACCCTGGTCCTCCTGGGAGCCGCAGTTTCTAAGCTTCTGAGCTTCCCCTTCACCGAACACCCCTCACGCTCGACTTCGTCGCTCAGCTCCTTCAGACTAACCAGCAGCGATTAGCAAACACCTGGTGGAACTGCACATCTGCTGAGCTCATATATGAGCTACTTCTATGTGCAACGCTGGTAAAAATGTTGTTAAAGGGTTAATAGAGGAGTGATTTTGCGATGACTCCCTGAAGGCGGAATTTCAGAAAGGGCAGGACTTTCTTAAAGAGACAAAGGCCCAATTTCAAGACAGAGGCCCGGTTACTAAGTCAAATTTCTTTTAAGTCATATTTGATATATGCAGCATTTTTATAATAACAGAAGGTAACATATTTACTTGATTTTGCTGGAAAACGCATAATACTGCCCTTTTAAGGGCTTCTCAAATGCAAAGGAAGACCCCAAGAAGGATGGATGGACATTGAGGCGTTGATTAAATTCCCCCAAGACTGAGTACACTTCATGTTATATCAATATATTTAACCAAGGTGCAAAACAGCATTAGTTTTCTACAAAAGGGTCATCACAATAGCAATGCCAGGTCCTGAGCAGCCCCCCTCCTCATCACTTCTCCAATTAAGCCGTCAAAGTGGGGCAGATGGTTGTGTCAGAATCAGGGTGCTATGCTGCCCTTGTGCCCACATCTCGTACCCTCTCACAGCCATCCATCACTGGAGGACCTCTAATTAGCTTGTTATTCTGCCATGCACACTATTCCAGGCTCGTGAAAGGGCCTCCTAACGTTTTGAATGACAGAGAAAGTATTGAGAGAGGGCAAATGGCAGAGGGAGAAGAAAGCCAATCACTGAGCGCAGAATGGCATTTGAATAGCCTTTTCAGTACGCTACAGCAGCAATTATATTCCCCCTCCAGACTTCCTGCCAGGATATTTTTCTTTGTTGTTTCCTCATCAAAGTGGTGCCATCAATTGACAAGTTAAGCATGACAGAACAAAAGCCCAAATGAAACGGGTCAAAAGAGTCATTTCACCTCAGCTGAATGTTATCAGGGCAGTAAGCAAGCATTGTTTCATTCAGGCAAATGTTCAGCAACTGTAAACACTCAAAGAGGTCTGCACAAAAGTCAAGTCGGGTATTGATGCCTGATCTGGAACAATACAATCCATGCTCTTGGGATAAGCAATGCTACAGTTTGTGGGTTTTATATTTATCACATGTGCTGCAGCATAAAATCATAATCGGCCACAGATTCCCTCTTTCCTCTTATCGTGTCATCGTAGGGTTTTTGTCTTTCTCTTGGAGTAAAACTCTGCCAAAAACTCAGTCTGCCTTCCTGCTCGGCAGGAGTTTGAAGGATTCTTGTCAGGCAGCATGCATTATCAGAAGAGGTTGTGTGTCCTTCCTCCCCCAGTGAGCAGTTTACATCTAGAGCTGTGGGAAGCGTTGAGTTATTGTGACATGCCACATGCTCCACCCGGCAAATGGAAGGTAAGAAATCTCTCTGTCTGCATACATTAGAATCACTCTCACGTCCTTGCGTCTAAAGCCAAACAACAACAAAAAAATAACTGGACAAGTTTCTCTTTAATGGGTAGCATTAGCTTGTAACAAACATTGAAAATGCCCATCTTATTACACAGGGACTATGTTTCATTTCAGCTGGGTTTGCCTGTCAAAATATATCTTTCTAGTACTGAACAGAATAACGAGGGATTTATCTCAGAACCAATAAGTCTATCAGTTCATGCTTATTCTACCATAGCCTTTTGGGCTTCACCTTCCTCAAAAGTAATTGTCAAACTGCCTTTTCGAGATCACTAATGGAGCAGATAAACATTTTCCAAAATGGTCCATTAGGACTGAAAATTAAAACAAGAAGAATAAACTGAGTATGCTTTCTGGGGTTTCAGCATTTCTTTGTTTCTATCAGTTATTTTTGTTCTGTTTTTGTGCAAGTGCCTGTCGATGTTTTATGCATAGTAGGCACATACGTATACTGAGGAATTGTGTTTAACTCAACACATATATTTTAAATAACATTGAACTTTGGTCTTGGAGAACAATGGACAATGAACAAATCGATAAGAGCGGCATGTTGCAAAGATTGACCTATGTTACTGGAGGCAGACAGAGGAATTTGAAGAGATTTGGAAGCCCTTGTCTCCTTAAGTTCATTTACAATTAAACTGAATTCACATTATGTACCCCCAGTCCTCATGTTTGCATTTGGGTCCACAAAAAACACAGATTCTAATCAAATGAAAATTATATTAAGCTTAAACGTGGAAAACTGTTAAGCAGCTTTACAGTCCAACATTTGAAATTAATTAGAAATGTTTTTATTACTAGTTAATATTGGTATTAATATTATTATCAGGAAAGAAGTGACTCTTAATCTGATGCCCTGGTCTAAAATGTTACAAGATCCATTTTGTGCCCTGTTCAGGAACACCGGAAGTGCAATGTTGATTACAGCGGCAAATGAGACACACACAAAATGACAAAATTTAATAATGGTAACTAAATCGACTCAGCCCTGGAAAGAAGGTTCATTTAGTTTCTTTTGTTTGTTGTTTTGACCCAAAAAAAAAAAAAAACTATTAGGTTCAAAATAACTGATAAATGCTAAAGCAAAGCCACACAGAAATGTTAAATATATTTGATTTTTGAATAAAGTCTGTTTGGGTTCATTTTTGTTTTGTTTTTATCATGAAGCAGCAAACTAGATTGATTCATGATCTACTGAAAAGAGCTTAACGTTTTGTTCTATATATGCCAGAGGATCCCCCTAAATGTTACAAAAGGGAACTCTAACTGAAATACGAAACTTGCCTGACCTCACAGGCGTTCCTGGGTGTGCATGTCTGAACAGTAAAGTACAGTGCAGTTGGACACATTTTGTCTGCATTGCTGCTGCTAGCTTCACAGGTGTGCTTCTTTAACCATGTCACCTTGAATTTCCTACCTCCGGCATCACCAGGTGGACATTTTCCAAGAGCACCAGTGGGCTTTTGTTTTTAGAACTGCCATAGCTACATTGATTCCCAATCAAATGGTTCCTGGTAGACAAAGACACATTTGTGCGACAGCTAACCAGTGACCTAATTTCTTTGGGTGTGTGTTGACGCCTGCTGTGAACTTGCTAGATTTATGTATAAGAATTCAATGCCTGAGTGTTTATATAATTAATATTTTAAAAATTTCAGCTAGTCAAGTTTTTTTCCCCTGTAAAAAAGATTAAAAACATTAAATGGATGTTGTGTAGCTATGCATAACCAGGGCCAGAGGTGGGTAGTGACTAGCTTTACTGTTCCATTTTATATTCCATTTGCTGAGCCTGCTGTGCCATTTGTAGGTGATGTGAATATAATCATTTCAGTACGCTATTCACATTGTTTATGTACATAAACAGAATATACGATCACCGGAAGTACTTTGCACTTAACGTATACATTACGAGAAACATGCTTATCATCTGCCTGGATTAGTTAATTTTTACCCACTTTTTATTTTATTCTTTCAAATACCAGGATTTGAAAGTAACTTTGTATTTTTGTCTCTTTCAGGCCATAATTTTCAGAAATAATCAGATGGCATGATCAAAAAGTTACACAGTACTTGAGTAGCCTTTTTACCAAATTTCCTTTGGATGACACTGTTTCACTACTTGAGTAAAAATATACTGAAGTAATGCCACTTGAGGACATTGTTGGCTACTCTACCCACCTCTGACCAGAGCAGCAACAACCACCACGACCTTTTTTGCTGTGGTTGCAGATTTTATTCCCTCATTTGAGAAAAAGAGATTGTCCAAGTTTAGTGCTAGAAATTTAAACCTACGACTCTGTCATTTCTCTTTCGTAATTTTTAAAGTGATAAAAAGCAAGAAGTCTGTCCTAACCAGCCTGGTGTGCAACTGAAAGTGAACAATACAACAGACTAAAGCTGTAAAACAAATTGGCAATTTTGGACAATTTTGCAGAAAAATACCAGAAACTGTCTGGAAGCCCAGAGTCTCGGCTTTCTCGTCTTGCTCGCAAGATCCAATCAGAATAGGAGTTGTGGGCTATTGAAGGCAGGAAGACACTGACAGTGTCTGTTTTTGCAATTTATGGAGTCGTTTGTCAAAATATTAGACGTTTGTTCAGCAACTGAGTAGGGTGAGTTACATCTAGATGGTTTTCTTTTTGCTTCTTTAAACATTGATTAAAAATGCCAAAGAACAAGATGAAGATAAAATGAAGTCAGGAGGAAAACACAGATGATGGTTTTTCAGATTTTGAGAGCTTCAAATTTATTTTTATTTTAGTTTTTGCAAAGTTTTATAACAGAATTTAATTCACTTGAATTCCTGTAATATTTCATATTTTAAGAATGATTTATACGTCTGTATAATTTACAACTCTCAGCTATATATGAACCTATTGATAAAAACATCTGGGCAAATTCATGTATCATTAGTAGAACTCACCTGAACTGATTTTTCCAATAGTACATTTGTTCTGTGAAACGCTGGTAAAAATGATTTTTATTACTACTTTTCTTGAACCTACCTATGTTCCAGTAAAACTTAGATTGTGCTAAACATTTTCATTGTATCACAATAGTTTTGTGTTATATACAAATGCTTCGAAAAGGTGAATAAATCAAGGCACAGATATAGAACAATACATTTTAGAAATCTTGGTATAAATATGTCTCGTATCGGAGGACAGACTGCTACAATGAAAAAAATCCTTTTGCATCACTTAAATGGCATTTAGCACTGTAGCAGACATAATTTGATCACCCGCTAAGCCAAGTTGCCATGGAGTTTTTTTCTGGACATGATCAAAAATACTACAGTGTGAGCACAAGGGCTTTCATAACCCATAGTGCACATATGAACATCTACTACGAAACTGACATAGCGATCACTCACAGCAGTGACCCTATAATAACATTACTTAATGTTGCACCGCATTAGGCAGACGTTTCACTCACTGCGAAATGCTGAATGCATGAAACTGAACATGAAACAAATCCTTGAACTTGCTTTCTAATTAATATGGTTAATACTCTCCTGACCACTTGAGGCCACTCACGGAGCAGGGAAATTTAATTTCCGGATGTTCAACTGACTCCTAAATATGTGTAAAACATTCCAAACTACTGATCTTAATATAGACACACCATCCAGATCAGAAGCACATCAACAGCAAGACACTTACTTCAAAGATGTACACTCATATTTAGATGTGTATCATGTTTTTAATTCAACAGTATAAATGAAGATATAATGACAGAACCAAATGGATTTTGTTCAATGCTTCCAGTAAGTCATGTAATGTTTCACCTAGTCTCAGTCCCCCCCTTCAACCAGGTTGTAAACTTCTAGGAGTGAAACTTGGCCTTAGCTCAAACCTTGACAAACAGGTTGATTCTCTTGTGAAAACAACCTTTTTTCAACTTTGTTTTTTAACGTAAAGCCATTCCTTAGTCACAGCGACTTGGAGAAGACACGGTCTCTGACCAGGTTTTGTTCAAAGACCCATTTATTTATCTTTTGACATTTGACTTTTAGTATTTTTATATTTTCCTTAATTTCTTTTAACATGGTTGTATTATTTAGCTTTTTTACTTGGTACTATTTTTGTTTCATTGTGTTCTGTATTTGTTTTATTTTGTAAAGCACTTAGGGCAATGAGACGCATTGCTGGAAGGTGCTATATCAATAAAGTTTGATTTATTTTTTTTTGATATAAGATGGTGTGATGGCAGATTTATTGTGTTGTTTGATAAACCTTTGTTTTACTACATAATGTTGAATCTTCGTGACACTTTAAAGACAACCAAAAGAGGCCAGGATATAACTGATGAACTGTTTAACCAAGCTAAGGTTGAGCATCAACTGCTTAAATCCAGGAAGTAATTTTAGTTTGAGATGCCTTGTGTACAAACCATATAAATGGAGGAAATATTTTAATGCATTTGTGCTGTTAACCAATACAAGGCAGTCACTGGCCTCCAGTAGAAGTATTCAAAGAACTAAAGACTCTGGGAAATAATACTGAATTCCAAAGTTCCTGCAGTTATGTATAAGGTTATGCTTGAAGTAAGGAGAGAAGACAAATGGCAGCATAGACTATAGACGTGAAAGATGATTATTTTCATACAAACAAGCAATTTCTCTGTTTTCCTGTACCTATAAAAGCTGTAAACCTCACAGGGTCCCAGACAGAATAGGATAGAATAGAAATGTCCTTCATTGTCCCACAGTGGGAAAATTCAGGTGTAATAGCAACAAAGTGACAGGACATCAGTTGGACATTGGGTTTAATGGGGCAGTATTATGTGTTTTCCAGGCACATACACTCATTTTATAGCACAATCAAGAAACCATGATACTGTCAGTTGTTGTACATATCGAATATCACTTAAATGAAATTCGATTTAATAATTTAACACGTTGAAATTGGGCTTCTGTCTCTTTACGTCCCGTTCTTTCTGAAACTCCGCCTTCAGGAAGTCATCACAACAGTTAACCCTTGAGCAATGTTTTTACCACGAAGTAGCTCACATAATGAGCTCAGCCAATACACAGTATGCTAATTGCTGCTAGGTAGTCTGAAGGAGCTGAGTGGGGAAGTCGTGGAGGAGAGGTGTTCTGTGAGGTGGAAGCTTAGAAACTGCAGCTCCAGGGAGGAGCTGCACCTGGCTCCATCCAGGTGTTTTGCACAGCCGAATAGAATAAAGGATTTCTGAGACATGCATGAAAGAATCAAGGCAACACACCAGGTATGTTTTTGATGACGGAATAACAATATAACATGATGAAAAGCTCAAAAAAAGTCAATTTTACATAATACTTCCCCTTTAAGTAGATTCTCTTTTGGCATTCAGTGTTCAGTTACATGGCTGACTGGAGTTTGGATGGCCAGATAAGTAATATGAAATTGGGAAAAGGCCATTAAATCACTGAATGATGTAAGAGCCATAATGGCATAAATGTCTAAACCCTTACTTTATCATTTAAGCGTGATCAGTGTCACTTTGTAATAGTTTTCAAGTCATTCAGAACATGTTTCTGTAAAGTGTGTGATTAAAGACTGCTATGCCCTTTTGCATTTGTGTTTGCATATGTGAAAATCACATTTGACAGAAACTCTGAAAGGGACAAAGTCACCAGATATGAGTCTTCTTCATGAGAGAATTCTCGTCTTCAGAACAAAAGCTTCTCAGGTGAGAGATATAAACCCTCTCGACAGTTATAAATACATTTTTGGCCGTAGTAGTTTTAACTTGTTCTGTGTTTTCCACTTGCTGTACTCTGAAAGCTCAGGTACAGAGCTGTACAGATAAGTGGTGCAAATCACCAATTTAAAGTTCACATACTGACTTGGTTTCATCAATGATGATGCTACCTATGCTGAAGCATTTCAATGACAGAAATTGATAACTCAAGTCTAAAACGTCAAAGTGACAATATCCTGCAAAAAGTTTTAGTTTTTTCTAATTTCTGTAAAAATTACATTTCATAAGTTTCTTCATAAAATAGAATCCCTACAGCAGTCCGGATAAAATAAAAAAAACAACCCATACCCTAATCTCAGAGGAAGAAATAAAACAAACCTAGGAATTTATTCCCAGGGTAGCTCACACCATTTGTTAGTGAGGACAAGACCCGGTGCTTTCACAAACAGCCCATCATAATGATGATGAATGGATATGATCAGATGGCAATTGTCTCCCTCTCCCTACATGCCTCCTTGTCAATACAAGAGGAATCATCAAATCACTCTATCACCATTTTCTTCGGGGCTTTGGTCAATAGTACCTCCAATTATCATCCAATTACCCAGACTGGTATTAATCACCTGGAACCAAGGGGAGCGAAGTCTGCAAAAGGTCACATATGCGCAGAAAAGATTAACAGTGACGTGGCATCGATTGGCTTGTAGGAAGGTTAATGTAGTGGGATCATTGGAAAGAAGACTGATGTTGTTTTTGATTGAAGTGTGCAACGTAAGGATAAGAATTAAATGCGTTGCTGTTTGGATGTTCAACTTTAGACTTTCTTGTAATCTTTCAAAGAGCTCTTCATCAATAGTCTTCCAGCCTTCCTGAAGGTCTTTCAAATAGTTTCTCCAGCAAAATAAGAACAAAACCACCACCGCTGTGTTCTTCAATCTATTTCTCAACAATGATATAGGAGTCGTGCATCATCTGTTGATAGGTTATCAAACAATACTGATTTATGATATAAACCCATCATATACAATATGCTGCTGTCCAAACACGTCATCTGATGTGCTAAGTCAGCTCAGTATTGCTGAAGCTCTGCCTGCCCTTGAAACAATTGATTTTCCATGGTTTAGCTAAACAGGATATGCAACAAATCAAAAACTAAGAGCTGTCTTGTAGTTGTGATGATTCTGATTGTGCAAAGTCTCTAGACAAGAACTGTATACATGAACACAAAAAATATCCACACATGAAGCAGCAAATGTAATTACTAGAAAATACCCAACTCTAATAGAAATCCTGAAGACATCACCTCCTATCCACATGGGCATGCACACGCCCCTCCTCGCACTTATCTTCTGCAGCAGCTGGCCTGCCTGGGGAGGCGAGATGTAGGCCTTGATCCTTGCGGTGCCTGGAGACGTTGTGCTTGATTACTCTGGCATGCCTGCTAGATCAATGAGTCATCAATAACAGTAATAATGTCTAACATGCTGTGGCGAGTCTTTCCTGTTGCCTCTATGACAGCTCCCAGACAAAAGGAGAATTGAGTCAATATGTGGCAAGACACTGAAATCAATAAATGTTTAAAACTGTGCGCATAGGAATGCTTTGATTCAAGAAACCTAATTAAGCTGCATTATGCAAATTTATTTTGTGTGCAGAAAAAAATACACTGACAGAAAGTCAGTTATTGGAGCAAACATTGGCTATTTCACATTTTTAAAGATCACCTGGAAGTTGTTAAGTCAAACTTGTTTTTCTAGAACATCCCACAAATCCTTGACTGCATGGGGATTTGAAGAATTTGGTGGTCAAGTCAACAGTCTTGAGGTTATGGTCTCAGAGAACAAATACTCTGGCCAAAAACTCAGTTTAAAAAATGACCCCATCCACCCATTATTTTCTGCTTCTACGAGATGATGACGAGATCTCTTGATGGTATGAGGTCCAGATGGAAAACCCAGTTATCATACTGCTCAGTGACACTCCACCTCATTTTCAAGAACCCAAAAGTGTTCCTTGGCTAAAAGGGCTACATAGTTCTTTCAGCAGGTTTGCCCTGGGGTCTCTTTCTCAAAAAGAGTAGTGGCGCCGCTTTAAGTTCTCAAGATGATAAATGATAGTTTTCTCATGCTTTCTCTTTGTCTAAGAGTTTCCTCCATTCAAAGGAAACTCAGTTCTGCCACTTGTATCTGGAATCTTGTTGCCTGGTCAGGTTCTATGGGACATGACCATTGGCAGACCAGTTAACAGTATCACTGTTTAGCTCAACTCTTTCTTCACTAGGCAAGAGTAGCATGTACATTTCATTATACTTCACATTCAGTCTTCTACTATCCTACCATTGCTTGTGACCTTAACCTTCCTTTGGTGTTGGAGTTGCCATAGACCTCTTTCAGTTTTGAAATGTGTGAAAGTACCACATAAATTTTGTGTATCACATCAAGAATTTTTGACTTTGTCAGGAACCTTGTTATTAACAAAATAAATCCAAAGCATCTGACTTAATTTTAAAATAAACTGGTAAAAATTATGACCTTTGTAGTTTTGGGGTCAGCTTTGATCCCAGTAATATAAATGGTCTTAAAACAATGATTTTTGTCCAAACTGAAACACTTTTACCTCACTAATACTGTTAGCCCTCAGCCCACTGATTGGCGGTCCCAAACCTGAGTCCTATTTAGGGCTTATTTTTTCACCTATTTGTAAACCGAAGAACATAACCAGACACGCTTGACCTGCATACAAAATTCCATTTTGAGTTTATTACTTGAATGACTCCCATCTCTTTGCAACAATGAAAAGAACATTTACAGTAAGTGAAGCTTTGGATCAGATTTTTGGTTAAAAGGGGGCAGAGGAAACAAAGCAGAATAGAGATTCAGATTAGCAGGTTTCTGAGTATGATGATGATGTCCAACATCACCCAGAAGACACAGACACTCTGTTGACACTCCTGTTGCAGGAGTTGTTCCCATTCCTACTGAAACTTTCAACTCCAAGACTGGAAACATCTTAGAGCTTGGTACCTCCTGACATGCACTTTAGAGAAGCTTCTGCGAATGTTATTGAAATGACCTTTGAGGTCACAAGATTCACTGGGAGAAGAAGTGTGACATCAAGAGAAGCTCTTAGTTGTTAATGCCATTGCCACTAAAAAGGTTAGACTCAAAATGACAAACCAAGAAGGACAAAAAGTACATGGCAACAAATGGATTGATTTTGATGAAGAATATCTGGATGCCTATATTGGTGTTGTCCAGCTTGCTGGAGAGTACAGATCCAGCAATGCGGCCACAGAAAGCCTCTAGCAAGAATCATACGGTAGAAATATTTTCAAAGCAACAATGTCATTTCAGACATTTTGAATGATCTCAAGAACCCTGAGATTTGACACCAGAGACAGTGAAATAAAATTCGACAAGCTTCCTACACAATTCCGTTCAACTCCCATTTCCCTTTAGGGCTCCATCTGAAATTTCTCCCATTGAGCTAGAATTCTCCTATTGAATTTCAACCAGGCAAATCAGCAAACAGAAGGAGTTGTGAACGATTACGTCAATTTTCTGCGCCGTTAGTGATTGGGTAAAATTTAAAACTTCAACAGAGTCCACGCTTCCAGCAAGCAATCGTTTCTCAGTAGTCAAGGGTCTATAGCCTCTGGACAAAGCAAAGTGTAGAACAAGTGTTAGGTTTTTACTCTGTTTCTCCCAACCAGTTTATTTGGAAAAGATGAAAGAAAGTTGTTGCGTTTTTTCTTGAAGTAAATGTGGGGGTCAATTCCGACCCCAACACCACAGATGATTTGGAGAAAATGGGGTGAAAGTTGAAGAAATGGTCATGGGATACTACAATAAAAATATGTAAAAAGTTTTTTGATGGAAAAGGAAGCCGAATAAAGTAACCAAGCATTACAAAAGAGATCAGGCAATAAAAAACATACTGAGTTAATTTTTTTGTTAATTTTAAAACTGGGGTCAAAACCGACCCCAAACACCATGGATAGTAACAGAAACCTAACACAATAGGAAGGTTTAAAATCCTGTATGGATGCCAGACATTTAAAATGTAGAGAATGTGTTTGGTACTTCTGGCTTTTTGTACCTTAGTAAATCAGTCATGCTTCTTTGGTATCTGAAAGCATAAAATACAGTGGACTCATGGTATTTGTGAGGAATAGCTTAGATCCTTGAATACTTGAGTCCCCCTCTAAAAATACTTATAACTGCCTATTTTAATTATTCAAACACCTAATATACCTTAATATGTATGTTGGAAACCATCTTCACACCACAACAGAAGTTAAAATCTACAGTTTTCTTAATTCCAGTCTTGGGAGACAGCAGAAAATAAATAGTTCCTAGGTTGGCTGCATTGCTAACACCAACCACTAGCATGTCAAGTAGCATTGCATATTTCATCTTACCAAGCTGCAGTTTCCTTTAAATATTTTATATATGCGCTATGAAAAACATCTGCAAATAGGGAGGTTTTCTCTGAATAATTTGGAGTTATGTTCCTCAGAAAAATCCACAAATAGGTGTATCATTAACACTGAACTGCAAATCGCGGGGGTCCACTATATTGCTATGGCTTCCCATATCTGACTTTCTACTGGAATAAAGCAGAACCAGCAAGATCTCTCTTCAAGAATAGATTGACCTTAGAATCATCTGACTCAGCATGCACAAAACACAAGAGGGACATTTAAGTTTTCTACATCAACAATAGGGATGCAAACTCTGTTAAAGTGAGCTATCAGTTACAAGCAATGGATACTTGCTGTATTTTTCATTATTACTTACAACCCGTGCTTCTTAGAATGACTATTTAAAGACTAACAATTCTAATAACATAGTTGAAAACCTCTAAGAACCTGAAATCAGACATTTTCCTGAGTTGTGGGAGATGTTTGTCGATAAAAATATTTGCACTTTTATTTTGTCACAGTTCCAGCAGTTTAAGATCAATATCTTCAAGATGGCCAAACACACCCAGCACTTTTAAGAGTCTGTGAAGAAACCAAAGAAAGGCAAACAGAGCATTGACATGCCCTTTGAATTATGACTTGCTTTCATTCCTTCTAAGCACCAATGTTTCTTTAAAGAGCTTTTATTCAAAACTGCAAGCTTGAACTCAAAGCAAATATAAGCTTTAAGGAAAGTTCCAGCTTCCTTACTTTGTCTTTTCAAAGTTTAATGAAAGGGACCAATTTATAACTCCATGTCAGAGGAACTTCACAGGATCCCACAGACTAAGACCAGACAAATTAAACTATGATGGTTTTATGAGGCATTTCTTTGGTGCACTTGAGAGCAAAAGGACAGAGAAACCAGTTACCAGAGATAAAATAATGAAAGTCTCTGAATGCTGCAACGGCGTCAGCTACAGTAGTAACAAAGAGAACAATATTCATGAAAGAGAAAATGAGGCACAGGTTCCAGGCCTTAAGGTTCCTGCTCAGTGATTACCAGAAGGTAGGTATTAAACATAAATGCTTCATTATGTTAACAATTAATACAATTATGTCAAGCCTCCCGGCGACCATGTTTTGTGGTGACAATGATGGGTGCGGTGAGCTTGGATTTGGTGAAAGGGGTGGGTGTTTTTGTTTTCAAGCTCTTTCAGACCTGAGTAGAAAAATTTCTCTGAGGAAATAGGGATATTAAGGTTTTTTTTGTCAACAAAATCTGGAAATCAGCCTAAATAATCCAACTGACAGAATTAGACTTGGCTCAACTGCCCCACCCATCTTCCTTTTTGAAATACTGGTTTCTCTCCTGCCTTTGATTCCATTTTCTGTGCTGACTCTTGAAAATAACCACAAGAACACTGTTTAACTGGTGTTTGTTTTTATTGTGACTTAGTCCGTTTATTTTTTTCACATGAACGCTTGCCTTGCGGGTAGTTCAGAGCAATGGGACTTTCAAACTGCACAAGTCATCAACAAAAACCCAATATGAGTTTCTTATTTACTTTTCTCATCTATTACCCCACCTTTTTACACAAAAATGGGATCCTATATGCTGTTGGTTTTAGCAATTTTTCTTTATCCAGTTCCAAAACCTTTCTTCAATAAACAAAATGACTTTTTTTCTTCAAGAAAAAAAACAGATGCTGCTTTGTCAGAGTTATTATATGGATTAATTTGTCTTTATAAACAACTTATTGTGTTTTTTCAAAAATGGTAACAAAGAGGCACCAGAGAGATCTGAGAATAAAGTAAGTTTTGCTGGGATTTAGTTCACATAAACCAAAGCAGATGCTCACACTTAGGCCAGGTCAGGCGCTTTTCCAGTCCACTTTTTTTCCTTCCATGTAGTATTTCTAAACAAACCACATAGTATCCATGCATATCATTTCTTTTTTTATTAATTAGTTATATTGATTAACTTCAGAGTAAAAAAAGTAATTAAAATGCTAAATTCTCACACATTCAGTTTATTGATGCTGCGTTCCACTTACCTGGGAAGTTGTAACTCGGAGCAGTATTTGACGTCAGACCCTAGGTAACGGCGTTCTAGTTAAGAAGTCGGAATTTCAACATGGTGACACCCATAGACATTGTTTGCAGTACCACTTACAAACATCATTTTAAGTTTTACTGTACATAAGCGTAACACAACTTTTAATTTTTTCAGTTTGTAGTTGCAGGCACTACGTGTAACATTGATTTTAGATGCACTCTTAAATGTGTGTTGTAAAATAAACATATTTCCTACCACATATTACTACTGTTGATGTGAGGGTGAAGAAGATGACAACAGGAAGTAGTTGGAGGATCATGGCGCGGCATGTTTTTTAATGACTAGTGAAAAAGCTTATTCACATATGATTTTAATTTCATTTCTTATTTAATGGAAACACTGCAATTACAAAATTATGTTTTTTTTTTTTTTGTTTGTTTGTTTTTTTGACACCAGCAGAAAATTGACAAAGATTTGTGCACCTTTGTAAAGGTAGCACAGCTATTGACTTGCAGCCTTCACTCCTCCTGAATGAGCAAATGGTGACATCAGAAAATCGCTGGTGTTGTGTCGTTGACTTTACAGCAGTCCCTCCAACTGAGCATACATGTAACAACAGAGAGGAAAAACTCCCCTTTAACAGGAAGAAACCTCCAACAGAACCAGAACCTGCGTCAGTATGAATAGTCATCTGCCATGCCATGAGGCAAAAAAATTACTGAAACTCCTTAGTTGCTAACGCACATACGAAATGCCTCACAAATGATGGCACCAAAAATACACAGATACAAAATGGCAAAGGGGGAATACAACAAATCCCTTACACGTCATGAATGACTAAAAGGTTCTGAGGTTATAAAGCTTACTTACATGGTTCTTTTAGGACCTCTTCACACTGGATTCAAGACCTGCTACAGTTTGCAATATAAGCCAGAACACTGAATACCTTCGCTAAGTCTCCTGTGGTGCATAAGAAATGCAATGACCTCAATGTCAACATAATAGAGCATCATTGATTGTCCAGTGTTCTGACCAGAGGCCTTCAACTCTAGTCCTCGAGGGCCAGTGTCCTGTAACTTTTAGAAGTGTCTCTGCTTCAACACACCTAAGTCAGATAATAAGATCATTCGCAGGACTCTGGGGAACTTGACTGCATACTGAGGAGATGATTCAGCCATTTGATTCAGCTGTATTGGACCAGGGACACTAAAAGTAGCAGGACACTTAAGGACTGGAGTTGAAGACACCTGGCTATGAGTATGCATTAAACTGTTGTGGTTTGGTGTTGGGGGTTTCTTTTTGTGGTGGCCAAACATCCATGAGAATTTAATGGTCATGCTTGTGCCTAAGCTGTAACCCCATCACACCCACATCATACTTCCAGCACTCAATGCAGGTAATTGAATCTCTCCTGGTGGTTGTAGTGTAGGTGCAGAAACCTCTCATAAAGAAAAAAATAAATAAATCACACAGTGACAAGGCTAATGGACGCATCCTGACATGGAAATATTGGTGACAGTAAAGTTGAGCTAGAAACGTTGTGATCTTCAGATGAGTCGCTGCACCCAAAGGTGGTTGTATAGGAATCATCAATGCAAGTGTTAAGATTATTGTGGAAAAGTGCATTTCTGGCGTACAGCACAGTTAAGGTCCAGGAGAGTGTCACAAGGTCAGCCCACACCATTGATGTTGGATCAGCATCTGAGGCTTCCCGTGCCTTTTCAAACCTGTTCTTTTCAAGCTTCTGATAAAACAAAGACTGATGTGTGTTACAGAAAACAAAAGGAAAAAACCGCTGTGAGATGTTGTAAGAGTTTATACATGTGGACTGCCTTCATACTTCAGCAAGGTTTTTCTAAATCTGCTTCAATCCAGCCTTGTAATGAAAGGTCACGGAGAGAGAACCGGAATATTCACCAGTGATAACATAGATGCAAGGGCCATTTGTTTTTACTGGTTATTTTGCAACTAACTAAACTGTGACTTTAATTACCTAATATCCGGTCTTTGGAAGTATTATATAATGTAAAAGCTGTCAGTGAAAAAATTCTACTCGTTCTTTTATTTTTGCAGCCAACAGTTCAGTGTCATTCAGCCTTACAGCTTTTGTTCACCTCTTTTACAGCCACAATATGTGACTGTTGTACAGAAAAAGGATTTGAAGCACCTGATAAACAATAATTGCTCCAGTGCTGTTTTGCTCATTCAGCTTATTCTGGTGTCGCCGGGAGGCTAACTAAGACTCACAACAAGCCCATTAAGTTTCTTTCCTTCACAAAGTTGGCCAATATATCAGTCTGTAAGGATGTTTCCCCCTGTTTTCTGGTGGGCAGTATTTTCTTGAAAAAGTAGATGGCTTTGGCACCGGTGCTTTTGAAAACAATGTCTCATACCTTTCCAATCAGACTGCATCACTCATTTTTAGAAGACTTGGTAATATAAAACACTAAATCTATTTTTCAGACTTTTTGTGCTATTGATTGCCACATAAACCTCTTTATAACTAAAAATGAGCTCTTTAAACCAGAAATGGGGAAGAACACCAAATAAATGTTTGCATTAATAACATTAGTTACAGATTATAAAGTGTTTTATTGCATACAGTGAAGACAAAGAAGTGAGGCAGGGAGTAATATTTGTTAAATAAAATGTAAAGAAGCAAAAAATATACCAAGGATCCTTTTTCTGTTGGAAAAGAGAACAATGGTCACAATGACTGATAAAACACAGCCTTCATCCAAATCTACATAAGATGCTGTTTACCGAGAACTTACCCAGCATGCATGAATGGAAATCAGAGTTTTTCTGTTGACTTCCCTGGAATATTAAACATATTCATGTCCAAATATGATGTAATTATGTAAACAAACATATTTAACACTTTGTCAGAAAAACAGAATATTGATAAATATTGGATCTTATTTTCTGATTTTTAAATCAACTTCTGACACTGTCATATAGACTGTGGAAACTGTTCAGCAAAAACTTGGGCTGTTTGATTGTAGAAAGAAACCATAGTAATTGTTTTTAGTCAGTTTTAAAATTAGGAAAGTTTAACACAAATGTTCATTGAGTCTGAAACACAGACTCATGTAAACTGCAGGAGCAACACTCCTTTTCAGTGGAAGGACCAAAACCCTTGATCAACAACCCTATACCACAATTCCACCTCCACCAAACTTTTTACTTCCAATAGGATGATGATGCAAGAAAGCTCAGACACTGAGAAGACCTGGATTGCAGTCTTCACTTTAATTCACTCTAAAGGTGTTCTGTCAGGTGGAGGCCAGGGCTCTATACTTGCCAGTTCACTTCCTTAACCGTACTTGCTGACCCATGTCCATATAGCTCCTTGTGCTACTGTGCAGTCATGTTGAAACTGGAACGGATCATTCACAAATTGGTCCCATAAACTTGGGAAAAATTTTCCAAAATGTTTTTGTATTCATTAGCACTAAGTGTTGACTGTCAAATGTTTGATGGCAAGTACATTTCACAAGTAGAGAAATTACACAGGTGGCATCCTCTCCACGGAACCGCACTTTTTCATTCACTCCCTGAAAAGTTTAATCTTTTTTTTAATACAAGATTTTGGCTGAATAGTGACACTACAGTTGAAACCAGAAGTTTACATACATCTTCTGGTTTCAACTGTATGTTCAAAATAAAGAATTAATTAATTCACTCATTTATTCAACCCATTCTTTTAGAAATGGTTGTAGCAGTGGGCAGCCTGCCCATAATTCCGAGATTTTATATACCTTTGGCACCAGAAGTGATTGAAACAGTATAAATAAATTATTTTGAAGGCAGTCTTAATACTTCTGGCCTATTTTGCTTACATTATAAATGTAAAACAAAAAAAAAAATCTGAAAATAAAACTTGTCTTTCTGCCTCCTTGAAATGAGCATGAAAATATCCAAAACAGCTCTGCAGTCACCTCAGGTGGACTCTGGATGTGAGGATTTGGATTTTCCATTAAAGCTACGATTTAAATACCTCCCATGAAACCCCAATAATTCAGAAAATTGTCAAGCACAAAAGGGGATGAATCCGAAGCAATAGAGAAAAAGAGAATCCATTTGCGCTCTCATGCGGAGTCAAAGCTATAAACAAAAGCCCGTAATGAGATATGTGCTTTGAGCTTTTCCACAATTCATCGAGGTTTGTCTCGTTGGAATCAAACAGGAAGCATTGATCGCTCTAAGACAAAAACAAATGCATCCTCTGATAGTTTGGACATTAATTTGAATCCATGGTTTCCCTGTAATGCTACAGGGAGTGGAGGCAGGATATGAATTTCTTCAATTTTTGTGAATGCTATCTGTGCATGTGTTCCAAATGGCAGAGAGAAATGCAGGGTTTTTTTCAGCTCATCTTTCACTTGAACAACCCCTGCCAGCGCGTGTTCTTTTAAAATCGTACAAACTGAAGCATTTCTTGTGTCAGAAACTCTCACATACAGGTCCTGCAGACATATATCATCAAGTGCATTGGTGCAAACTCAGAAATAAGGAGCGCTTCATTGCACTGCCTCACTTTCAACAGAAATATTGATCCATTCAATTTCCATGCATGAGAGACTGTTTTATGTTTCACTGACTGAATGAACCTTGTTCGCATTAAGTCTCTGAAAACGTGTTTAAAGGAATATTGTCCAAGTTGAATCTACATCTAAAGTGACTCGAATGATTAACTGAAACTTTTAAACATTCACTTCTGCTGGCAACTGCGATCAAAACATTTTGACTGTACAGTGCAGAGCAAAAGTATCATATGCAATCAACTTCATGGGATTTCACACTTTACAAGCACGATCTTCTATTTTAGTGGCGCTTTATATGATATGTCAGCATAAAGTTCCACATAATCGTAAAGTAGAAGAAATAAAAATCTTCATTTCCATTCACCCCAGTTATTCATTCCTATATATATATATATATATATATATATATATATATATATATATATATATATCATGCCAAAAATAACACATTTTACTAAATTCTAGACTTTGAATGGGCCATTCTAACACATGCTTTGATCTAAACCATTCAGTTGTAGCTCTACTTGTATGTCCAGAGTCATTGCCCTATTGGCTTATGAACCTTTCATATCCTCTTTATCTTCCAGGATTGTCCTATATTTAGCTTCCCTGTCATTAAAGAAATTTATCTCCACATCATGATCCTGCCACTGCCATGTTTTATGGTGGGGATGATATGTTGTGTTATTTGTAGTGTTAGTTTTATTTCAGCACATAGCGATTTGCCTGCAGATTAGAAGGTCTCATATGACATGAAATTTTAGTCCTAAGAGACCAACGTTCACTCCTGTTGTTTTCCTTGCTTGGAAATTGGTATCAGTTTGTGAATTTATGTCTGCATTGGCAGAATTTGGTGACAGATATATCCAGATCCAAAAAACAAAATATAGATCCACAACAAAATGGAAATCCGTAGAAAATCTTGGTGCACATACATAATTTCATGTGCTTTGAGATTCTTGGCCCACGAGCTTTTCTTTTGGAATTTCAAAATATGCAACTTTTTATGCACTACACATTAACCATTGCAACTATGTTTGATGCAGCTGTTAGAACTTGCTTCTTTCCTTTGGTAGTAAATTATTACAAAGTAGTGAAGCCTCAAAAATAGACTACTGCAATAATTTTCAAAAAAAAAAAAAAAGAAAAACTAGCACACATATTGGCTTGCTTGAGTTTGAACACAATAACCATAAATTTGTTTACACCTCCACCTCAACATGCATTTTGGAACATTATGTCCAACAAACAAAAGCAAAGTACAAGGAGAAAATTCCCTTTAGGTAAACAGCACAATCATTCTGTCACATTCCTTTTTCTTTAACACAATTACAAGCATAAAGGATAAAAGTATGAATGCACATTAGATAAATAATCCTCATTCTTAATGCCCAAATGAATGTCGGCGATCCCCGTTGGCCTCGACTTAGATGAATGCTGCTGCCGTCTGGAGCTCAATTATGAGGCATCTGCATGGTAATCCCAGCCACCTTCATATGATAAAGACGAGCCCTGTACCAGCACATCATGCCAAATGAGCCTTCTCTGTCATACCTCGCAGAGGAGAACACATCAAGGCACTATTGTGTGTGAAATGATACAGAGGATTGATGAGAAGGAAGTAAATATTCAAAGTGTTTCTCTTGCAGAGATGAGACACAGGCAGCTGCATTGTCTCTCCTTGTGTTATGCATGTTAAACTGTATGCATATGTGAACAGAAGAGAAGGAATTATTCTCTTGCATTGGAATGGATGTGTTGAATTGGGATGTGTTTTGTTTATGAACTTGGGTTTATCTGAAGTGGTTTGTTTTGTTTATTGCTACGTTTTCAGCATTAGCAGGTTATATTTCTAAAAGTATTGCATGAATTTGTTGTTTGGGAAGTTTGGTGATTTAGTTTATTGTGCCAGTACAGGGATCTACCGGGGTTTGGTCCTGTTTTAGTTGGTCTCTTTTCTGTTTCTGGTATTGTTTGAGTTTAATCTGTTCTTTTTTTGATGCCCTACATCGCTGTGATCTTATTTCAGATTTCTTCACCACTCGTTTTGTTGCTGTTAACTCATCTGCTGCTGTGTGTTTTCCTTTGTTGCCTCTGTCCTTTCAGATGCCTGTTTACTTCATGGCTACCCATTTTTGGGTTCTTATTACTGCTTGTTTAGTTTTGTCTCTGTGGTTTCTGCCCTTTTTTCGTAATTAGAGATGTACCTTGTGTTCTCCTCTGATATCTTATCTTTTGGAGTGGCTAAATAAAAAAAAAAAAAAAAAAAAAAAAAAAAAAAAAAAAAAAAAAAAAAAAAAAAAAACTCGATGCCAGATATCATAGGTCATAGCTAACAAATGATCAGGGCCTCAAAAAAAAAAAAAAAAAAAAAAAAAAAAAAAAACAACCCTGAAAGCTACATGCAAACATCTAGAAGTATGGCAAGTCTCCATCTTAAACCCCCAAAGGGACATTATACATACTCACTGTTTACTTTATTTGGTACACCTTTTCAATTAGTTATGAATACAAAAGGCCTTTATGCAATGCAGGGCCTGACGAGCCACTGTCGGCCCGGCCCTGTTGTATCCCGACCCTTGTTGTGTTTGCATTGATCAGAGTTCTGCCTCAAAAGTGGGCGAGGATTGTCATATCAAGCAAATTCCTGCTCAGTCAATCCAAAAAAAATTCTCATCTGAGTGTCATCTCTGAGCTGGACTCACGTTTGGTGCAGCTGAACCACTGATGCGGAATTTCCTCCCAAGGCAAGGCAAGTCAAGTTTATTTGTATAGCACATTTAAGCAACAAGGCAGTTCAAAGTGCTTTACATCATGAAAACATAAAAACATCATAAACACATCAGTCCGGTTGTAAAACCAGTAACAAACATTACATTTTGTCAAGTTCCATCATTAAAAACATTGATACACATCAAATATGTTGGTCATTGTCCCCACTCATCCTCCCGATCAGGAAACCCCTCGTTCAGTCTTGCCAACTTCTGATCATTTCAACTGGACAATTGTTCCTTAATTTCAAAACTTTGGCTGAAGTGCTGCTTGTAATTATGTGCTTAAATATTATTTTATCACTAAAATCAGATCAGCTTTTTACCTGTATGCTGCCAAATTACATCAATCAGTCCCTCAAGTTATTCTCGATTCCATGATCTTGGAAATTCACGCATGGAAAATCAACAGATCCCTGCGTTTTTTTGTGCTAATGCATAATAGCAAATTCTTTGCAAATTTTCCCACAAAAATGGTCAAAGACGTCAGGTTTAAGTGATGCTAACTCTCACCTGCAGGTGGGAGTGTTTCTTAATTCTTCTACTCTGCTGCCTCAGCCTGACTTGATGTCAAGTTATTGTCCATGATCAATATAGTGAGTAACAAAAAGACACATTTATTGACATGCATAAGCGCAAATATTGCAAAATTCCTTGCAAATATTTCTAAATTAGCACCAGAAAATCTGTGATTTTGACTGGATAAAATTACAAAACAATCGCAAAATCCTGGTGGGACTGATCGATGTGAAAAGATGTTTAATATTATTTAATTTTAAGAAGAACTTGTCAAATGCAGAGACAGCAATTTATTAATATTTTAACAGCTTGTTAATAGGTTTTATCAATACATTCTGGCATTTCTTGAGGCCGTCAGTCAAAATTATGGACATAGAGAAAATCAAACCCAGGCTGTGACTGAGATCTGGAAGATGACCCCTCTCTGTACCCTCCCTCGTGGTCAAGGAACCAATTAATGGCTAACTGCAAACCACCCCTGTCTGACCGGCCCGAATGGAACAGCTCTCGAGGTTCCAGAGAGTGGGCTGGGACTGAGGGCTAATGCAAAGACACCCGATCTGGGTTTGAAACCAGCCAAGGCCAGGCCAGGCTCTGCAGTGTAAAAAGGCATAAATAGTGAATCAGCTAATAACTTTGAGGCAAGAAGTGGTTAAAAAAAAGACTTGCATGGGGAAGAAAGAGTATTTGAGGAAAAAAGTAATATGTGGAAGGACCGTGCTCTCCAGAAGAACATCAAGCTGAGATTCCTGATGAAGCTGGTGCGCCCTGTGGCTTTGTATGGCTGCAAGATGTGAAAACTGAGGGCTGTGATATCAGCAGAACAAACGGGTCAGTCCTGGAGGAGAAAGGCACGGAGCGGCAGTTTGTGGCAACTGCCAAAAGGCGGAAGCTGCAGTACTTCAACAACGTTGTCAGGGCCCAGAACCTCTGCACCCATATCCTCGAGGGCGGAAATGATGGGAAGCAGTCGAGGCGAAGACAGAGACGGACAACATCAGAGACTGGACAGATAGATCAGTGGGGGAAAGTACGGCCATCGCCGGAGAGTGGAGAGCGGTGGTGGAAGCTGCGTCCATGGTCCCCGACCCTCAACAATGAGAATGGGACTAGACTAGACCAAGTAGTTGATGCCATATGAGCTGGTCTGAGTATTTTTGCAACTGCTGATCTTCAGGGATTTTGATCATAGCCATCCCTTCAGGATACCAGAGAATGGTCAGAGGAGAATTTTCAGACTTATTCAAGATGATATACAGTTGACCCCCTCCCTGTTCACAGATTCATCTATGTGTGAATTTTTCTGTGGAACGAAGATGCTTTACATACTTTTTAACCACAGAATTTTCAGTTTATGTTCAGATAAAATGGTTCATGTTAAGGGCTACAGAAACATCAAACTGTATAGGCTTCACACTAACAACAAGATGGCTCCAGGATATCATGTGAGAGGGGCGGAGATAAATTTAAACTGGGTAACAGTAAAATGGCATATAAATTTTACTGTTACCCAGAAACAGTACTAAAAAAATCAAAATTTTCACACACAGCTGCTCTGAGTTCTACATTTTTGCAGTAAAGTCACTTCAAAACATGGAAAAATTTCTTTACTGAAAAGAAGCCTTTGTGTTAAAATGAGGGTTTATGTGTAAAAGACACATTGCTAATAATCATTGTAAATGGAGGTCTCCATCTACAATAAACAAACTGCTTTTGATTAACTTGTATTGGATGCACAGCTTTACGCACAGACTTCTTGCCAGGCTTGGCTTAATGTAGGAATCTAATCAATATCTAAAACTCAGCTTATGATAACTGCTGAACTTTTTAATTCAAATTTAACCCAGTTAGCCAAAATGTTCACAGACAGTTTAAATGTTTTGATGTGTTTCTTGGTTTACATCACTTACAGATTTTGTGTGGCAGCTGCTTTAATTCTTCACTCAAAACAGACAAGTGGATAATATGCTAACTGCGATTTGGGTAGAAAATCAAGAAATATGCTTTTTGCTTTATTATCCGTGAATACAGCTGTATCAAATCTTCGTAAAAACACTTTAATACTCATTGGAATTAACAAATCTGAGTAAAGCAAGAAATTCCACCTAAGGTGTCTGAATATTTCAGCCTAATTGCTTCTATTACTGCCTTGTTTATGCTAATAAAGTTTTAAAAAAAAGGAACTAAGGAACATCTATGTTGATCAACAATAAGATTAAACTGCTGGGTCCTGTCAGATCCCTGACCTCATTCTCTAAGGGAAGAAAGTAATTGTTTTGCACAAATTTGGGTCTTGTTGAAGATGCCTCAGGTGAAGTCTTGCCATGGATGATAATGATATTTGCTGAAAGTCATACAAATAAACAACTGAGATAAACAATCAGATACAATTAGGATTATTGTTTCTCTGGCTCTGAATTAATAACCACTTTAGAGAGGGTGGGAGAACGGCAGGAGGCATCCTTTACCTGAATATTAATGACGCATGTTATCACCACTGACAGGAAAATATGCCACACTTTAAATCTAGTTTGATATAATTATTTTATACAAGCAGTAAAAGTAATCATCGCAATACATGCAATCGTACAGATTTTGCAATACACTGGGAGGACCACCAACAATCTAGCCATATTTCATTCGATGAAAAAAATTTCTTGTATACATTTTTGTTTCCACTCAACTTCACTCTCGTCTACAGGAATTTTAAATAAAAAATACTTTAGTTTGATTTTTTTTTTTTTTTTGTACCTTGATAAATATTGAGAAAACCCCCAAATACATGACATCAGTCACAAATCTTGAAAATTTCTAAATTTAGCACAGTAGGGATCAAACATCAGAGTCATACTGACACAAACAAGGAAAGCAAGGAAGGCATCAACTCTGTGACTTCTTCCAGGTTGAGTTGGAGATTTTAATGCTTTTCAAATTCTGCATGTAGTTACATGGATTTACTAAAATCTTGGGTTCCAATCAGTGGATCAGTCACTTTTCTATGCACATTGTGGGGACTCAAGATATTTACGCATACAGCAGTAAAACCATCTGACCAAACGTGCTCCTCTTCAATAACAAAGTGAATAGAGCTCCGCTTGGGTTGATGAGGGGCTGAACTCGGCTGGGGTTGCTAGGTAACGGGGTAGTGCCTGCCGACTGTAACTCAATAATTGGGAGGTTTTTGAAACAGCACATTTTCCAGATGATAAAAAACATTAAAAACTGCCAGAAAACAGCTGGATGTTGTTTTTTTTTTTTTGTTAGAAGCAGGAGAGACCAGTACTAGTACTAAAATATACAAAAAGACAATTTTGCATCATAGGTCTTCTTTAATAAATGAATACAGAGTGACAGTATATGCATTTTAAATACTATTATTTTATTTAATTATTTAAAGCCTGAATATTATATGTGAAATTTAATGGGACATTTATTGGTACATTTATTTATTTCATAGTACATTCACTAGTAAATATCTAATTATAGTTATTCATTTTAACTTTTTCCTATTTTGACCCTCCATGAACTTGAGGGGTCACATCATGATGATTCTGAAAATCATCTTTCAATCCCCCAGTTGGTGTCCCACAACCCTCCGGAGGGTCCCGACCCCCACTTTGGAGACCCCTGATCTAGTCTAATAAATTAAATGCACAATAACTGGTTGGTAAAAATCAAATCTGCTCATGAATATCATTATGACCAGTTTCAGTTTACCAATTACTCCACATTCCAGGTCCTACCTAGGATCGTGCCATCTTTTAATTTTGTTGCATATTTATGCTATAAAAAGAGGGTTAAGTAAAATGAAAACTAAACAGTATCTTGGTGAACAAGTGTATGTTCTATAGGAAAATGTTAACTATTGAAGATGGGTTCTGCATATTGCTGATTTTCTTCCTGAGGATTTGTTGATGGTAAAATACATTTTCGAGGGAGCAGATTTCCTTCAGGGGATGCAGGACCCTTGGAATTAGTATAAATAATCTACACAAACACACAATAAATGCTGGATCACGCTCTGCCAGTTCTACCAGAAGGTCTGTCTGACCTTCCTCTACAAGCCAGCTTTTAGGGGCCATAACTGTTTCCTCATTAGTCTGTGTTTTTTCTGGAAAATAAAAACTTCAACAATAGGTCAAAAATGACATGATGATAAATCTGTAAATAATCATATAAGCTCTGCCGTGAGGTGCCAGAGTGGCTCCTATGATATTCTGAGGGTCATAACATAAATAAGGCATGAACTTCACCTGTGGTTGGTGTTCAGAGCAGGAATGTGAATGTAATTTATAACTGGAAACAGTGCCTCGTTTTACAGGGTCATCCTATTATCAGGAAATAAAGCTAAGTCATGTCATAAGGAAGTAATGTGATTGGACATAGATTGTTACCACAGCAGCATTTTTATCACAGCAGACTGCAGGATGTCACCCTTTCCTGCTACGAATTGTGAAATGACATGCAAATAATGCAAGCTGCATACTAATGACATGCATCAAGCCCCTGCTTGTTATTCACTGTTTTTATGAGACCAGGCTGCTACAGCAATCTTGTTCATGTACACAGGTAGTTAGTGAGACAAATGCTCTGGGAACTCTGAAGTCTAAATGATGAAAGTGCTGGGGAAGAAAAGTTAAGAGTTTGTAAGAAGACAGGATTCAGCAGCAAGTGGAGGTTTTTTAACACCTGTGTGCTGCATACAGATTAAGCACATCATGTCAACCAGCACTGAAAAATATAAGAATAAACTGGATGTAGATACATAAGTGTAAACTTGCTGCCTATTTCAACAAACTAAGAATTATTTCCAGTGCCACTTTGCAGGATCTGCTGCGGTACATTTATTTTTAGTAATAAACTTGTTCTGTTGCAGATTTAGAGTAATAAATTATAAATCAAAGGTTCATAAATATTTATGTGACAAATGAAAAAAAGAAAAATCTTCCAATTTGTGCTCAACATAAATCATCCGAAAAATGCACAACAGTTTTGAAGATTTAGAAGCATATTTATCCACAGGCTGCTCCATATGTGTGACTAAGAACTGAAAAGGAAGATTTTTATTTTGAGAACTACTTACCCCTTATTGATCTTCTCCATCACAAATATTTATTTTGTATAAATAAATAAAAACGTCTTAGATATAGGTTGGAAAGATTACAGACATTTGGGGCTTCCTTTAACACCACCTAAGTTACAAATCGTGGGTCTGTTTTCATATCCAGTTTCTTGTTTGTGTGGAAAGATACGGCAGCTCTGCATGGTGAGGAGCCCATTAGGTGACGAAGGAGCTTAATAGCTTGAAGTGAGTCAGTGATCAATAGTATGGAATAGTTTCTAATACCATTTTTATCCTCCATGTAGCATCATCTTTTCTTCCATCCTATGATGAGAGCTGGTTAATATTGTCTCTAAATTATATAACAATATTTCAGTAAAAGAAATTTAGCAAAAAACTAAAATAGGATACAAAGGGTTAGTTTAAGTAGAAAAACTGAAAAATATATAAAAACAAAACAGAAGAAATAGTACTGATAGCACTAATTCTATTTATGAATTCAACAAATTAGATAGAAGTTGCCATTAAATCATTATATACATTAAAAAAGACCAAATTATTATGTTTAAACTCTGGAACTGACTGTACATTTCAAACTAAATATATTTAAATAAATACAGGAGCTTAAATCTATAACTGTTCCATAGAAGCCTTATAAAGATATTCATTTAATATAGAAACATAAAAGACATAAAAAGCAACAATGGAAGCAAACTTTTTATTTTATTTTGGTTTTTACTACCCCATTACACTATTGTGTGTCTGCCTTCTGTACCAATGGTGTAAAATGATACACCACTTTTGGTAAATAATAGTCCAGTGTTGCCTCCTTACACATTGTAGCATGCACAACTAACTTGTAATTATCCCAGGTTGTCATTGATTTATTGGAATAAATCTGCAGAATGAGCCTTGCAGCTCTGAGATACAATGTATTGCACATACGTGCACAAGTGCTATCGAAACGACCCAAAAATGACAGCACTTGATCTTGTACTATACTATGCAGATGCTCTGTTGTCACTAATGAAGATTTACTTTCATTGATATTCTAAATAGAATGGAATGTGTTCATTTGCCATGTTTCATCTCACTTTCTGAAGAATTTGTTATATGAAATAGGAGGGTGCATCCAGAGCCATAGACATACTTCACAGGCCTGACCGGATTCATGATTGCATTAGAAAGCTATTTGTACTAAGAAGTGGATTTGCGTATTTGGAATCAGATTTGTTATTGCGTATTACCTAATGACGTGCAATGTCTGTGGGACAGCTGTAAGCTAAGTGATCTCCACATAAACTACGTGACCTGTCAGATGTTTAACACACCTGCATGAGAGATGATAACCAGCATGACCCAAATCAACAAGTTAGAAATGTTGGTGCAGCTTCTCCAACAGCTCAATCTGCACGGCTTCAGATTGGATGTAGGCAATCAGATGAAGAGAACCTCATGAGCAATGATGATTTGTTTCTGATTAGCACAAGGAGTGAATCAGAGATAGTTTGGCAGATCTGTTGAACATAACTCAAAATTATTTGCTGAAAATTTGCATATTTTTTTCATGGAGCACATCTAAAATATATGAAATAAAATTCCGATTGGGAAGCTGAAATATGTAGGCGCTATTCCACTTGGTTTGCTACTGGCTGTCGTTTGAGTGGCAGCCAATCCCGAAGTGCCATTTATTTTCCTTGGCATTGATTGGCTGTAGCCGCAAGAGCGGAGATAAGGAAGACTGTGGATGTTGGTTTCTGTGGGCAATAATAAGCGTTTCTATACAATTTTTTGAACTGATGGATTTGCTGTGACCTTTATATGCGTAAAGCACATCACAGATATAGTTGAGATTAAATTAAGCAAAGTGAACTCGAGGTTTTTTTAGCTCCTAAATCCAATTCCAAAAAAAAATTCTTGGGGAGTTTTTTCCATCCAAATTTCCTAATTTTCACTTTAAGCACTGACTGCATGAAAAATCCCTAAACTTCTGAATTTATGTATTAACTGTGATGTAGCAGCTGGGATAAGGGTGTTGGGGGATGTCCAAGGAGACCTCTGTATATTTTTCTAACTTCAAGCTCCAGCTCATTTCCATCCCATGATATTATGCAAATACAGCTGGTTGAAGTCACTGACATCTGACAGTGTTACTGGTTTCCATTAAACCCTGGCTCATCATTGCAGAGGGACAGGGCACAGCAAGGTGATCTAACTGAAGGAGTGGAGGTTAAGCTATAACTGTCAGCAAAAGCTTTGAATTTTAACTAATTTTATGACTTTCTGCTGTTTATGATGCTGGAAAGGCTCAGAATAAAATAGGCAAATATGCTTTTGGACCCCTTCACTGGTAGAAATTGCTTTGGTTTTGTTGTACAATGCTGTTCTGTTTCAGACAACTGCATCTTATCAAAACATCTGGAAAAGATGGGTTCCTGAACTGACAGTTCTCCTGAAATGTTACAGAAATGTACATCCAGGACAAAATATGTTTTTAAAATCTGTTTTCAGTCGACACTCACCACCTAGCAGCTCAGTTTTCACCAAGGTATCTGGTCTAGCACCTCATTAGTGGCCTTAACACTCAGCTTTCCTCGCTCACTCTCTTTAACTATGACAGAGGTTTGTTGTAAATGTCAACTAAGTGACAAACCTTTAGCCTGTGGCTGTAGTTTGGCTGACATTTCCTACATTTTTTTTTTTTTCACCATGGTTATTTTACATAGAGGTTTAAAATTTCGCCCTGACAGCAAAACAAAGACTAATAATTCAAAACAGAAACAAAGGAATTGTTCAACCATCATTCATGGTTAAATTTGATCAGACTGGATAAAATTAACTTTGGTTTAAATGTGGAAAACAAAATGAAAATATTACAAACCACCATCCTGACACTTTTAGCTGATGCAATTTTTCATCCTTACCTGCACATTATTTGATGTAATCTCTGAGAAATACTGCCATTCTCATATGAGCAGGGTGGTATGTGCTGTTCATCCCTCCCTCCATCCATCCTCCATCCATCCTCCATCCATAGACACTGTTATTGTTACATTTTATGCATTTGTCAGCACTAATGGACAAAGAAAGGTTTGGCAGCCCCAGTCCTTCCATGGAATCGAGCTGCACTGATCTGATTAAATGTGTTGGCCCGTGCTGTTTTGGCCGGAGGTTGGTCTGGTTCTGCAGTAACTTTAGTAGCTGCAGCTCAGTGGTTTCTCTTCCTTTTGTCTGGTTGCACACTTCTCAAGACTATTTTCTCTTTTTTAAATTTGATCTGTCAGTGTAACAACAGAGCAGTTCCATTTAAAGCGTTTGGTACTGAGGCCTCCTTAGAAGTCAGAAATGTCACACAATTTCACATATAAAAGTAAAGTGGAAAGCAAAAAAATCTCCAACTTTTTCAAGATGATATGAATCTAGAAAACATTTCAGATCCAGGAATAATACTCTAAAGGACAAGCATTCATTATATTGTCCACAGTATAAATGCACATTATTCAATTTTGATGACCATTATTTGTATTAATGCTATCACTGACACAGTTTATATGAATATCTGTTTGTTTTGATGTAAAAAGAAGGAAGCTGCAGCAAACATTGCAGAGACGATCATTGTGTACCCCATAACCCCATTCATGACCTGTTCTTCCTACGAACCAGGAAAAGATCACCTGAAACCTCGTCAGACTCCTTATTTGTAGAACCTGGACAGTTTGTTCTGGACTGTAGCAGCTCATACTTCAGAACACAGCAGAACAGGAACAGCAAGTCACAGAGAAGCTTTTTCCTTACAATTCATTTTCCTCATGAACAATTAACTCCAGCTTATTGAGCAATCTGGAAATATTCTTGTCGTGATTCTACTTTTGGTGTTTTGGAACCACACAGTTAGAGATAAAGTCTCAGGAGAGATAAACATATGATATTTGCTTAAGTTTGCAATGACAACACTGAAAATACTTTTAAATTTCAGTTTTCTTTCCCCGCTGAACATTGGATCCTTTTAATTTTTTCAATGCAAGATAACTGTCAGTTCAGAGTGAGGGGTTGTAAACCAGGAGTCAGTGATTAAATTCTCCTTTATAACAAATCAGGAGTGACCCCTGACTAATTTTCATTCCTAAATTTTTGGGTCTGGTGTTCCCTTACGGAACAGCCTCATCAAAGCTTAGATTGTAATCAACATGGAATGGATGTTGGGGGATTTATAACAGGGTCCACTGAGCCAGAAAACCTGAAACATAATTTTTAATTTCATCATCCTAATACTCATTGAGTTTTCAAAGAGGATCAAATCTTTTTCCACATGCAGATATTATAAAATATGAAAAAAATCTTTCATTTTTACTTAAACAATATAGTGCCATGATAATTTTATTTTAGTTAATAAATGATCTTGGGACGCTCTATAGCAGGGGTGTCAAACTCATTTTCTTTTTTGGCCATATCAACATCATGAATGTCCTTAAAGGGCCAGTTGTGTCAGAATGTCTTGATAAAACCCAAACTATTATTAAATAGCTGTCTCTGCATTTGATTAGATCATCTTAAAATTCAGTAATAATGAATATCTGTTCACATCGGTCAGTCCCTCCAGGATTTCGTGATTGTTTTTGTTATTCTTTGCAATCAAAATCAAAGATTTTGTGGAGCTAATTTAGAAATATTTGCAAGGAATTTTGCAATATTTCCACTTATGTATGATGTTAAATGTGACTTTTTGGTACTTGCTGTATTGATCACAGATGATAACTTGACTTCAAGTAGCAGTAAGAAACACTTCCACCTCCACATGGGAGTTAGCATCACTTAAACTTGATGTTTTTGACCATTTTTGTGGAAAATTTTTAATAAACTCACAATTTTGCATTAGGGCGAAAAAAAATGTGGGGATCTGTTGATTTTGCATGAATTTCTGGGAACAATTGGAGGGACTGATTGATGTAATTTGGTGTCTGGGGTCCAGAGGGCCACATAAAAAACTATGGCAGGCCTCGAGTTTGACAATTGTGCTCTATAGGATTCAATTATTGGACTTGACTCCCAGTCATGCATTTCACAAGTCTAGCCGGTATGGATGAGTAGCAATAAAGCTTTTGAAAGACATCACATTTTAGTTTGTCAGTAGCCATGTAAAAGACACAAAAAACATGTAAAAGAAGGTGCTCTGTTGAGATGGGACAGAAATAAAACTTTTTGACAAACATTTAAAATGCTATTTGTGGAAGAAACCTAATGGAACATGGTTGTGGCATAATCATGATGTGAGGATATTGTATTTAACAGGGGGAGGAAACCTGGTCAGACCTCATGGCCAGTTTTTGGAGAAAGCCTTTGACAAGCAGAGGTCGCAAAATACAAGGTGGAGATTCATCTTCTAGCAGGAGAATGAAACATCAAAGCATACATTTTAGAATGACACGATGGGATTCCAGACCTCAGTCTAAGAATCTGTGGTATCAAAATCAGAGAACTCCGCCAGTGGACAATGAAGTCCCTCCTCCAGTCCTTGAGGGCTGGTCTCTTGTGACTTTTATAGGTGCCCCCTGGTCAACACACCTAGTCTGGTGCAAATCAGTCCCTTGTTCTACGTTTTGCTTCGTACAGAGGGTCTGGACCCTCAGCTATTGAGAAACCATTGCTTGCTGGAGGCATACACTGTTGAAGTTTGAAATTTTACCCAATCGCTAACGTTTGGCCATGATGTTTTTAATGAGGCAATTCGATGTTATGAAGCTTACCGGAAATCGTCTGTGCTATAAACAACCATCCCTCACTGCAAAAAGAGAAGTGCCGAACTGAACGAGATGGCTGTTAATGTTAATTCAATATTTGGAAGTGTGGCCAACACTGACTGAATGCCTTTGTTCACTTTCGCCATTACCATTGCTAAAACTACAGACAGACAACAATTCTAAAACAACATTCTTGTTCAAAACTTCTCCTTCTGTTTGCTGACTGCTTGAATTTCTACCAGAGAAATATGGGTGAAAGCCCAGACGGAGCAGTGAAGAGAGATCAGAATCGAACAGAATTGCATAGGAAGGTAATGGCTAGGCTACAACACACTGGAATCAAATGGCTGACTCGTCTCCTCAGCATACAGTCAGGTTTTACAGAGTTCTGCTAAAGATCTAGTAATTTAATTTGGGTGTGTTGACAAAGAGCCATATCTAAAAGCTGCATGACACTGTCCCTTGAGGTCTTCAGTTTGACAACCATGGGCTACATAGTCTGGGCCCTTAGAGTTCAAGGGGTCTGCTTGAGATGATATAAAAAAAGACTCGCCTCCAACTGCCTTCTTCCTAACACCGTGCCCTGCTTCCTCTTGTTTAAGGATATAACATAAAAAAATGTGAACAATTTCATAAGGTATGAATATGTCTTATTGAAAAAAAAAAAAAAGAAAAACATGGAGGTCACTTCCTTTGAAATATCCTTCTGTGTTTAAAGACTCATACAAAAAAAAGCTATTCATAGGAAGTTTCCCCTGGGGTTGTTTCCTGGGACTTCATTTCACAGAGCTTAGTTAACAAAAGAGCTTCAAGTAAGTGCTAAAATGAAAGTGTATGGTGGCTTGTTTTTTTTCTGTGATGGTGACAGAAGGTTGAACCACACCGGGGAGGTTGCAAAAGCAAGACCTAAAGGGTAATTTTTCAGTTTTGCCACATAAAACCTGTACAGAAAAACAAATCCAACTCCACCGAAGATAGAAATCTGAATTCAGTTTTGTAAGTTTTTTTTTTTTATAAGCCTGCAGAAAGTGGGTAATTTTTATATATTAATAACAGGAAGAATCCCACTCTGTTGAAATCATACGGCTGCTTAAGAACATCTGCAGGTCATAAGTAAGCATGGCTAATGCAAGTTTTTGAAAAAGTAATTATACCTAAAAGTCTTTCTAAAAGATTAACTGAATGTATTACCAGCTGTGACGAACTTCTACATAATGTGCTAGAATGAAGGCATTTAAATGATGGAGTAAAGCCTTGTGAGTTGCAGAAACTGTAATCAGATTACTTTTCCAGAAAGATAAACTTATTTCATACAATTAAATCAGGTCCACCTCTCACTGCCTTTAGACAGTTTAAAAGTTTGCTTGAAAGTTTTGGAATATGTCAATGTAGCATTTCCAGTATAGGAAGTAAAAGAAACATCACATTAACACCTGCACAAGGCTAAGTCAAACATAAGGGAACTAATAGTGTATTACACTGGACCCCAGCATGTTAGTAGTTCAGTATTTGCGGAGTCACTTATTTGCTGATTTTTTTCATAGAGCATATCTATTTTTAAGAAATGCAGCTTAGGAAACTGAAATACCTAGGCCCAGTGCTACTTAACATGCTGTTGACTGGAGTTTTCAAAGAACTCAGTTCATTTTCCTTGGCACTGATTGGCTGGCTAAGAGCAGAGATAAGGAAGACTGAGTATGTTAGCTTCTGCGGTAGGGCCAAGACCACTGTTAATTTTGGTGTTTGAACTGTTTAAACAGGCACAAACTGTTATAGAGAGTCTCAAGTATTTGTGGATTTTAGCTATTTTCAGGTGGCTGGGTTCTCTAACATCCACGAATAACATGGGTCCACTGTATAGATTAAAAAATTACAGCAAAGATGTAGTAGACATTCTGGACAAAAGAAATACATTTTTAGTTAAAAAAAAAAAAAAAAAAAAAAAAAAAAAAAGCTTAGATCTTGTGGTATTCATTAAGGTCATAAACTGAGGTGGATTTACCTGGGATGGAAAAAGATTACTCCTAAATGAATGATTTGTGATACACTTCCAGGTTTTCTATGAAGACACTGAAATCCCCATCGCTCAGGTACATACATGATGGAGTGAGCCCTACACAGCCTATAAAGCTGTTTGTAGATAGGAAAGAACAAAATGAATGCATGTTTCAGAGGGTAGATGTGTCTAAAATTGATTTATCTGGTCAGTAAAATTAGAAACCCATAATTTTATTGCCAGACATTTTTTGTTTAACCTAAAGGGGATTCCTTAAAATCTATTTTGCACAGCTATAGAATTCTTTTTTCTATTAGTAAAACAGTTCAGGCATACTTTCTTCTATTTTCAGGCATTTTAGATCTCTTGTGTTTCTATTTTTTTTTACAATGGTATGAAAAAAGTATTTACCCCCTCACATATATCTGTTTCTCTTTTTACATTTTTTCAGAAAACAATTTTTGATATTAAACAAAAAAATAAAAAAAATGCTTTTGAATTTTCTTATTAATTGGGGGCACAATGTGTTGCTTTTTCAGATATTTTCGTCTACTTCATGTTGTCAGGTAGATTCAGACAATCTGACTAAATAAAAAAAATCATAATGGTTTCCTATATGAAGGGGGAAAATCTTATTTAAAAAACACCAAGGCCCTATGTGACAATGCTCTGGCCCTCCTTTCTTGAATTAACTGCTGCTAATCATAGTTCTTGGAGTGCTGAGCTCAGTTTCACTAGTCACACTCAGGCCTGATTGCTGCTTGACCTGTAGAATCAAGAATCACTTAAATAGCAATAATTTGACAACATGAAGTAGCATGAAGGAGCTCAAAAAAATATATATAATGGGCTGAAGTATTTCAAGAACAGATGAGAGATAAAGTCATTGACATCTATATAACATCTATTTCTCTATCTGGACAATTGGCTGATTGGTGCAATTTTTTGTCTTGTAGCAAAAATGACACCAAAAATGACCTGGGAATTCGAACCCAGGTCCTGGGTTCGAATTCCCAGGTCATTTTTCAGCTTGAGGTCTCAGCTTGAGGTCTCCCTTAACAGAGTTTGCATATGCTCCTTGTCCATGTATGGTGTCAAAATTAAGACTATTGCACACCCAGTGGTGGCTACTTCCTTGTCACATATCCGAAGCCAGCTTCTGATCTGATTAATGATTGGCTGACACAAGTAACTGAGCAGCCGGCGCTAGCAAATGAGAAGGAGGCTACTCACTTGCATTAGCTTTGGAGAGACTGGTGACTAGCTTGCCGAGGCTGGTCACAAGCTGGATTGCCTTCTTCCTCTGCTGGCCGTTAGCATGTATAGGCATACCATTGAATCTGCTGGTGTTAGCCTTGGATAAGCTGGCGAGTAGAATGCCCAGGCTGGTCACCCTTGACTAATGCTTTCTTCTTTAAATGAAAAATTTATCAAGAAAAATGGTTGACATTTCTGTAAGCATCATACATTATATGCATTGATGTGTTCTTTTGACAGTTTACTGTAATCCAACATGATACCAAGCATAAACATTTGTCTCATTAACAAATGCTTGATAGACCACTGTGGTTAAATGCATGGCAACTGTGGCTAAATCGGAAAAGCAGTCATCTAGCAACCTGAAAGTGGTGTGTTCAATTAGTTTCCTTCTGCCACATGGATGTGTCCATGGGCAAGGCACTTAACCTCAAGTTGAATACTTGATTGTATATACCCCACAGCAAATTTAGCTGACCTAGACCTCATTGACAGTCTAGAAAGTATGATCAAGCGAAAGATAAAAGACCCCAGAACCAAGATCTGCATATTGGTGTATGAATATGAGTGTGATTGGGTGAATGTTGCTTTAGTCTCAAGCCCTTGAGTGATCAATATGATTGCAGATAAATCACAAAGAGGATAAGACTCTTCAGAGTCCCTAATGATACAAGTAAGGGTAATATTGGTAATTTGGTTTGGGGTTAGAAGAACATTTAAAGAATGTGGTTATAAATGGAGACTTGTCTCCAAAGTCAACATGAAGTCAAAGCTCTATATGAATGCAGGCCATTTACCATTTCATAATAAACTATCAATGACAAAGACTCAGGAGAAAAGAAGTCTTGCCAAAAAGGATGAATCATTTTCACCAAAGAAAGCTTCAATTATTGCCCAAGCATCACATAACAAACATGTATTTCTTGAAACCAGAAAATCTCTGACCATGACTGTTATGTAGAGAGTTCAGAAGCCATTTATAGAGTAAACGAGGAAGAAAAAGACGTGAGTCTGGGAGCATGACTCTAAGAGCTCCTTTTGTTTATGTTGCTGTCATTCTTTTGTCTGTCTTCACCCGCAAGTTGCAGTGTATATAACAGACACATGAAAGCTGATAAGTGAAAGCCAACGAAGCAAAGCCGAGCATTCTAACAAGCATCAATAATAGATAGTTGTACCATCTCATGGGCTAAACACTGCAGGAGGCTGGTAGTCGAGTGAAACAACCATCTGTGGCCCAAACAAAAACCCTCTGAAGCCCTGATCCCCCCTCGTACAACCACCACCACTCGCTCTCATCTTTGCACCCTCTGTCTTAAGACCTCAATGCTTATGGGACTTTGCAGCTATTTAATGTTTAATGCCCTCTAAAGCCAAAAGAATGCAAATTTGTGCAGCCTGCTACCAATTTTCCCTCTTTTCACTCTCACCCTGAAATTACAAATCTGTTGTCCCCACGGCCCTATTTATCCCCAGTGTTACAGCTGGGGACAATTATGTGCAGGAAGCTTGCAGGGGGTGTATTTTGGGAGCAGCCAGGAAATAAGATGTGGATCCGTCCTTTAAGGAACGCGACATACTGCAGAAAGTGGAGGGGGTGCACTCTGGCCATAGGGTGCTTTCTGGGGTATCTTTACTGAACCCCACCCCATGCACCACCACCATCTCCCCCGTGGTCTGTGAAGATTAGCCAAAACAAGACATTGAGGTAGAAGGGGTAGATGTGGTGGGGCAGGGTGAAGAAAGATGAAAGGAACTGAGAAAATGAGAAGCAACTCTGTTTACGACCCAGCCTGACCCCTACTGTGCTTTGATGACCGGAGCGATCACATTTCAAGATGGAAAAATAAAATCTTTTACTGTCCCAAGATATTTGATTGGTTTGTTAATAGCTAATTGAAATGAAATTCATCAAGTAAAAAAACAAAAACTTTAATTTTAATTAAATTGGTCTTTTGTTCATGGTGAATTGTTGGAATAAAAGAAAACCTTCATCAAAAGATATTTTTAGAGAAAATATTAATCTTCGATGTACAATGATAGGAATTGACTTTTACATCAAGTCAACTCTTTAATGACCAAAACGAACATTGTCTCAGATGTCTCTACCTTTAACCATGCAGTGCTGTATGTTATTAATTCAGATCATTTTCATTAGGGCTTTAATAATGTTCTTTGCCATTAAAATTAAATTCAACATTCCAGAAAATGTGATAAAATGGGTATTATTTTCAAAATTGATCAGGTGTATTTGTTTAACCCATTTGAAATATGTATAAATATAATACATTTGTTCAAAGTAGTGTAAATAGAGAAACACTAATAAAGTTCAAATTCAATAATTGTAATAATAATACAGTTTATTTGAGGGCGCCATTCAAAAACCCAAGGTCACCTTACAAAAAACAAGAAATAATAAGCAGAATCAGCAACAATTATATAATTTCCTAATAAATTAATTAAAAAATGTTTTTAATTTGGAGAACCAATGCTTTCTTTGTATTAAATTAGTTGATATCGGTTTAACCTTGTGTTCATATCACCAACTTATTTACTATACAGCTCATTTTACATGGTTGAGAAGCTTTTTCAGGAGTCAGAAAGTTTTTCTCTGAGTTCCAGTTTTTATGTTTTTTTTTTTTTTTTTTTTTCAGGAGACTTTCTTCTAAATTCACAGTTTAAATGTTTGGCATCGAGTCTATCGCATAACGTGACTGTTCTAAGGTATCTTACAAATACAATATCAGAGCAAGGCACAATGTAGAAAGTAAATAAGATTGAACGTCAAATTTCTGAATGAACAGAACGCATTTATTTTATCAATGTGAACTGATGCTTACTCAACACCGTTAGAATAATATGTTTATTTTGGTATGAAACAAATCAATTCAATATGGAGCTTAGTTTAAGAGAAATCCATGTGGTCAATATTGTGAAGCGACAACTAACAAGAAGATAGTTGTGAGCCATTCATAGCCCAGAGGCTGCAAAAATCCCTGGATAATAAATCAAATGTTCCTTCTTCCACAATATGTACATTCTCTTTAAGGCTGTGGTCTGCGACTGATACACCTGCTTACTGTATGATTGCATGAGATGCAGTTTGCCCATGAAATTCAAGTCCCACACATAGAGACTAAGTCAAGTTTAAAGTCGTTTTGACATATGAGTCCAATTCAAGTCTGAGACTTGAGTAACGCTCGCTGTTTGTAAGACATCAAATTACTACGATCCCTCAGATTGGATGGTGACATACAGATGGTTAGATAAGAACTAAAGTGGTAAGATTTCTAAAACTTGCAACAAATCTAAATTGGTGAAAGACATCTGCCACTGTTACATCAACCTTATTTTTGCTGATAGCTTCCATTTTGGGAACTAATAACATTGTTTATACTGCTAGAAAACATGAAACAAAAAGTACTTTTGAAAAATCTTTGGAAATACTGGAGCGTTTTGATGACTAGATCATGTGCACGTCTACTTGCTAACTAATATAAGCATTGATTATCCACCCTTACAACTCAGAACCAAATAAAGTCATTATTGAGCTTGATTTGTGGATCTTTTGCTTGTATGAACTACCTTAAATCCTTTCCCTGGAGCACTTTAAGCAGAGAGGACAGGACGACTGCCTTCGTCATCCTTTACTGGTGTAGCTTTCATCAGTGACAGCCAGCGGATGCAAATATTTCTTTGTTCCTGTGGGTGTATATGTGAATCCAGGGGCATTGTGAAAAGGCTGACTGATAAACATCCTCTCAGGGGAAGTAGGTCGGAGTGGCATTTATCTGAGGGGACTCTTTTGTTCTTTGTGCTTTCAATTATTCAGGGGGCATCCTTTTCTCTGGCTCACTTCTGCTTGACATGATCCCAACATTTGCCACGTCAGGGTTAAATATCTCCTTGCCTTCACACTCTTAGAGGAAGAATACAGTCATTCCTCAGAATGATGGTATTTGCAGTCAGTGTAAAAGCTACATCCAGTTCTGTGCTGGGATCATACTTCTGTGAGCATTTCACTGGTCATCCTTGTGTACATCCAGGATATGGTCCATTGTGCTTGTTAATCTATGTAGATCCCTTATAGCCTCATCCGTTCAGTTATTTAAAAGATAACCATGGATAATTTCTTAGTCTACTGCTAATATTTTGTTTTGCTTAATGTGAAGCATTATACATTCTCTTTCATTCCTTATATCTTCAGAGAAGATGACAGAAATCTGAGAATCATGACATGCTTGATAAAGTGTGGGTTGTGAGCAACCTATATCCTAACCTAACATTTGCTTGGATCCAAAAAATTGTCAATGATTTAGGGAAAGTCAAATTTTAGTCCAACAGCACATCAAGCACCTTCATTTAAAAAATGTTGAATACATTCAAAAAACTGTTGGCCAGACTTTATACAGTTTAGTAAAGGCAGCTATTGTTCTATTAATCCATTTTTTGGTTAATTGTTTCTTAACCAGGTTAAAATCTGCCTTCCCCAAAACAAGCATCCACATGCATATCTTAAAGGTAGTTCACTGAACAGCACCAAACTTAATTTAAAATGTGATTTCCATGACAATTTTAGTATTTCGTGATACCAAAATTGCTGTAATACCCTGTTTACAGCGACTACTCTCTCACACACATGGTGTGTCATCACCCTTTCTTTCTAAAAGAAGGTAATAGTCAGTCACAGCAGAAAGGATAGAAAAACATATTTTTGTCCTTATGTTCTTAAAGGTTTTCTCTCACCTATTTTTTCCACCACAGCAAATACAGACTCATCCATCCATCCCTTTTCTATACCCACTTATCCTTGCAGGGTCCCTATCTTCACCAATCACTGGGCAAGAGGCAGGGTACATCCTGCACAGTCCGCCAGTCTGTCACAGGGCAACACAAAGACAAACTAGGGAAACAACCACACACGCACAGACTCACACTAAAGACGATCTGAAGTGGCCAATTTCCCAAATAGTCATGCTTTTGGACTTCTGAAGGAAGCCAGAGTACCCAGAGACAACCAACACATGGATAGGGAGAATATACAAACTCCATGCAGAAAGACCCAGGCCTGGATTCTAACCCAGGACCTTCTTGCAGCAAGGCAACAGCACCAACAAATGTTCCATTGTGCAGCCCACAAACATGGATAAACTGGAAAAAGTAAAATGAACGCTAGTTCAGTCAGACAAAACAGTTGCTAGTTTTGTTTTCATGTCATATTTTTGTCCATTTTTTTCCCAACACCAGTGCACTAACAGTTTATCTAATATATCTATGGCCAAAAATACACAAAGATTGAAAATTTTCCACCCTGTGGTCTGATAAGGATTATACAAAGAAAACTAAATCAGGAAAAAATTCCTAAGAGCAGATCAAAGATTTACAAAACTGGGAAATAAAAACAAATTGCCACAAAATTCTGATTATTGTGATATTTCCAAAATACAAAGTCTTATCCGTTGCAAAAATCCTCTGAATATTTTCACAAAAATGAAAGCAGGATTCTAAATTGAACATCACATCATTTTTTTTTACCCTGATACTGAGGTGGGATATGTATACAGAGCTCACTTGTCCTGCCCAGACCAGAGGACAAGACAGAATGATCCGTCTCTCACTCTTATTTCCCCAAAGACCGCCATGAGTGCATGTGTGTGTGTATAAATTGAAGTGTGTGTTCTCAAAGGTAATCAGGCTCTGTGTTCAAAAAGATGGAGGCTCCCGGAGGGTCAGAGGGGGGGGCCTACCTGACGGCCACATTTATCATCAGCCGGGAACTGGAGAGGAAAGGTTGTATTTGAGCATCTCAGATGTTGTTCAAAATCAATCTGCTACTCTGCTTCACCCACAGAGCAACATAGAGACTGATTGTTTGGCTTTTTTCTGCAGCTGTGTGCCATTGCTTATATGGCTGCTGATTTGTTTTGCCAGGAGATTGATATCTGAAAGCACTTTTGTGGCTGTGCAGCGGGAAATGCTATCTGGTTCAAAGTTTTGCATTTCAAGTTCAAAGCTTCATCAAGTTAATAAGCCTTTAAAACTCATGGTATATATTAAGAAAAAAAATCCAGTCCTGGTGGTAGAAGTCCAGAGTTATTTTAGTAATATCTAAAGTAGGTCAGTGCTGATTTCCTCCAAACCGCACATCCTCAGATCATCCATGAACAAAATATCAAATACTGATTTAATGAGTTGGCTAAAAACAACTCATTTTACAGTTAAGACATGAAAGGAGAATCACTAATGAGTTCAGGAAAAACTCTGTTATTCCAGTCAGTTGATAAAACATAAACTGAATCTTTTTACAGCCAAACCCAAGACTATATGATTTGGAGACAAATATTTAATTTTCCTTAAGACAAATAAATCACTCTACTATACATTATTTACTTTACTTATGTTTAATATATAACAAAAGTTTCCCGATCATCTTGATTGGGTCAGTGTTTTAGTTGTTGCTTATTATTAATAATCAGAGGTGGAACCTGATGAAATGTAACCACAAGCAGTTCTGGGGACAAATAGATCAGACTCAAGGAGGTTGGAACTCCTGCTCCCATCGTCCTAATCCTTAGCTTCCTAAACTGATTATTAAACAGATTCAAGTCAGGACTAGGCCACTGCAAACTGATATTACTTCCTATCAGAAGGGATGGATTGGTAAAATCAAAAGATTATGTTAAACCTAAATATGCCTGGGCGATGACGGTTTTTGAATTTCATGTTCACCTGTTAAAATTTTGGAGTTTTTCCGATCTTTAGCATCTCCTTTCATTTGTCATGTGCTCTTTTGTCAAAAAAGCATGATGAGCCTGAAATGTGCTGAAAAACTGGCCTATTGTGACCCAAGCCACTGCGAAAGTACCCTGAGAACTATTCAAAAAGAAAAAGAAAAGTTCTTTGTGTAATGTAATGAATGAAATGAAGCTATTTTGATTATGAATATATGACAACACCACAATTTGCATAAATAAAACTCAACATCTGTGCTGTTATTTGGGCTATACTTCCACCTACAACAGGGTGTGGAGTCAGAGGAGGCAGGACTCCCCTGATATTATCAAGCAGCAACAACTGCTTTTAAGCATTCACAATAACTCACAATGAGTTTTTCTTGTCATCTTTTTTGCAGAATTGTTTTAATTCTGCCACATTGGAGGGTTTTTGAGAATGAACATCTTGTTGATCATGACAGAGCATCTTAATCAGAATTAAATCTGGACTTTGACTAGGAAACCTTAAAACATTCAAAGGGAAATTCAGTATGTCATTATTTACAATCTGGATTTTTGTTCATCTACGGAAAAGGAAGATAAAAGACATTAAAATGAGTCCCCTCTGTAAACCTTTGTTTCTGATTTTGCTGTTTAGGTTTGTATTTATTCCAAAATTATTCCTAAATCTTTCTCAAAATGAGTGAAAACATCCCAATAAATAAATTCATAAATACAGCTGAAAGTCTGTGCTATATGAAGGAAACCAACAGAACAATGGGTTGCCTCCTGAATTTTTCATTTGTCATGTGAAGCGAGCACAAACGCCTTTTCAAGAGTCATAAAAATGCTGCAGTTTGACTGCCACAGTCAGCACCATGCTATACTGTTGTCTCCTGGGGCAAAATTAATGCCTAGGCTCCTGTCAGTGCTGTTCATTCCGATGGCTCATCTGTTACTTGAAGCTAACAGCAACAAGTCACCAAGAACAGAGGAGGCTGCATTTGGTCACTAAAGTGAGATTTTCTTTCTGCGCCTTTGTCTGCCTTATTTCTCCAAATTGCCAAATTGACAGGTTTCTCATTAATTTCTATTCATTTCAACCTGTCTGTCTTCCACAAGCAGCCAACCCTCTTTCTTTTTTTAAGCAGGGGTAACAGAGAGCCTGTAACTATACATCAACAGGATGCAGATACTTGTCATATGTGTAATAAATCCAAACAGAGGAATATGACTTATCTGTAGCCCTCTGGGAGCCAAAGGTGATACAATTATCCCAGATTCAGCCCAACTCTGATCCAAGAGGATCTACTGTTGGGGGTCTTAGCGTGGAGTCATGAAACTGCACCTTCATTCATTATGAATGAGCAGCAAGACCGTCTGTTTCAACTTGTAATTCCAGCCTTACCTTGAAGTGATGAGAGAGAATGACAAAGAGTTTCAGAGCCATGCCTCTGGCCCAGAGTGAGATATTGTTTTATCACATGGTCCCTGAAAGACAATTTCTGAGTTCTTTCATATTGTGAGAATTTTAGTTTTGGAAGATCCCCACATATTTTTTTCTTATATACATCTATCTGTCCATCAATCCATTTTTTGCACCCACCTTGTGGATTGAGGAGTGTGTGAGGGGCTGGTGCTTATCTCTAGATTTTCAGTGGGTAAGAGGTGGAGAACATTTTGGACAGAACAACTCTGACAAACTCCACATTAACATGCACAGGGAAAAGATGCAAACTCCCATGGCTAGGATTCGAACCTTGGTCCTTCTTACTCCAAAATAACTGTTCCACTGTGTAGCTCTCTTTCAGGAACTCTCCCAACTAGGTGGTATCCCAATAGCTCCTTATTCCAGTAATTCCACCTGGTTTTTGAAGGTACCCAGTAAGGTTGAGGAAAATATCCTTTGTGTTAAGGAAAAATAACTTATAAGTTACAGAACAGTCTGGTACAGAATGTACAGTCTTGTACATTTCCAGAAAGTACCCTTCAAACTATGGAATGGTAATCAATGATTTATGGAGAAAATTCGATCTGTAAATGTGTGGAAGTAACTTGACAGTTCAAGGAGGGTACCATGTATGCTCCAAGTTACTGGAAAGCTGTTAGTTCTTGAAACTTTGGAAAGAAAGCGGTAAGTTTAGGAAGACTTCATGTAAGCTTAGGAAAAATATGTATTGATACCCTTATATCAAGTTTTTTTTATATACTTTATAACTTTGGGAGCTTTATGTCTTGGTTTTATGGTTTTACCTTCTTGTCATGCAACACTTTCTTTATAAGTCATCTATAAATAAATCAGTGACATGTATGATTGCTATAATTGTTAGGTAGAAATGCTTCTGACAAATGATGGGTTATATTTTCAGCTTTAATCTTTTCCTAAGTTCTCATATGACATGTATCAAAGTTTTCCTGAACATAAATCAATAGAAATCTTAGATAGTTTTGCAGTTTGGAGAAAATGCTGTATACCCAGTGTTTTATGAATACATGTACCTATAAGTATATTAGGAGCATGCTTATTGATTTGTATATAAAGGTACATTTCAAACCTTTTGTCTGAGTTTTAAGAACTGTAAACCTCATATTACTAAAATATCAAAAATACTTGCTAATATATCATTCGAACTTTGGTTGCCACAATTCCAAAGAAAAGTAAACTTTCTTAAAAAGTGAAATGCACATATAGCTAAATATTATCACCTTGGACCAGCCAATATACACTATGTTGCTAAAAGTATTTGTCACGTGTGAATGTGAATGATATTCCATTCGAACATGACGTCGGCCGACTTTTTGTAGCCCACCCTTTGCCCCTAGATCAACTTCAACTCGACTGGGAAAGCTTTCCACAAGATTTAGGAGAATATTTGTGGAAATAATTGACCATAATCTAAAAATTATTTTTTGAAATCAGACACTGATGTTGGGTGATATTAATTCAATTTTAATTGAGTCCAAACAGGTGCGGTTGGGCTTAGGTCAGGACTGTGTGCCAGTCAGTAAAATTCTTCCACACCACACTTGCTTATTCATGACTTTATAGACCTTGCTTTGTGCCCTGGTGCAAAGGAAGGGTCATTCTCAAACTGTTTCCACAAAGTCAGATGCATGAAATTAACTGTTTCCATTAACCTTGAAATTGTGCAATTTGAAATAACAAAAATAAATTTGCTAAATGGAAACACGCCATTTTTGAAAAAAGTTTTCAAGACAAAATTTTGGCGGTAGGATAAGGTGGGTTTTTTTGGCCGTATCATAATTGGTTTATGTCGCAAAACTGCAATGGAAACACTTTTTTCACATCACACAAGTCACATGATCAACAACCAGATGTTGCCACTGGTGCAAACCACTAAGAAGCTGACAACAGGAAGTCGTTGAAGGATCATGGCGTGGCATGTTTTTAATCACTTATCACGTGAACAAGCTTTTTCATGTGATTTTAATTTCATTTCTTATTTAATGGAAACATCACAATTCCAAAATGGTGGGGGTTTTTTTTATATTAGCAGGAAATCAACAGAGATTTACGCACCTTTGTAATGGAAACACAGCTATTGTCTTGGTATGCTGAACCATTAAGAGTTTCTTTCACTGAAAGTAAGGGGCTGAGCCCTGCTCCTGATAAACAGCCACACACCATAATCCCCTCTACACCAAACGTTACCCTTTAAAGGAGGCAGTTGGACGTATCAAATTGTGTCTTGTCAACTGCCAAACCCAAAGTCACCCACTGGATTGCCGGATAGAATACCTGAATTCAGTTATTTAGAAAGGTGATCCAATACCTTGCAACCACCAATAACTGGTGAGGAAAGACCTGTTTTGTGTCAGAATTTACCAAATGAAGCTCCCAAAATCCTTAATTTGTGAAAATATTACCACATATTTTGATAATAATAGAACAAATGGGTTCCTGAAGTGGCAAAGGGATTCCAAAAACTAAGATACTTAGTTTTCAAAGTAATTCAGGTTGAAGTTCCATGAAGAAGACCAACTATAAGCTATAACAAGTTTAACACCATGCCTTGTTTTTGTGAAGGGTACATACATAGTAAAAAACAAAACATACCCTGCTTTATTTGATTGTTTTATGTATCAGGAGACAAGAAAGGTCCCTGATCATTTGAAGTTCTAAAAATAATAATCTATTAATTCATTGTCCTCTTTTTTATAGTTTTATAGTTTTTTTCTTCTGATGTCGTTTCTGCTCTGGTGTTGATACCCAAGTTGAATCTCTCCAACAATGAGGACATTACACATACAAAGAAAACAAATCTATAATAACCAATTGTTTGTGTTGAACATTTGTCATTTTAATGAGCAACTAAAATAGTCAAAGGTATCAAAGTTAAGGGAGACATGTTTCATCCATGGGTAGCTACATAATATGCTCACATGCTCATACATAACAACCAAACACTAACTGATGTACCTCATTATAGAAATACCTTTTGACCCATTGTGGGTTTTTAGATCTTTTCATGTTAATGACCAAGTAACACAAAAACACTAAAGCTGCAGTTAATTGATCAAAAATGTAATATACCCATTTTTAAGGACAAATACAGAGATTCATTTAATGTCTGAGCCAATCGCATGATCTCATCCAAACCTGTCTGTATTTTATTTTTCAAAAAAATAAAACTAAAAGCACAGAAATACTCAAGGAAACAATAACACAACAGCAACATTCCCCTCAGACTGGAATTAAAAAATCCAACCATGACCTATGTGGTTCGGGTTTCAGATTTCCTGCAATCATATTTTGGTAAACAGATAATTGTAACATTTTTATTTAAATGTCTTAAACTACCAACCTTTAATTTGTTCAGATAGGCATTTTTCAAGCACACAACTGTCTTTCATTTCTCTGAGATCAGGTTTCAGAGCTAACTGGTCCAAGACAGAAACTTGGCAGCCGGGTTAAACGCAAATTCCTAACTTTGCATTGTACTTGTGTGATGACAAACGTGACACACCAGTATGTCTCGTGTTCCTCTCTAACCGTACTGCACTATTGTCCTGTGGACCTACTACTCAAGGGGGCCCAGGAACGGTGTGATAGGGGTCAGTTTTATGGGCGACTTTTACAGTGAAAACAGCAGGGATGGAGTCAAGACCGGTTCTTCTGAGACCAAGACCAAGACCAGACCATCTGAAACCAAGACTGAGGCGACTGTTTAGAACGTCGACAAATATTTCAGGACATTTCTTTTTGTACACTACAAAATGCAAAAATTAACAGAAAAACGGGTAATTACTCAACCAATATCACTGCTTGGTATTAAATTATTAACAGTAATAATAAATTAATACTTATGCTATGAAAAGCATCCATACATTGATACGCATTCTCTAAACTGAAATAACCAGCTTACACTGCATAATAGTTGTATGATAAATTTAAAAAACAGTGAGAGATTAGGCTGATAAAGATTTGTCCTATTTAAAAAAAAAATTTTCCTCTTATGATCATCTGAGTAAAAGCAACTCATCAGAGTATCAGATGTTGAAAAACATAGATGCTGGCCATATAATAAATTATCAGGCATTTTATTATTGTTATTAGCCCATGCAGACACGCAAATTGCCTCATAGGGTGAATTCCAAAACCATGAGAACCAATAGAATCCGTGGGATTTTCAGTAATCACGTAGCCAACAAGGATGACGCAGGGACAACAGATTACAGGAGCCAAGTGGGAATATTTTCTCTAACATGGATCATGACCATAAAACATTAAAGGTAAGACTTAATTTATGTTTTTGGATTGATGAGCATTATTTTTCTCTTCAACGGCTGCTGGTTAAGTGAGTTTTACACGTAGAGCAGCAATGCAGGTTTAGCGCCTATTTACATTTTTACTATTATTATTTGTTGCTTGGTGTTGAAACTGGGTATTGTGCATATTTGTCGCATTACTACTTACTTTTCCTTGTTCCTGCTGTAGATGTCTAGTAAAACTAGATGTTGTCCCGCTCACTTCGCTTATCATTAATCCTGGCGGTGGACAAAACTCACAGGTGGCCCAGTGTTTTTGCTTTCCCCTTAACCTTAACCTTCCTGTCTTTAAAAAAACCTATACTGCACCGCATGTGAACACGTAGATGTGCTCTTTTAAATCGAAGGACCAAAACACCCACTGGTTTTGTAAACAATCACATTCAACATGATTGCGTGGTCATTAGCAATAATAACGTTGTATTTTTTCTGAGATGGTGGGATGCAGCTGCGCTCTTATCACTAGTTTTAATTCAGCTTGTTGTGCTTCTGCAGGTGAATATAAAAGGGAGTTAAGTTTTCATAATTTTGACAAAAAATATTGAGTCTCCAACTGGTCTTGACCCAATTTGACGAACCAGACCAAGATGGAGGCAAAACAATCCGAGACTCAGGTCAAGACTGGGAAAAAAACAGGTCAAGACCAGTCTCGAGACCTCCATCCCTGGAAAAAAGACAAAATAGCATGCCGAACTGCACATGCCCCTTTTCCACTCAGTGGAAACTGGGCACTGGATATAACCCTCTCCAGTGAGACTCTTGAGGGATTCCAAGGCATTCCAAGGGAAGGCACATAATCCCTCTCCTGAGTTCTAACTCTTCCCATGTTCTCCTCCTTGTGGGGAGTGCCTAAATAACCTCCCAAATGAAGCACTCAAGAGGAACCCTTTAAGATTCCTCAACCATCTCACCTGACTTCTTCTGATATGAGGGAGTAGCAGTTATACTCCAATGACGTCTTTACATCTAAGTTAGCCTCAGTACCGATGAGGATCTTTCTAGCCACTTGGGTTGAGAATTACATTTGTACCTATAAAAAATAAATGAGAACATTTTAAGAAAAGTATCTTGTAAAGTTCAGTAGTTGTTGCAAATAAATGTATGTGTTACATTCATACAGAAACATTTCTATCCAAAAATATTTATAGTATACAGTGAGTAAAATGTGAAAATGAGGTATTCTGTACATCTTCCTCTTTTGTAAATTGTCCTAAACTTTCCATTAATGGAATGACCACTTTAAGTTCATTCATCTTTAAAATATATGTTGTTTTATCTTTTTATCTCTTTTGTTGTTCTCCATGAATTGGATTTTCTTGGCTGATCTCAGCATAAAAAAAACAAACAGTGGACTTGCCCAGTTAAAGAAATACAAAAATAAAAGGCAACCCCCATTAGAAGATGACAGTGTTTAAAACCAAACCGACACAGGGAGGGTTTAACCTATCTGCTTTAATGAACTGATGCAGCACTACTAACTTCAGGTTATAGTTATTCTAACTTCCCTTCTTACATACATATTTACCTTTACTTCACATTGAATATGGTGGTTTGCTCTCAATTGAGCAAAAAACTAATTTTATCCTTAATATCCTCTCACAATACACACTGTCTGAAACATGCTATCAACCAACTTAATGGTTGATGTCAGTGAAAACAAGCCTATTTATACAATTTAGGCAAAAACCAACCAACACCAGCGAAAAATAACCAACACAAGGAACTGTTAAGCTTCAGGGTCTCCAAGCCCAAACCAACAAACAAAGCACCCCCTTCTAACTATAAACCCAAACACAACTCTGTACGTACACCAAACAATACAATGGCTGAGCTCTTTGTCTTATCACAAAACAGGAGAAAAAGGACTGGAACAAAAATGGCAGAGAACTTGAACCAGCTTTCACTGTAAACAAAAACACTTGCCTTTTAGATGTTGATGATTACTCACACAGAAATATTCACATTAAGCTACACAAGTGTACAACAAACAAGATCACTGCAGATCAAGGGAAACGGACTTAACACTTTGAGATGGAGCTCTTTATGCAGTGGTAGATGAGCTGCAACACATATCAGTTGTGACAGTCAAACAGACCTTAAATAAAAGGATAAGAAAGAGCTCTCTTTGGAGGAGACCCTCTTGAGGTCAGTGACCATAACAGCAACACATTATAGTCAGACCATCCATCCACTGTATATGCCTGCTTCTTCCTGCAGGGTCACGTGTGCCTATCACTAGTGTTCATTGGAAAAGAGGTTGGGGTACACCTTAGACAGCTAGACAGGTCGCCAGTCTATCACAGGGCAATGCAGAGACACAAAGACAAACAACCATGCATGTACACTCTAACACAAAGACAATGTAGAGAGACTTAACCTAACAGTCATGTTTTTGAACAAGCCAGAGTATCTGGAGACAACCCACACATACACGGGGAAAACATGCAACCTCCATGCAAAAAAAAAAAAAAAAACAGGCCAGGATTTCAACCCAAGGCTTTCTTGCTTTCTTGCTGCAAGGCAACAGTGTGACCAACTGTGGCACCATATAGGCAAGACAAGGGTTTTTCAATTTTGGGCCAACTATTATAAACAGCACATCAAAGGTTAAGAATAATGTTCAAATTTGTCTGTTTTTGATATTTACTAAGCCTACAGGGTTGTAGAGGCTCTTCTGTCTACCTCAGTCACACTTAAGAACAGTGAATGGCCATTTCACCTAACGGATATTTTTGGACAGTGGAAAGAAGTCGGAGAGAACCACATGAATGCATGTGTAGAACATGGCAGTTCCTGAAGAAGGTTTTCCAAATTCCAAATGCTAGAAAGACTCCAGCCAGGATTTAAACTCAGAACTTCTTTTGCTGTGAGGCAACAATGTGAACAGCAGATATGGATGAGAGCTGGAATGTAGACAGGAAACACTGAGAGTTGTTTTGGCTTGGCTCCTGTTTTACCTCAAAAAGACCAGATTCATCATCTCAACACTACAAAGCCCCAAGCTCTCTATCCATCTCCATCCTGCCAGAACTCACAAAAAACTGAATAGGAGTTGCACTCATCCAACACTTTCAGGTAATCAGGAAGCATTTTAGGGTCCTGTTGTTTTCATTCTAAATTCCATACTTGACTGAGCATCATATCTAGTTTTATCCACAGTTTACTGACAGAGTATTGTTCTTCAAGTTATATTCTTCTCTATGTCTTATCACACTGCAGTAGATCGCTGCTAGTGGTGGTCAGAGGCTGCACTGTAGCTTACGACCATTAGTGTATTACTGTGTGTATGTGAATGGGTGAAGCACTTTGGAGTCCTCGGACTTGATAAACTGCTATACAAATGCAGGCCATTTCCCATTTAAAGGTTTAAACTGTACCCCTATAGAACATAAACAATCCATAAGTTGGTACAACAAGTGACCCAACAGAACAATAGCTTAGAACAAGTTAGTGCCATATAACTGCTTATTATAATTAATTTATAATTTGTGTTGTGCTGCATTTTAATAACAGTTTGTAAAAAAGCAGTTCAAATAATTTTTGTTTGGTTTTTTTGCAATCAATAATAGTTTGATTAGCAACTATATTGCATGAATGCATGAATTAATGTATTAAAAATTAGGATCCAACTGATGTACCATAATTGTACCTATAAGGTTTCACTGAAACTGCAACCTGTCAAAAATGGACATTAACAGAAAAATCATTAAAACGTTTGACTTTTTTTTTTTTTTTGTACTGATTATCATTAATAAGGTTTAAAGAGCTTTTCTTTAATCAAGTTGAAACAGAACTGGATTGCAGATTGCTGTTAATAAAGGAGAACAAGCCAGGCCCAGTAGGCTCAAGAGTATTTTAAATATAACTTTTGGTAAAATATCAATGGGCCTGAAGGAAAATAATCTCCAATAAATATGGGCAGCTTGAACTGCCACAATGTTCAAAGGAGAATAGCGGAAAAGAGCGTATGATACTGTAAAAAGCTTTATAGTCAATGTGATTGCAGTTCATCTTGATCAATGGCTGTCAAAGAATCCATAACTTAACAAACTGATGTTTCGATTATCAGTTATTCACTGTTATCCAATTAATTTCTTGTTGTAATGGATACTTCTCTCCTAATAACCAGCTTTAACCCCATTATTTTTATGCATTCTGAATTTTCACTTGTATATGACTATAACAAACACCTGGAGGTTTGTGACCGGATTTAGACCACAAATGGCTTACAAAATGAGCATGTGTAATATGATAACATGTATTCACACATGCACAGCCTCGCAGTAAAAAGTTTTGTCTTTCATAAGCACCGTGAAGCCCTCACAGAGTCCACAAATGGCTTTCCCATCCCCTCAGCACTCTGTCTTCTTGCCCCCACTTGAGATTTTTCCAACAGTGGTGGCGAGGGATAATGCACCGTACCGTCTCATCTGGTGGATATGACACTGAGGAATTGACTCTTTGGTCTATTAGGGTTCAGTTTCTGTCCAAACTTTCAATGAAAGACATGAGGGGGAGACAGCGAGAGGAGCTCTGTAGCTGTCACTGTTACGGACACATGGTGAATGTTTGGTCAAAGTGTGTGTGGCAGCTGGCTGAATATGAAGTATCATAAAGTGAAGGAGAGAAAGTGCAGCGGGACTATTAGGCTCATGGTACGATAATGTGAACAGGAAGAGTTTAGGAGGTCACTGTAAAGTGTAATTTATCATCCAGTTAAATCTGTAATCTGCAGTTTGATGTTAAGCTCTTCAGTGCAGCAGGTCAATTTAAAATCACAGATGTACACAAGCATTCGTTGTTTGGCAATTATTACAGCACCATCTGCCTAAACTGTAGCTTGATTACAACACATATGAGATTTCATAGGCTGGGGGGAATGAAATGTAAACAGAAAAATGAAAAAGGGTTACTGTCTGAGACTGCTTCCCTTTAAGGTTTCTTGTATTTTCTTTGCTGGCTTCCTCTCACACATGGACAATGAAATGTAAACAGTCCACAGTTCAGCAACTTCTAACCTTGTCAAACTTCAGGTATCTTCATTCAGTAGCCGCTTTATAAGCTACTCCTTGGTTGAACCATCTTTGTCCTTCAGAGCAGCCTCAATTCATCCTGGCATTATATCTCCTTCTTCATTCTATAGTAAACATGCAACCATAATCCCCTTTTGAGATTGTCTTCTATTTTCACAAATATGCTTCTATTGAAGGCATGCTGAACTACTGGCATGATATTAAAAGTTTTAGTTTTGTATAGTCAGGATTTTTGTATTGTTAGCCATATTGGCGTATACTCTATCAAGGATCCTGATATACATTTTAATGATAATCAATCAAACTGTATTCATACAGATGTTTTCATAAAGCCAAGTGTATTACAAAGCAAATAACATACTGCATTTCTGCATTTTTAATAAGCCTCTGAAGATCCCTAACTCTTCAAAAACCATTGATGTTCTTTTTGATTAAGTTGCATCACACTGTGGTCTGTATGAATTGTGAAGAGGGTGTTCTACAAATAAGTTTTTTAAACAATAAGTTGAGGTTTTATGTTTTGTCCATACTTGCTTGCAGCAGTGCTAACTGTGCCACCATGCAGCGCAGAAGTAGATGTTGTGGAAGCAAACTAACTTGCGTATTGGGGGAACAGGTCTTGCCTTGAACTTCTAGCTTGAAACTATTTACTTGAAAGCAATGGGATTAAGGGCATTATGGCTTCAGCTGTCAAACGGAAACATCTCTAAGCAAGTGTCAAGAAAGAAAGACCAACAAATGCTTGAGTAGGTAGATACACACCATTATCTCCTAATGGCTGCTGCTCTGTAATTATGAAATATATTCAGAGATTTGCAGCAGCAACAGATGGCTGCAATGTGAGAATCTGTTTTGATCACAGGTTTGAAGTCTTTACCAAACTCAAGTAGTGCTGTCATCTAAAAGATTGAACAGAAATAACAGTGTCTTTTACAAAGCATTTCGGAGGATGTTTTTAAACGGTCAATAAATTTTGCATTAAATCTTAAAGTACTGCAATATTGTTTTTGCCGGTATCAATATAGATAATTAAGAGTAATATCCATTCCAACAATTTATAGAATAAAACTCACACATTGTTCTTTGTATTTAGATTGATTGATTTGTTTATGTATATAGCTTAACAACAAGAAGCCAGGAAGACCAAAGCACTTTACATTAAAAAAGATTACATGTCAAAAGACAATACAATAACCACACACAATGCTACATAGTATTAAAAGCCTGTATAAAAAGATAAGTCTTAAGTTTAGATTAAAAAATACCCGGATCTGTAATGGAATGGAGATCCAGAGGAAGGTTATTCCAAATCCGGGGTGCTGCCACAGAAAGGCACGATCACCCTGCAGCCGCATTTTGGACAAGTTGAAGTTGCTTCAGGGAGGACTGAGAAATACCAACATAAAGACCATTGCAATAGTCAAGTCTGGAACTAACAAATGCTTGTATGGCTTTTTCTAGATCAGCATGGGTTAAAAAAGATTTAACTTTAATTTATAAATGTAGATGATGAAAGCTCGGTTTTACTACAGTCAATTTTTGTTGAATTTAAACTCCCAATCAAATATTATTCTGTTCCTAATAGATTTATTTGATTAAAAGTGTAAGGCACTAACATTAAAGGCAGCAAAATCACCAAATAAAATGCATTAAGTTTTGTTGGTGATTTAAGAGCAAGAAATTTTGATTGAGCCACTGTTCAACGGTCACAATGCAATCCAGGAAAGGGAGGAGCGCATTATCCATCCCATGTTTAAGAGACAGATAAAGTTGAAAATCATCTGCATAACAATGGAAAGAAACTTTGAGCTCAGATATAATTCTCCTAACAGCAGCATATAAAGGGAGAAAAAAAGTGGACCAAGAATGGAGCCTTGAGGCACCCCACACAAGAGAGGGGCGCAACAGGAGGACAAATTATGACGGAAACAGTCATGAATGCCATGAATGCATTCGTTAGCATAAGTGGGTAATACATTTAGATGTCACCTAGCAAGTAGTCTGGTACCAAACTTTCCATAAAACAGATCATCCTCAAAAAGAAAGAACAGACCTGCACTATGTAGTACATCCAAAAACCACAAACTACCTGAAAAAAAAGGTAGCCGCTACTGCCAAACATTATTTAGAGCAACTTTACAAATCACCAGCAATAAAGGCTTGGTTCAACATTTGAGCTATTTTCTTAAAAAAAGAGTTTACAATTTCCTTTCAATTTCTGTGGTCCTTGTAATAGTAAGAAAGTGTTCAAAAATATATATTGTGAAAATATTTGGCAATTTATTAGAAGCCCTGAGGAAAATGTGACTTGATCTATTTAAAAAAATACCTGTGTCCTCCAACATGACAGTGACCCTCAACCCTTAGAATTGAGAAATGTTAAAATCCTCAGTCTTGTGGGGGGTGGGCGAGTGGGGGTTGAAACAGGTTGCACATGCAAAAAACACAAAAAACCCCTCAAATATTTCACAGCAGAAAGTTAGGAGTGGGGCAAACTTTCCTTAGACTGATGTCAGTGACTGGTAGACTTAACAAGTGTCTTACTGGTTATTCAATTGGAAGTACTTTATTGACCCCTGAGGGGAAATTACAGTCAACTAAAGGAGGTAAAACTAACCATGAGGCGGTAGGGTGTCCTAATTTTTTCTTCAGTTAAAATGCAAATGGTTTACCTTTATGTCAAATGTGTAACCCAACTGACCAACCAACCAGATTAACCAGCGACTTAAAAACTTCTATAATTTTAAACTGACCACAAATTACAATGAATAAAAAAAAAAAAAATATCTGAAAAAAATCTGTTATCAAACTTGCAGCACGACTTTCCTTTGCCGTTGACTGTCTTGAGTGATTTTTTTTTTTTTTTTTTTTTTTTTTTTTTTTTTTTTTGTCTCATGCACCATCTGAATACAGACTGAGGCTTTAAGACAGTACATCAACCAGACTGTAGCCATTAAGAAATTAGATGAGGAGCAGCTCTTTGGATGTTTTCGATATTGCTGTTTGATAGTAAGCAGAGTGAGGGAAAAAAGAAGGTTCCGTATGAGATTTATTAGTTTAAGAGCTTCGGAAATCTCGGTAATCTGCCAACTGGGAACCAGACTCCAAATTGAGCCAGCTTAGCAGGGCTGTAGTGATAGGAGGCCTGATTCATAAGACAGTAATTCTTCTCCTCTAATTGAATTAACTGAAGTTCAGATGAGAATCTGCTAATAGTTCTATGTGTAACAACCATTTTTTCCTATTCTCTTGTGCTGCAGCACTAACATGACGAGGAATTGGTTCTGAAAAAAATCTAAATATGTACCTTCTCCTCTAAATTTAGAGGTAAAATGGCATGACACAGTAGACCCTTGTGTCTATCCTCTGAAGACATTATGTATGTATGAGAAGAGTGATTTCTATTATCTCTCTATCTCTATGGATTACAACCCCAGTGTCATCACTACAGTATGGAATCAGTGTGATTTCTTTTGTTCTCATAATATTATCTGCCTATAGTGAAAACAATCCATTGAGCCCAAGGATTTCTCTCATATACAGTACTGTTTCCAGACATAAAATCTATGGCTATCGACAAACTGGATGGAGGCCAAGCTATGCTCACCACATCTTTCAGAGTGAAGACAGTCATGAGGGTGCTATGTTCTTACACTTACCAAATTAGTTTTAAATCTATTTTCTGCATCCAAAGATGCTCTCCCCCACCCTCACAAAGCCTCTATATATCAGTAGTATGTTACCATAACTATCCTTTTACCTGTGCCTATGATTACACCATTCCCCAGCCCCAATTTGGGACAAGCTCTCACTGTGGTACCATCATGCAGTTGCCGCATGCAGTTACCTTTTCACAACATCCAAAAGGTGCACTACACCAGGTCTGGTGGCTCTGGAGGCATTGGTAGTACAGTGAACTCTTTGTCATATTAAAGGCAAAAAAACAGTGTGAGATGATTTGAGCTAACATGCTAACTGTACTATTCTTCTGAAAGTTGCCATAAGAAGATGAGTACACCGAGACTACAAAGGAATGAATATGGTCAGGAACAGATACTCAGGTAAGCTGAGGTGTTTAAGTTATGCTCAGTTGTTACTAAGTGGTCCAAAGTGTGCCAAGAAAATATCCCCCACACCATTACACTACCAAAACCATTCTGACAACTGAATGCAAGGTGAATGTATTGATCTTTTTATATTGTTTATGATAAATTCTAACCCTACCATCTGAATGTTCCTGATGAAATTGAGACTCCTTGAACCGGGCAGTGTTTTTCCAATCTACTTTAGTCAAGTTTTGGTGAATTTGTCTGAATTGTAGCCTTCGTTTACTGTTTTCAGCCGACAGGAGTGGCACTTGGTGTATTCTACTGTTTGAATCATCAGTATGTTGTGTGTTCAGAGGGTAATCCACACACCTTGGTTATTGCAAATGTTTACAGAGACTGTTATCTTTCTGTCATCTTGAACCAGCTTGCTTATTCTCCTCTAAGCTCTAATAATAATCAGATCAACGGTTTTGGCTCCAACAACCATATAAATCCCTTGTCTTCCCAAAACTGATGCTTTGTATGAATTTCAGCATGTCACTTTCACCACGTCTACCTGTCTGAATGCTTTGAGTTGATACCATGTAACTGGCTGATTTGGTATTTGTATTAGGAACAAGCAGTTGAACAGGTGCACCTAATGAAGCAGTCAGTGAGTTTATAACAATGTCCACTGTGTTATTATACTGCTGAAAACTTTAGACCCTGCAAAGACAATATACATTCTGAATATTATTTATTAATTTTAGATATAAGGAGGGTTTGGTGTGGTGGTGATGGTGTGAGAGGAGTGTCCCACATGTAAGAACAAAGATTGAGCTCATGTTTGCCGTCTGATTTCAGTTAATCTTAATGTTATTTTATATAATTATTCGAAATATGAAAATTTATTTCCCCCAAAAAAATTATTTCCCAATCAACAAATATGGGGAGCACCACATAGGATAGCCTGTACCTTTCCCAAACATTTCCTCTAAATTTTCCAGAATTTACTTGGTACTTTCTTAAAACTCTTTGTGGAAGCCAAAAAAATACTTTCCAAAAATTACTAAAGTGAAGAAGTCATTAGATACTTTACTGAACATACAGGTTACTTGCCTGGAACATTTATGAAGCATATCTGGTAAGTTCCAAGAACGTGCCTTGTAATTGCTACTCAAATGTGTAGAGTGGAAAGTATTTTTTTCTTTTACTGTACAGTTATAAAGCCTCCTGACAAACTTTAAAATATGGGAATGTTGGGGATAGAGTACGGTGTGAAGGACAACACTAACAGAAAGGATGTAGGAGTAGTTTGACTGTGTATGTATGAGATAGTGTGTTATTGTACTTGCCTAATTATATATTTTGTGTCGTGGTGAATATCTTTGGGGTTGTGCAGACGCTTCATGGCACATTGTTTGATGCTGCCTTTGTGGATTTCTGTAGTCATCATTTATTCTCGGTTTAAGAGTCCAGTAGTCCCATTTTACATTGCACTTATAGAAAGTAGTTAAAAATATTTCATAATCACAAAAAAATTTAAGTCAAACCTTTAAATCCAAAGTTTCTCTGAAAATGTATTGATAAATAGGTTCTCCATTCTATCAGTTGGAATGCCATATTTAACCCAATCCAATTCATCCTTCTATAAATGTTCCCCAAACTTCCCCAGCTTGGATACATAATCCCCACATTTTGTTTTTGGGTTTGCCCCAACTGTTTGTTCTCAAATGGATTTGCTGAAAATCCCCAACATCCATCGACCTCATTGGTTTATGGATTTTGGTTATGACTCGAACAGACTCTTGTGGTTATATTTTTTTATTTCTAAAATAAAATGGAATTCATTTAAAACGTGTAATATAATTACAATGTTATGTTCTGGGATTCAAATATGTTTTTTAGGATGACTTTAAAAGTAGTTAATGCGATATATGAACTGCTGCTTCAGCAGGTTCAAAAAGTCTAGGCAGGAATGTTACATGAGAACATGTCTGCAATATTTTTTCTGATACTGGAGAATCAGTTTCTAAATCTCAGACTTTCATGGTCCACAACACCTCATATTTTGTCCCCATGTAGAACACATATCCTATATGTGCGATCCAGATGGGTTTTGTTTATCTTACCCTGCGTACCCCAACTTTTGGGCCCAGTGTTGACCTGTATAGACATACAACATAAGACTATTATGTAAAACATGGATAATCCCGTTTAGAGCCCTTCATTTTGTCGTCCTAATGAATTAACCCACATAGTACTTGTAAGTGGGGCCCAGACTGGTTTGTGTCCTGCTTAGGGCTCACTAGGAGTTCAGAGTTGTCCTGTGTTAAACCTATGTAGGCTATAAACACGGGGCCCCCATGTAAGGCAAGAACAATCCCACTTGCAGTTTATGTCGTATTTCCCATATAGTACTTACTAAGAACTTAAATGTGGGATCTAGATGGGTTTTGAGTTTCTCACCCAGCTGGGTCCCAGTTTAGGCCCAAAGTTATCCTGCAATAAACCAATATAGGCTGTTAACATTATCCCACTCACAGCCAATACTTTGTCCTCATGTAGTACATATGTTCGAGGTAAATGTGGGATCCAGATGGGTATTGTGTTTCAAACCCAGCTTCGTCCTATTTGGGTCCCAAAATTGTTCCACTCTAAGCCTAATTAGACTGTTAACATGGGGCCTTTGTTTAACCCACAGACAATCCCATTTGGGGCCCATATTTTCTGCCCTCTTCCTGCCCATATGTGTCCCACACATAAATGTTGACTTTATGCTTGCATTTCAAGTTGTTTTTGGAGTAATGGCTTCTTCTTTTCTGAGTGGCCTGAGTGGTGGTAAAGGACTCATTTTGCTAGCTTCAGCTGGCATCTTCAATATGTCTTTTGCTTTTTTTTAAAATTGCATGGTTTATAGACACATCATGAACTAAAAGAGGTTCATCTCTGCGACACAGAACCTTTCGTGTTCCTAAACCATAGGACAGCTGAACCTTCCATGGTGTTTATACTGGACATAATTGTTTAAACAGATGAGGTCGACGTGTTCGGGCAAATGAACCAGACTTTCAAAGGTCTACATTTTTCGTCTGCAGGACAGTGAATTGTTACCTCAGATGTTGTGAAGCAGCAGCTTACAAAGTTATGACATCATCATTTGGACTAACTGCAATTTTAAAGATATAATAATAATAATAATAATAATAATAATAGATATACATAAGTAGATATAGTAATCTTAGCGTATGTCAACTTCTGAATTTGAAAAAAAAGAAAAACTAAAAAGGTTTACATTTTTCAGGCTTTCAGCGAATAGAAACACAGTTTATCCTCACTGACCTAAAACAGGAGACATTTTGATATCAAACAGGGAGAAAAAATGGCTATGTGTCTTTGAACTCTGTATGACACCAGTTCACAAGCCAGGGCTCAAACTTCTTATCTTGATTACAGTCCCTGTCTGGAACATGATCTGTATGATTTCATGTCTGTGTGGATAAAAAACAACCTTCAGTCTTTGATTCTATTAATTTCTTCCTCAGGAACCTTTTAGGGATTTAGTTTAATTCCTGACACAGATGTCTTCGATTCAGTTCACACCATTGCAATGTCATGGCAGATGAGCATAAATAAACTCTTAACCTAATGCATATGTTTTACAGTATAAATAATGCTCAACCTGAAACTGAACCTGAAACATTTTTCTGCATGTTCACAACGGACTTTTTGCAGCTGAGGAAAAAAAACCTGTTGTTAAACTACACCATGATCAGTCACGTTAAAAATTCTCCAAGTCAAACACTGAGCAAGGGCTGGCCTTTTCACACTGGTTCCTGATGACAGCATATAATGTTTCCTCTATTCACTCTGAAGCATGAAAATCTCATTGGTGACAAACAGTTTCAAATGACATCAACAGAGAGCCATAAAACACTTCCAATCACTTTAGTGTTTGAGCTGAGCTTTTCATGGATTATCTTTTCAAAGCAACTCAACCATATCAAAGCAGAACCAATGATTTTATGCTCTGGGAAGATTGACACGCAGTGTGTTTTTGGATGGCAGTTGGTTGGTTTTATGTCCATAAATGATCAAGCACATCATTGATTTCATAGCTTTTATTATAAGTACAGTGACAGAAAAAAACACAAAAGAGGCTGTAAAATAAACAGGGGCAGCATGAGCAGTAGCACTATGGGAAACTGTCGACCCAAACTGATAAAAGTACATTTTTTACTCTTGTCATCTATCCACAATATCTTTCAGTGGTATAATGTGATGCACACCTTTAAGTAAATGTCATCCCAGCATGACCTCCTTACACATCTGACACTGGAGCATACACAGTACAATCACCATCAGACACACTTATTTTTCAAATGTAAAAAAATTTCTCGCCTAATTGTCAAAAATAAGAGAGGGGATGGGTACCACAGATATGGACCACTACTGCAAAATTTCCACAAGTGCCCCTCAAATGCCACATAACTTTCAATAACCATTCAATGCTATGCAGATGCTCTATCTGCACTACTGAAGCACCACTTACTTCTAAATGTTAGGTGCTTATACTGCTTTGTGTTTCACACTGCCTCCTGCTGAGATCTGAAATGCACTTCAGTTGCAAGTCAGAACACCAGTAGGAGTTGCTAAATTGTGCTGGTTTACCAAGCTAACCAGTGTTGGCAATACAGCTACAAAACAATGTATTTTTCTGTATTTTATGAATTCCAAAACTAAATAAAGACATAAAAGCCACTGTCACACTTTTCCTGTCTTGACATGTCTGCTGGCATTTTTCCAGACTTGTTACATGGGTCTGAATGTAAGGAAATTAAGGACATTTTGTGGAACATCGAGCTCTGTCATGTCTTTGAAGTCTTATATGAACAAATATTAAAAAGACAACTTATTGTCATCATTGTAGAATTTTAGATTTATATAACCTCCTGAACTTTGAAAATTTTATATTGTTCTCAAATTTATTTCATGCTTTTAAAACTTGAAATTGTTTGGCTCCACCTCCTTTACCTGAATATGTTCATACTCACCCATTAATTTTGATTAGATGTCTCAGAATATCCTCCACACGAGATTGCAGCTTCCCATTCTGACGTAGTTTTTTGGGGCAAGCAGTTTTCTCCGTACAGGCAACAAATTGAAGGAAGATGTTGACAGATTATGTGAGAAACTGTAGATTTTAGATCCTTTAGCTCCAACTTAAAGAGTTTGTTAAAGACCCTTCAGATGTGCTGTCATTGATGAGGCAGTTTTAAAAATAATGGTTCGTGTTTTTGGCCTTACGGTTGTGTTAAACGTGCATATGTGATGAGATTGCTGGATTATGGTTGCTTTGTGCATTTATTTGACTATTACCGTGATTGTTTACTGCTTTTAAGCATTCTTATCTGGACATGTCAAGGGACATAGCTAAAAGCTACAATCTGGAACAATGCGTCGAATGGTGACATTTAGCTTTAAGTTTAACTATCCCTTTAAAAAAAAGGGATATGTGTCACTTTGGATGTGCTCCTATTCTGAAAGGTTTGTGTCTGCTGAGACCATTGGGGAGGAATTCAGTGTTCTGCTGCATCATGGTACTTTTCCATTCACTATCAGTATTAACCTCTCCACATCCTGGGGTGAGTCAAGCTTCTACATAGCATAGGATCATTGATTTTGGTCAGTTTTGTTGACTCTTAAGTAGTGCTGTACATGTGCATTATACTTGACATGTGAAAGCCATGGCACTCATATGGTGGGATTTTGAGCATTTTCAAAACAACTGTGTATGTGGTGATCTAATTGTGAATTTTACAGTGTTAAGAAGGCTAATTACTGACTAAGGCTGAGCACCAGTTTTATTTTCCTATCATAATTTCCTTTAACACCATTCAAAAGACAAGCTTGAATGCAAAAGTGTGGCAGGGGTATAATAAAGAGGTTTTGCACAATACAACAGCTGCAAGTTGCAACAGATTTAAAAGGATATACAGTCAGAAGTGCTGTTTTATTCCTTGTGATGATGCTAATGTATCAAAACTGCTGGAAAACCGCCATTAAAAACAAGAAGAATGATGTGTTGTTGGTGAAATTTGAATTTCCAGCTTTATTGGTCATGCTACAGGGCTTTTTCCACTTTTTGCATTCAGAGACTCCGAGTTCCAAATACAAATCAAATGTAGCATGAAACTACATCTTATATAAAAAGTTATGTGGCATGGCTTTGATTTCAAATCAGTGTAATTCTTCAAGACAAAGTATCTCAACAATCAATCTAAAGTTTTAGTTATAGCAGCATGGCTACGCTCATTAGTGTGGAGGTTGATGCAATTAGAATTTAGTAATTCAAGACTAATTGTTCAGAAACAATTAACTGGATTCAGTGAAGGCACTCAACACACAAGCATTATGTTGCCATTAGTACAAAAAGTTAAATAAGCTGAACATAATAGGAAATTGCTAAACCTTTCTTTAATGTTTACTAATCGCAGCTACTAACAACCTAATTTAAAAAATAGGTTTTGACATTAGAAGCGGTTACAGAGCATTACAGATCACATACGTGATCTGATATATGCTGTAACAAAGCATTGCCAATAAGCTGACATTAAAGAATAAACAAAGTCAAGAGGAGGCTGGCTTTTGCTTCTCTTTGGTTCAAAAATGTTGTTTCCTATTAGCAAACACGATTCCATTCACTGGAACCATACATATCTTTTGACAGTACAACACATCCCAGTACCTCTGTTCCACACCGGATTATGGAAACATGCCAGAAGTCTGTTTTCTATTTAACATGCAAAAGGTTTGATGAAAAATTCTCCTGACAATTTGATGGAAACAGAGTTGCAGACTAACTGAAGCTTCACAAGCTGAATTGTAGCTGCTGTAAACATTGTGTAAGTAGCCTTACAGTAATATACAGTCATGGTTAAAAGCTTTAGCAGCGACACAAATCTTGTTTTATGGCTTTAACATTCCCACATTTTTTAAAAACCTTTTTCCACCGTTTAATCAAACAATTCGATTAAAAACATTTTCATTATTGTTTTGCATGGAGTTATGTTGGTCAATAGATGATAAAATACAGCATTGCTTTTATTACAGTTTTATCATTAGTGCATGACCAAAAGAAACCAAAGTGTCAGAATAGCAGTTAGAATAACGATAGGGCAGCATGGGTAACATCAGTGTTGATCGTTCTGTATTTCTCTGACATCACATGATCTCATGTTTTTGGGTTCTTTTCATTCACTTGCATTTTGTGAACTGACCACAGATCCAAAAATTCAGTGTTCTGATTTTGTGAGATGATGCTCCATCATGTTGGAAAATACACAGAGCATCACAGATTTTTATGGACTGCTCGAAGAAGTTGCTCCGGAACAGAGTTTTGATTACATTTATTGATGGAAGTGGAGGTGTTCCTTGGGAAAATTAGAAGGAAGCCTACGCCCTTGGATGGGAAACAACCCCACACATGGATTGGATCTCATTTCTTAGGTGGTGAGACCGCATGACTCACAGTGGCTCTCATCTTTTCTAATTCAGATGTCAAGTACAATAAGAAACAGAAAATAACTTTTCACCTTTGTCCTGCTGTCTTTCCTTGTACTTCCTGTGGAATCGAGTGTTCTTAGATAGAAGTGGCTTCTTTGCCACTCCCTTGTTGTTGCAAGGTGTGTGAACATGCACACTCACCCACTTACTTCCAATCTTGAACAGGTTCTGCAGTGGTGTGAACTTGTTTATGTAACCCACTCTACAGAAGGAGACCATCCTGGAGCTTCCTGGAAACTCTTAGATGTCCTGAAGCTTTCTTCATAGCTACTTAACGTCTCACCTTGAGGTTTTTGATTGTCCAGAAAACTGTTGCTTCAGCTGGACTCTTTTACAGTGTCACCTAGGCTGATTGTTTGATTATGCTCAAAGTTTGCTGATCATTTTGGCCAAAAATACATTGAAAATAAACTGTTTATTTTTAAATTTTTTTTTTTTTTTTTTTTTTTTTTTTTAAATTGGCTAATGAAGCCTTTTGCAGTTAATGAACTGCATCTGATCTTTTGACACAATAATAGACTGTCTTGACTGTACTTTGCTTCCAATTAACATTCTATTAAATTTTCAAAATAAGTGATTAAATAATACATGTTCTGATTTAAGCTACTGTTACAGGATTTCATGTCTTGTCATGGGTGGTGGTGTTGCTAGACAACACATGGCTCTAATTGTGAGGAAATTAATGGGATTTTGTGTATGTGTTTGAAGTAAGTGTCGACTTTGATGCAAACCCTTTCTGAGTAATGTATCTATAGTAGGATCAATCGTGTGTACTTCAAAGCCTTAATTTATTTTTTAAATGTTAAAGGATCAGCTTATTATTTTTCAGTGCTCTATGACATAAAAGTGGTCAGATGATTATTAGTCAATTGAGTGCTGCCATTAATTTTACATTCAGTTTCATGAATCCAGCCTTTTAAGAGTAGCGTGAGAATAATTAATGTTATCATTGGGTCAGTGCTGAGCTATCTGATTCACAGTCAGATCGATTCTTTTCCATCGGTGCACATTTGTGCTATATTTGTGAATGCAAGTCATGCATACCTAAAGTGGTGATCAACTTGTTATTGCTACAGTCTCAAATGTGTTGTAAGGTGATGTTTTATTTTTCAGTTGGGTAATGTACCCCATTAAAACAAAAGGCAGATGCATAATAGAATGGCGGTGTAAAATAGGAGCTCTTAAGGCCCAGTGAAACTGCTTCATGGTCTGAGTGGTATCTTTTATCCAAGAGGCATTTGTTTTGACTGTTTCGGGTATGTCTTATTGGTCTAATGATTAGGAGAGACATTTTGAAAACGCATGCCCAATATGACTCATCCGTGACTCAGCTAAACCGCTGATGGTGCCTTTTGTTCTCTGGGATAGAAGAGCCTTTAATCAACATTTGAATTTGAACCTTACATTGAATTGAATAGAGTTTTGGACCTTACACCTGATGTGTTAATGCTGTCTCTGATTAAAGGGTTGTCCCTTTAATCAGAAACCAGTAGAAACTGCTCGCTTATAAAACTGCAAATATCTACTATTTAATAAAAACATCAAGTGGTGTTTTGTTTCAGAATCATTGATTCATTAGTTACTAAGTTGGTTACTTAATTTATGAATAAGCAGAATTATTTAAAGGAAGATAACAGAAGGTTAAAAACATCTGAACATCAGGGATGGAGGTCTTGAGACCGGTCTCATCCTGTTTTTGTCTGGTCTGTAGTATTTTTGAGCATCTTAATGAAATCTGAAAATTATATTTTAGTGCATTTATGCCTTCGCCACAATCTTAAATCTTAGCTGTTTCAGAAAAAGAACAAAAAAAGTTACAGATCAAAAAGGGCGCTCTTGGATATTGCCGTGACAGTCATGTTTAGCTTATGGTCCCTCAGAAGCACCAAGCACTTAAATGAATTTGTTACGGACTCCTTGAGAAATGGTGATGTAAAATATGCAACTGCTTTATGCAATAAATAATAATAATGTCCAAAGAACAGTGGATAAACAAATTAGGGGGAAACAGAGAAATGCAAATAAAGAATACATTACAATGTATAGGAAAAGGAAGAGAAGATTATAGGGAAAACATTCTGCTCTCTTCCATGAACTATGTAAAAAAAAAAATCTACATTCATGATATGAGTACTTTTTTTTACAATAATGCAAGCTTGCAGCATCATTTTAAGCAATTTTCTCCACCAAACATTCCCTCACACCCCCGGCATTCATTACAAAAAAATTGCTCTTCGGTTGTAAAGGAAAGGTGAGAAATGAAAGACTGGTTTTTGTAATGTGACAAAATGTAATAACCATACATTCTCCCAGACAGAGAGGACTGTTTTAGATCATGAGCAAAAAATTTAAAAAAATTTTTTTTATTAATAATCAAGCTGCTTGCAGCAAAATTGCACTCTTCCTTTGTAACGATCTCACTCTGTGGCCTAATTTTTACACTAGAATCATGAGCTGTGAAGTGATCCAAAAATATTTCCTGGGTTTTCTGTATAAATGCAGAGTGGTTTCATTAAAAGACATGAGCTGCTATAATTCCACACACACCCAAGATCATAACTGGGATTTCTGTCCAACTCATCTGGGACCAATGTGCTGGGATGTTATAGAAAAAGGCAGTTTGTGGAAGCTACCACCACCTTTTTAAAGTAGGTGGAATAAAGCTACTGCCAACTTCAAGTCAAGTTTATTTGTATACCACATTTCAGCAGCAAGGCATTTCAAAGTGCTTTACATCATAAAAACAATCAAGTATGCATCAAAATCATCGAGCAAGTATCAATGCATCAAAATCATGACGATCATCTAGCAAATGTAGTTCTAAATTATAGTTCAATGTTCTACTTTGTACTAATCAAAGGCAGCTCTAAACTGGTGGGTTTTTAGCCTTGATTGAAAGGAACTCAGTGTTTCGGCTGTTTTGTAGTTTTCTGGGAGTTTGTTCCAGATTTGTGGTGCATACAAACTGAAAGCTGCTTCTTCATGTTTGGTTCTGGTTCTGGGGATGTAGAGTCGACCAGAACCAGAAGACAATAGGTCTTTAATGTATATTGGTGCTAAGCCTTTCACTGATTTATAAACTAACAGAAGTATTTTAAAGTCTATTCTCTGAGCTCCAGGGAGCCAGTGGAAGGACTTTAGAACTGGGGTGATGTGCTCTATCTTCCTGGACTTAGTCAGAACACCAGCAGCAGCGTTCTGGATCAGCTGATTGACTTTTTAGGTAGACCTGTGAAGACACCGTTGCAGTAATCAATGCGACTACAGATAAACGCATGGATGTGTGACTAGATCTTGTTGGAACATTAGTCCTTTAATCCTGAAAATGTTATTAAGGTGATAGAAGCCTGACTTTGTAACTGTCTTTATGAGTCTCTGAAGGTTCAAGTCTGAGTACATCACTAGACCCAGATTTCGGTTCTGATCACTGATCACTGTAATAACTGATGCTATTTAACTGTTGAAACACAGCTTTTTCAATAATTTTGCTGATGAATGGAGCGTTAGAGATTGTATCTTTATAGGATGGTAGGGAGCACCTTATGCTTCCACATTGTAAAACAATCTTACCGTTTACTGCCACAAAACTGATCATAGTCCTAGTGGGATTAACTTGGTAACCCAAACATTGAGAGCAATTTCTGGTCATGAGCGCCCATAGTCAGAATGTTCTTTGAAAAAACTTTTATCACAAATCTCAGTTCTATTTTTTGAAGACTGATATGATTGTTTTTATTTTGGCTAAATGGATGGGATAGTTAGCTCTGTTTTCCTCCCGCAACATTTTATGTACTAAAATGCAAGATTACAACATTAAATCAATAGTTTTGACTTAGGAGAAATAGGTTCTACTTTTACTTTCTGGCTACTTGCTCTGGGTCTAAATTTTACCCAGAGAAACAACCAACTTTGAATTATGGCTTATGATCCAGTGAAGCACACAAGTATTCTGTGTTCTTTATGGCTTCTATTTACGTCTAAAACATGCTTGCATATACTGCCCTGTCCCGATGTATGCTTTCACTCACAAGTTTTAACCTCCTCACACTCATGTTTACACACTGTGTTTAATGTGTGCACATGGAATAGGAAATGGATGTTCACAACTTTTGGAACTAATTAGATGCCATAGTTCTTCAATACATCATCAAGTAAGGTAACATATCAATTAGAAAAATCTACTTGCATTGCTAAAAGGCTCAAAAGGTACCAAGCTCTATTTATAAGCAAAGATGAGGCACACAACACAGTTTTCCCCCCTCTTAGATGTGAGTAATCTCTTTCCCTTGGGCTATGACTGGTTCTAGCTATTAAAAGTCTTTACTCATCTGTCTTTTTTATTATTACAGTTTTCTCTGTTTGCTATTAAATGGTTGTTGGTGAAACACTTTGGTCAGTTGTTGTTATGAATGTCAAATAAATCTGACATTGACATTTGACTAGTCACTGAGTGCACATTTATGAACATCATTACAAGGTTTGTTGTTTCCATGAAAATAGTCCACTCAATAAAATGTTGCATTAAATATTAAAACAGGAGATGCACCCTATATTGAGGACATAGTTCAAATGGAATTGTCCATTTTGGGCATCTGTCCTAGATGCAGACCGGTATTGGGTGTCTTGATTTGCAAGGGGCTAACATTCCCAGAGTGGACACCCAGGGGAATAATTGGTGGCATCACAAGTGCCACAATGGTATGATCAAGTGGCACAACAGACAAAAAATTTCCAGCTAAACAACACTACAAATATGCGCTTATAGCACAAGGAACATGGGTGTTATATGTTGGCAGTGTCTGTGAATCATACCAAGTTCATATTGTCCAGACAGTTCTATAGGTGCTGATCACAACTTTGGCATCTGGCACCTTCATCATTTTGAACTAGGGCTAGGACTTTAACGCGTTAATTACAATTCATTAATTACATCAGTTTTAGCGTGTTAAAGATTTTCATGCAGTAAAAATTTTAAAGCAAATAATACTTTTTTTTACACACAAAAGTTCCGAGAGGAACCTCTGTATTCGAGTTTCTACTATGCTCGTAAACTTGACGCACAAGTGACTTAAGCAATCAACAGAATTGAATGGCAAAGCTGCTTGTCTTGGTCCACTGGGGTTTAATTTTTGCTTCAAAAAACGATCTGAGGAGATGCTGCAAAATACTTTTGTTGTGTGCAAGTTGTGCTAAAAAGAATTGGCCTATCACCAAAGCTATTCAAGCCTAAAATACCATCTCAATGCAAAACAGCAGCAAGCACAGATGTCCCCAATGCTTATGTCACAGTCCACATTTCTAAAGAACTTACCTGAATGATCAGGGGTTCCTCAAACACTTGAAAGCTGAATGGGTATAATAGCACTTTGCACCAATCTGATGGTTGAATAAACATCACTGAATAACAGATTAAATCAATAAATATTTGTGTTGTTGAGCTCACATGTCTATTTATTCAATAATTTAGCAGCAAAAATGGTTTTAGATTTGTTGATGTTGCCTATTTTGTCGATATATGGTTTTCGATTAAAATGTGAATAATTGCGATTAATAGATTACAGACCCTGCAAATAACTCGATTAAAAATTTTAATCGAGCCCCACCGCTATTTTGAGTCAGATTTTTTGGGGGTTTACAAAATGGAGCTGTCTTAATTTCACATCAACGATTTGTCAAGTACGTTTCATACTGAATTTGAAAACTTATGATTTAAGGGTATTTTATAAAAACTACTTATTGTCTGTTATAAAGTAATGTGGTTATGACTTAAATTAAGATCTATTTAAGAGCCAAGTGACACAAACTGGGATATGACCCAAAATCTTAAATCCTTGCAGATACAACCTACCCATACCCATCACTGATCTGCATGTGGACCAGATTACATCCTCTAAATCGACAATGGATGGATGGAGATATATTACTTGAAGTCTGCAGTGTTGATTTAATGTATTTCTCACATACATTTGTATTTTTAATTGAAATTATTGTGACTTTTTAGCAAATCTCTGTCAGATTCATATCCCAGTAACTCTGGCAGCATTTAAAGTGAGGACCTGGTACAGTTTTATTGAATAAGCTGTCTCATAAGACGCAATGCTGCTATAACTCAAAGGTTAGGATATTAAAACCACATAATGTGCGAGCTGCTTCAGGGAAGTAACCAGTTAGATAACCATGTCTGGTTCTGTTCACATCCATTTGCGTTAGTGCTGTACATATTCCCTGGTGTGCCTTTGTCCCAGCAGCCTGCACCCCATAAAAATTATTTGAGTAATGCAGAACAGCTTGAATTGAATAATTTAATATTTGTCTTGGCTCTCCAGAATCTCAGGACAACAGGTTTATGTTTCAAAGGAGAGGTCTTTGAAACCTGAGGACAAAAAGCTGCTCGTTTTTCAACCTAAATTGTTCTAACTGAGCAGCTTGTCCTTAGACTCATCAGTTAACTTGTAGATTCAGAGGACTATAGCGTTATGGAAAATAGCTCCAGCTGAAAAACATCTTCTCAATAGAGGCCAAGGAAAATAAGACACTCAATGACTTTCAGTTTTTCTTACCTTTACTTCTTATACAGACAGATAGAATATCCTGCTCTCAGTAATGCGACTGCAGTGCACCAGACACACTCCAGAAGCCGTGACATCAGGATGTTTGAGCAGCCTCTCAATGATTAAAACATCTTATTTAAATCTGCTTCCAATAAATAATGGAGTGCTAAGCCTTTCTGCTGTGACTCTCAGAACCTCTTATGTCCAACTGCCAAAAGCTCTCTTGGATGGAAGTCATGGATCTACATGCTAAGCCTTGAAATTGCACTTGGTCACAGGCTGTGAGGACGTGTAACTGGTGGCCTATCCAGACTGTGCCCAGCATAGCCCCTGCAGCAAGTGCATTAGCAAACCATCCGAGGTGGGAAAACGCCACCTCTGATAGTCTGCTGAGCAACACTGCATGCCATGAATACTCCACATAGAACTAGCAATTTTACTTGTAGTTAAGCTGAGCAGGTGCAGAGCTCAGGTGGGAATGGCTTCAAGCATTTTCCTCCGAGACGCTGAAGTGTGAAAATGATTGTCTTTAGAGAGTCTAAGCTTAGAGACAGGGTACAGCACGTACACCAAGAGATAGCAAATGTAGACGCCAGCAAAAATAGTTTTGCTGAAGTTCTCTATTTTGAGTGACGAAACAGTACTTCACTTGAGTACTCATGGTATATTTGAGGTGGGGATTTTTGTGCTTTTTCAGCACTTGTTTTACCATTCATCTGCTTTTCAAATCAACATAAAAACCCATTGAGTATTTTATTCTAAATGATTTCAAAACTAACTTTCATAAATATATCTAAATAGCTAAAAGTGGCCAAGCATCTGAACACATCTTAAATAAAAAAAACCCCAGAAAGATTGGCACCTGGATGTAACTTAGTAAAGATGCTAACCAGTAATGCAAATGTAAAGGATTTCAACTGCAACATGTTATCAGCGTGAATCTTCTAACAGCTGTCCAGAAAAGTGAGAGAAGCCCAGCAAATCCAAAGGATGTCATGTAGACAGTATTACCAGCTCTCAACAGAGCTTGATATTGCGGCTGCATTTTGGGTTTACATGAGACCAGGCAGTTCTTTTGTGGAATTGCTGAACATTTAGACTAGCTGTGTTTATTCTCCTTTTCCTACAAACCACATGGTATCTGTGCTTTGGAGCACAGCACATGAATAAATCCCCCAGTGAAGAAGTAAAAGCCAAGTAATACGAATTTACAATTAAATAAAAATAAATAAATAAAAGTAAATGTTTATTATGTTACATATTAAGCATTGTTATAGAATAGCTCATGTCTTAAAATAAGCATTGACCACAAAATATAGCCAGGATCTCAAACCAGAGCAGGAGGCCTCCAAAGCTTTGTATAGACAAGCTGAATATGGAATGCTCCCTAATGCTCTGGCTTGGGGTGTTTGTCTTTGCCACACCATTTTAAAAAAACACATGCATGTGCAACCAGACAATTGAATTATATCATAGTTCTTTTAATAGATCTGGGTACTGCTAAATATTCTGTTTTGATTGTTTGTAATTTTGCTATCGTGACTAAACACCAATTAATGGTGGTTTGTCATGTAGGAAAAGGTTCCAGTATAAAGCCTAGCATAGAAGCTGACTTGTGGGTTGTGCAGTTTGATCCTCAACAGGCACAGAGCTCCATAGCCATGGGCCTCGAGCTCTCTTTGTAATTTGATATGCAATCAGTTTGAATAATTTGAAGATTTTATTTTCCCTCATAATTTTTGTTTTTGTGAATATTTCTTATCTACACTCAGTTTCTTTTGAACAATGTACTTTACTGGCAGGGGGTAAAAAAAAAAAGTCAAGCACCAGCTGAAGTATGAAATTTGGGATTCCTCCTTCCAGCCTTTGGGTAGATCCTCCAGGCATGAAGTGAACAGAGGCCCAGTGGAAGAACCAGTTTATTCATTAAGACATTTACATGTGTTGTACAGATTTCAGGTTGCCAGCAATTGTATTGTTCAAGTCCAGTACCTCATGTTCAGTACCTGCTTCCAGATGGAAACAGGTATGACACGTAACATGACTCGGCTCCATTCTGTAACGACAATCTATCAACTTCTGAGTTGAACATGACTGAGGAAGGAATATTTTATTTGTATGGTTTTGTGGAGACCTACATTTGCTCATCTTTTAGGGAATTTTTCACATTTGACAGTCCAGTAGACTCGGTTCGATTGGGGACCAAAATTGCAACATTTGTTACATTTTCAGCTGGTGTGGTTCGTTTTCACACTGCACTGTGTCAAACAAACTAAAGCCTTCGAAAAACCTCTTTGCCCTCTCACCTGTGGTGACACTGCACCAAGGACCACTGAACGACATGAAAACCTCTGAACAAGACACTGAGCGCAACTTCCTTCTTCATAAAATGAAACAAAAATGGAGTGGCATCAGATTTTAGCAGTTCTAGGATTTCTCTTTTGTCTTTTGTAAATGTGCCCAACACTCTTCAACAATGGGTTCACCAATAGCCATTTGTCCTGCTAGCGCTAGACATAGTGTTTGTTTGTTTTGGTTGTATTTACCCAGAATTCCCTACACTTTAGTCCACTTCCTGCTTTTGGAGCGGGTTCCAGTATGATCTTATCCAACACATGAGAGGCTGGAGCTCAACATTGCTGAAGAAATTGATGTGGCTTTTAATAGAAAAATGTCAGACTATATACTGCATCAGAGCTTGTTGCATATGGTGCTGGATAGCCTCAGAGCAGTCAGGGTGCCCATTCTGGTAATCACTTACAAATTAACTTACAAATTAAAGTGTCGTTTCCAAGTAGTTATCTACCTAAATTCCACAATATCAGCAACTTAAATACCATACACTTCTACTTTGGTAGAAACAGGTCGATGAAATGCCATCATGGACTGATCTTCATCACAAGGTATTTCATCACTTGAGGAAAAGATTGCATTCCATTCTTTTCACGACTCTATCTGTGAAAGCATTACTCAAAATGAGGGTATTTGATTCTTTTCAGGCTGAGAATTCTTGTTTTTATATTTGAAGTTTAATCAACAAAAAGACAAAGTGAAACTCCAATATACCTTCAAATGCAGGGAATCCAAATGTCCAATAGAATCCCAGCTCTGTTAAATATCCATCTGGTTTTTTCAGGTGAGTCACTAATTGTCTCTCCAGTTTTGAATCAAACAGAAAAGATTCCTGAAACACCATTAATTAACATATTTCATCATTAATTCAAGAAACAATGTCTCAAATGATCATTTGAAGGGCCTATATTGCAGGAACAATCGAGTATAAAAAGTTGAACAGATGAGTTTCACAAAAACATCTGACACTACACCAGAATATCCTCACAACTCTCCACTGAACAATTATAGGTTACAGTTTTCAAAAAACATATTCTTAATGTACTGTAAACTCACCAACAAACTTGAAAATGAAATAAAACAAGACGATGTGAATGACAAATGGATTGCACTCAGCTTTTGAGGACACAGTTAGCATGTAAGAAAAGTGGTCTGTATTATGAGTGTGCAAATTCTTTTCCCAACCCCAACCTTGAAATATACCAATGACTATGCCTTCTTTAATATGAAGACAGGTCCAAGCTATAAACAAAACTTTATTTCACAACCCTAAAAGGTGAAATTTGGGTTTAAAATATTCTACTTAAAAACCCAGCAAAACTTGTTGGAACAGTGGATCTTTCTGAGGCTTAAACAGGACATAAGATCCTGTAACAATTGAGCATGAGTAGAAGTGGTCTTGTCTCTCCTTTTGACCAGAATGCTGTACAGAACCTTCATATGGAGAAACATTATATAACCAAGTGCGTTCACACACACACACACACACACACACACACACACACACACACACACACACACAGACACCAGTGTTTGGATTCAGTTGTTTATAGATACTTTATCTTGGGCTGCAGTTGCCACCAAATATGTCTTAATTTATCAATTAGTACAGTGTGCTTTTCAGTGATGTTGTTAAATATGCATATGTTGTTTGTCGCTGTGGTTTCTCGGTTTTCAACTTGAGCATTATAGCGAAAGCTGTAATGCTCCACTTGTGAAAGTAAAACTTTTGGACTTCTCCTTGTCACTCAGACAATAATTCTAAGTGCTTCACTGCCGGACATGTTAAAAAAAAAAAAAAAAAAAAAAAAAAAAGGATTCTCCACAGAGTCCTCGGAGAAGCAAATGACAAACACGCCACAGCAACTAGTGGGTTAGATTATGTGGAGCTTCAAAATATAGATTAAGATCTAAAAGATGTTTGCCCACTATTTCTGAAAATATGACATCTCCAGAACATGTGAATGAGGGTGCTAATTTGCCAGCACATTTTGTCACAATAGGAACCCACGAAATAATTAGTTAGGCATGTTAGTATTCTGCTGTCTTTCAAAGAATTTGGGTAGTGAAGTGTGCTTGGGTAAGTGAAGCTAGCATCACAGAACCACCCCATCACCCACGGTTATAATGAAGTGTTGCTTGCCACTTTATACCGACTTGTAAACTCAGCTCAGGGACCACCTCCCCTTGCCAGTTCAAAGGTGCCACAATGGTGGGATAATGTTAACCCACTGTCCAGTATCAGTGTAGAACATGTCTAGGTGCCTAGCCTTAAAGTATCTTCCAGGAGGAGCTTATGATTGACTCCTCCACATTTAATTCATTTTCCTCTTGGACCAATGATCTCAATTATGCAAAAGTGTTTCAGAAATTATTTTCAAAATTTTGTTCAATCAGGCATGGTAAACAGGATGTGACCTAATATGATCAGCGCAGAGTTCTGAATCTAGAGTTGCGTGGTTAGCATCTACAGCTCCTTTGCTTCAGGTACACTCTTTCTCATTCTGACAGATGAAAGATCTCCTTCGTTATCTGATGCCCTCAGTGGAGAGACCCACTTTTACTAAAGACCTAACATGCAGTGCATATCTTACAGCATGTGGTAGAAGGCCAGGCCCATTAATTTTCAATTACTCAGAAGTGAGGGCACAGGAGACCTCATCGGCTGATAAGATCCACTCTTCTGCTTGACCCAAGGTGTACAGCAGATAGCTGTATGAGAAGACAGTATCAATAACTTTAAAAGGTCAATTTAAGTAGAATCCTGAAGACTGACAGCAGCAGGAGATCTTTTCTTTAAAACCAGCCTCTAAACGTGTTGATTTTTCATTGATAGGTTATCCTCAACATTGTGTGGAAAAAACAAACAAACAAAAAAAAACTTTATACAGGGTATGGTCAGCAAACAGTTCAACAATCAGTTCTTCCACCTGAGTTGTGGATCTTTATTGCCAACACAAGGCTCTTGTCTGCTTAATAATGCTTCCCCTGACCAGTCTGTCAGTTTAGGTGGACGTTCATCTCTTGGTAGGTTTGCAGTTGGCATCTCATTTCATATAATGCATTGAGTTGTACTTAATGAAATGCTCAAAGCTTGGGATTTTGTTTTGAAATCAAACCATGATTTTAACATCCCCAAAACATTATCCCTGACTCGTCTTCTTTGATGTTTGTTCACTAAGGTCTTCTGAGGTTTTCAGAGATTGAATTTTACTGAGATTAATTTACACAAAGGTGGACTCTACGAGCAAATTAAATAACTTCCAAAGACAATTGGTTGTATGGCATTATATTTTGGGGTACCAGGTTAAAAGGGGGTGAATTTAGATGTATGGTCAAGCTTTCAGATTTTCATTTTTGGAATAATGTTGAAACTATGGATCATTTTCCTTCCACTTCACAATTATGTACTACTTTGTGTTGATCAGTCACATAAAATACCGTTACAACAAGAAAAAATGGGAAAAATGTTCAAGGGAAATAATTCTGCAGGGTTTTGTACATTCGCCCCCATGTGTAGTGTTCTAAAAAACTAACATACTTGTAAATAAACATCAAATATGCTAAACCTCTGAAGAAAATTGTAATGCCTGCTAGAAATCTGAAAAAGATATATCATGTTCATGTTAGGCAACAGCATATCACCATTAAATATTAAGTGACAGCCTCATCTGATGGTATTGAGATTAAATATAACTGAGTGTTAAAATGTGTTGCACGTGCATAAACCGAACGGCGATTGAAACTTTGTTGTCTCGGGAGCGTGAAGGCTCTTTGTTAATTGCATCAGAGGCAAGAAGCCATGCACGTGTGTCATGTTTGAACCCTTTTAGCAAGCGTCTGTGTGAATTTGCATCCTTAAAGGGGTGGAGAAACAGTATAGCTCCCAGCGGAGGAGCTGTCACCTCTCTCTTTGGGTGTCAGGGGACGATACAGGCATAAATAAGTGATGCAGATATTTTTAACCCCTCTTGTGAAATCGGAGATAAATTGATTTCATTCCTGCAAGGCCCGTCAGCAATGCATATCGTCCTTTGAATCAGGCTGGCAGCAGGTGAAGGTGCTATGAATTTTTCATTGTCTCTGAAATGAAGCCAACCTGGTTTGTTCCCCATTCGCCTTCTTCGCTTACCTACTTCTGCTCTTCTATCTATCCTCAAAGATTTTCTCACCATCTCGCTGCACATTTGTGCTTCCCACGTCTTTATTTTCTTATGCCTTTTTGGCTTATGTCAATCTTTTTGCCATTTCACGACTGTATTACTGTTCCTTATGACTCCTTGTTGACTTTGACATCTTCAAGCAGCTCAGTGTCAGCTTTGACGCGTTTGAGTGCTTGTTTTCAGAGCTCTGCGCGGAGGCTTACTGTATTTCAGGAAACAGTCAATGTGACAGTGCTGGATCACAAATATTTCTTTGACATTATTAAAAAATTAGATTTCAAATCGTTTCAAAAATCTGTATAGGTATCATAACTTCATTGGAACATGTATTCTAATTTAATGAACATGACTGTACATGTCTACATTTTTTACCCTCAGTACTGATGTAGACCCATATATATTCACAATATTTCCCATGAATACCTAATAAATCCAAACTTCAATCTTCAAGAAAAAGAACAGACACTGTTTTAAGCTGGAATCCCACAAACCACAAGCAAAGCATCATCACAAAACCCATGACAATAAAAAAAAAAAAAAACAAAAAACAGAATCCCACAAAAAGGGTATTGGTGTGTTGGGATTGGTAGAAACATGGTTGAGAATGTGGGTAAGAACATATTTTATCTGTGTGTGACATTAAAAAGAAGATGGACAAAACAAACAACATAAACAGTATATACACTGAAGTGTTATTTAATTTTGACAGAGTGATATATATATATATATATATATATATATATATATATATATATATATATATATATATGCTCTTAAGGGAGAGGAATTGAAAAAATTGAAAAAAAGCCTTTTTTCAATACATTTTGTATTTTTCCCACCACTGAACAACTTAAAACGTGTAATGAACATAGTTTATACATGTTTAAATCAGAAGTTGAAACAGAAGTTTAGTATTGAGTTTAAGAATAAAAGCTACATCCAAATTTTAAAGGAGCCTCAATTATTGGATTGTGCTACATTTGTAATATATCTCTCTTAAATGTTGTGTCAGAGTTACTCAGAATGGTTCCAGAGGCAGCTTCTTGAATTTATTTACACTGCAGATTTTGCTTCCATTAGTTTTCCTCCTTACAGTTTTAAACAAGTTGAGTGATTATGTCTTAGAAAGAAGTGGAAAGACAAATGTAAGATGGATGATTTTTTTCGTTGATATAAAAACTTTCTACACTGACAAAACAAACATTTTTAATATAATCAATAAAATTAATGTAACAATTTGCATACAGTCTGCAGTTTTATTGGGGAAGATTATGTAAATTTAACAGCTAAAAGGTTCTTTAATACCGTAAAATAAATTCAAGCCAGTTTAAAATTACTTGATTAAGAAAACTTGAGAAATTCTCAAATTGATTTTTTTAAATTGCTCAAACAAACTGGTTGCTAACTATTCTAATAATTAAATGTTGGTTGCTGCCAAATACAACAACAATAAGTCATTTTGGTTTTCCTTTGTGTTAAAAAGACTTGTGAGTAGGTCATGAAAAGTTACTGAAATAGAAACACTTCAAAACTAAAGCATGCCTTTTTTTAAAATCTGGCATTTTAATCTTTTCCTTTCCAGCCAGTGAACAGCTAACATTTGCTGTTCATTGGCTGTAGTTGTCTCAGGGTTACAGTACCACTGCCAGGACCTACAGATGTGTTCATCTGTAGAATTAACAAATTTAGATCCCTCCTGTCCCAAACTGAAAAAAAAAAAAAATTAAAACCCGTCAAGCCATTTATCACATCTTTGCTGGAACCCTTCTGCACCATCAAATCTGGTTTTCAAAATAACTCTCTGAAAATCTTTCCATTGAGCCCCAGTGTTGTAGCCAAAGATGTGACTGGGCCCACCAACAGAGATCATGTTTCCCCTGCGTTGGCCTGTCTGCACTGGCTCCCTGTAAAATTTTGAAATGTAATTTTAAACCCGGGATACTAGATTCAAAGCTGTTGATGGAGCTCTGTGTGAAAAATGAAAATATTCTAAAATCTTATTGTTACCTTCTTTACCACAGAAAGTGTTCTGTCAAAAAGCTTGTCTATTTCTTCAGGCCAGATGTTTTTTCTGGATCGGAATGGAAGAAAGATCATTTTCGTGGTTTCACAAAAACCTATTCCTGCCTTTATAATTCTGTTATCACTGTTTAAACGCTGCATTTATGTAACGGTTTTTGCAGTACAGTGGACCCCTGCCAATTTGCAGCTCAGTACTCACAAATTTGTCTATTTGTGGATTTTTTTGTGAAACATATCTCTAAATTGTTTGAGGAAAATTTGCATATTTTTTTTCTTACAGCATATGCCAAATAGTCGAAAGGAAATGCAGCTCAGGAAGTTGAAATATGTAAGCACGATGCTACCTGACTCGGCACTGACTAGTGTTTAAAAAGCAGCCATTCCAGGAGCTCCATTCATGGCCAACCCTGCAAAGTAATTAGTTGCCAGCAGAGCACAGCTCCAGAACAAGCAGTTCCCCTCCAAAACAGCTGGTGGCAGTAGTGATATATACTTACACAGCACATATTTATAAATATAGGCATATATTTATTCGATTCAAGAAATTATTTTTATGTCTTTCCTGATTTTTTTGGAAAATACAGAGGTTGTGCTCCAAAGTGGCTCAGGTGCTCATCAGGTGTCGGCCATCCTGCGTTAGCAGTGGTCCCAGGCTAGCCACCCTGATGAAAATTTTCACTATTGGGTTCCAAGACCCTACAAATGCCGCAGGTTCACTGTACTTATTTTAATATCCTTTTATGTCATAAATATGCTTTGAAATCCCTTGGTTTCTGTCTTTACTCTTAGATGTAGCTCCATTCTACATGTTTGGTTTATAAACAATTTAGGAGGTTACTTCTGATCCATCCATCCATCTTTGCTTATTAAAGGTAGAATTCCAGAAGCAGCAAGTCCAGGTGAAGCTCCCAGTTACACTCAAACTCTGTGTGACGTTCCCGATGTTTCCCAGGCCAGAGAGGATTCATAGATCCTCCAGGGGTCTCTTCCCTCTTAGATATCTCTGGAAAACAAGGCTACCTGACCTGAACCACCGCAGTCTGTTCCTTCTGACATGGAGGAGCAGCAGCTCCACTCAAGGCTTCCTCTGAATAATGGAGCTCTTATCTCTAAGGCAGAGTGTCCAGCTCCCCTACAGTGTAAGCTTTATTCAGCTGTTTGTGTTCAAGATCTCGTTCTGTCTTCGTTCCTCATTACTGCAGACAAAATCTCGTTCCATCTATCCATTTCCTGTTCCGTCCTTTCATATCTCTTTAACGAGGCACCAAAACAGTTGAATTCCTCCGCTTGAAGCAGATTTCACCCATCTTCATTCCACCTTTCTATTTAATAGCCACGGCCTCAGACTTTAAGGATAAAGATTATGTGCAGAGGTAAATAATTGCACATATGCCTAAGTTACTTCAAGGCGTGAGATTCCATTGATCTTGTGAAAACATACACAGTAAAGAAGCTGCTAAAGTTCAGAGAAGAATGTAGCTTTTACCCACTGGGAAGCTTAAGAGAGTAAGAGACATACCACCCACTAAAAAAAGTTTAGCTCCCCCGTGGACGAAAAGTATTTTCAGCTCTCCAGAAAATCTCAATCCATAAAACAGAAAAGTAAAAAATAAAAACAAAGCTTTCTGTGCAGGTAAAGAAAACATAAAATGTTTTTTTTTTTTTTTCTAAGCAACATAACTGAATGATCAATTCTCCACAACAATTCTAATGTTAAAGGAATGTTACACCTCAGAACAAAACATTAAGGACTCTATATTTTACATTTTACCAATAGTTTTCCACTTACAACTTTAACAAAATGTTTTCATCGCAAACATCCTCCTCGCTGCTGCTGGTCTGAAGTTACCCATGGATTACTGTGCAGGGTTGGACGGCAGTTCTGAATTTTTAAAGTCCCTCATTCTTCGTTTTCCTGATGGTACTGGAGGGCACTGCCAAACGTGCTGCTCCAAAATGTCCAATGATTGTTGAGACTAGGAAACTGAGGGCCGTGGTATTTATTTCACAGCAGTTTTATAGATGTCGACCTGGTTTTGAGCTGCCATACTGGAGATCTGCTACCATTCCTCTGGCTTTAACTCATCTGTGCTGTGTGGAATCACTGGATCATATCTTTAGCTATACAAACGATTTTTGCTGTTGATTTTTAGACCTGCTGCAGAGGTATCAAACTCCAGTCCTCAGGAGCCATCATCCTGCTACTTTTAGATGTGTTTCTGCCTCAACAACCATGAATCAAATAATTAGGTCATTAGCAGGACTATGTAGAGCGTAATTGCATGCTGAGGCAATTCAGCCGTTAGATTCAGGTGTGTTGGAGCAGAGGCACATCTAAAACCTGCAGGACGCTGACCCTCAAGGACTGAAATTTAAGGTTTCTCACTTGCATTGAGAGGACTCAAAAACATGGATCATGTTATGTTTAATCAGTCTGACAAAATTGAGTTTACAGAATTGTTTGCGCTTCTGAAAAGAAGAAATTGAGATAGCCTTTTTCACTAAACTGAACTGACTTATTTATAGTATGTATGTTTCTATTTATTCTATAGTTTATTACACGTTTCTAGATAATAATCATGTAAGATCTACAGTTTGCTAGATTTGATGTTTCTTTTTTGTGTTTGGTCTTAAAATGCACGTCCCAGTGAATCATTAATAGCACTTGATCTTTGAACTTTTTGTCTTTTCAGACACACAAGCCAAACTTCTGCCATTTTCTGAGTTTCACTGTCATGTTAACTGAATATTGTAGAGTCTAGGGTGTTTTGTCATTTTTCTGGACATTTCATGCAATCATCTTGGATTTAATTTGCTGGGACATCCACCCCTAGGAAATGTGGCAGCTGTCCTGGATGTTTTCACCTGTAAGTAATCTTTCTCTCTGTAGAATAATGGACTTTAAATAGTTTGGAAATTAATTTGTGAGCCCTCCCAGACTGTTAGGCAGCATCAGTTTCAACTCTAATGTTATTCTTGATGTGTTTCTGCCTTAGGATTGTGTTAACACACACATTCCAGACTTACAAACTGCCTAAAAACCTCCTTTTCAGAAATACTTTCATCGAGTGCTTTTAATCAGCAGCAGTACGAATGGTCCATCTTTCACAATGTTTCTGTATTTTGATTAATTTTTTCATTATTAAATCATAAAAAGTTATGGATTTTTTTTTTGTCAGAAGGTGGTTTTGCAATGTTTCAAAAGATTTACAATACTATGAAAAGAGTCAGCGAAATGTTCACTGATTTTAATTCTTTAGGATCAATGAGTCTGCTGTATAATGTTCTCTTTGATGGGATTTTGGGTCTGCAGGACTTTGCATGTTTAAAATTCTAAAGGAGCCATGTTAGAAAATGAGATCTTAGGTTTTCTTTGCTGTGTTTTGATCTTCTAAAACCCACCATCTCTTTGAAGTCAAAACAGACCATCCTGTCATTTCCTTATCTGCCATTGTTCTTTGTCAGACAGTATCCAGAATCCTTGTACTCAATGTGCAAAAAAGATATACACCCAACAATTAGCTAAATCCATCATTACCAGAGCAACGAATTATCTACTATTCACTGTTAAATTAAAGTCTTCTGACAATCCATCATGTCTTCTTTATTAAGTTTTGATTAAACTGTTCATATATATATATATATATATATATATATATATATATATATATATATATATATATATATATATATATATATATATATAAAATTGTAGTTTTAGTGAGTAGTGTATTTAGAGAGGTGGAATACTATAAGAGTTGTTTTTTTTCTGGATGTAGCACTCACACCTTTATCAAATCTGAAACTTGTTGGAGCCACATACGTAAAAAAATAAATCCCCCCCAAACGTAATCAATAGTTTTTACAAGCAACAATAGCCCAAAAGTGTCAGGGATAACTGGAAAGGATATATTTTTAGACGTTGTCAAGTGAGCTAAATATTCGCTACCTCAGAACTTATTTGGCAAATGTGTTTCCATCTCCGTTTTAGCAAATTAACTCTTTTTGGGAAAAGCCAACAACCACCTCAAGTGAGCATAGAAAATCATTTGCGAAATTTATGAAGTTTTTCAAACTTTACTATTTCTGTCAACCTTTTCTAATGCGATACTTCAACATTTGCATAAATGCAAATGAATGAAAACACGGTTACAGAGGAGGAAATGTGTTTCCACTCCCTTTAATTCAGGCCCATTTTGGGGTTTTAAACATGAACAACCTGCTTAAGGTTCATGCTGCAGCATCTCAGTCAGTTGGCTAGCAAATTTTACTCTGCTTTTCAAAATATGTGGTTAATCACAGATAATTCATGTTTGAAAATGGTTTGGATAGCTTTTCCCCCTAATAAATGTATGATTTGAAAACACCTTTTTGTATTGACACTGGTTATCTATGACTTGAAAGTTTGATGATCTGAAATATTCTATTGACAAAAAGCACAAAGCAAAATGTGTGTGGAAGGGTAAATACTTTTTCCACAGCCCTTTATGTAGAATGAGATATGTTTCCTAGGTAATCTGTTATGTCATATCTGCATCATGGTCATTTGAAATCCAAGGTAGGCTAAGTAGGGTGTTTGGGAGAAGCCGCTATTGAGTTGGAACAGCAGAAAGAAGGCCAAGAGAGCTGACAATGGCATGCGCTGCCAGATGACATGAAACTGACACAAGGCGAGAGAGGCTGTGGGAGGGAGAAACGAGATGAGGGGAGGTATGTGTTGAGGGGGTGACTGTGTTTTGAGGACAAGGTGAGTTCACAGGGACAATACATGAATTGAGCTCTCGTGAGAGGGGCTGACAGGTAGATAACCAGGGACAAGCAGGAAGATATGGGGAGGGGGACAAATGGTCGGGATAAAAGTAATGACCAAAACGTAATTGCCTAATCCAGCAAGGCATGACTGAATGTTCAGACGCTGAGCTGGGGGTGTCCCAGGCTACCCCCATTTGTCCACCTAAAATCCCATTTAATCAGGAGTCACTCAGCTCTTTGACTCAATCAACACCCATTTGGGACACCTTGTAGTTTAACCCACTCTGCAGTCAGTAAGGGGGCACAGATGGCTTGGACAGATGGATGGCACATTAGGAACACAAATACTGTAGGTCACTACTGACACCGAGATCTCAATTTGTTTCATGCCTCAGTGTAATTTATTCTGATATTTCACAACCAACAAAAATGAATCAGTATTTTCATATAATTCTACTTTTAAAAAAGTGATTATGTGATACAGGTTCAGTTTCCTTTTTCCATACAAATTTCAAGCCTGATATATGGAGCATGACTAAAAAACAGGAACAATCGCCTACATCACAAACCCTCTTATTTTGCATCCTCATATCAAAAGAAGTCAGGAAAATTGGTTCAGCCAAGAGCCACCCTGGCTGATACAGTAATTACATTTTTTTTTTTTTTTTTTTCATTTCAAGGTTTAAAATATCAGGACATAATAAAATGTGAAAATACTTCAGGCTACATTCCACCTATAAGATTTAAGAGGGGAAATACCAATGCACAATGCTGGTTGACATGCTATTGCCTGCCATTTGCAAAGTAACCAATCCAGGAGCACCATATTTTTCTTGGCACTGATTGGCTGTAACCCCATAAACAGAGATAAGGCAGACTGTAAATATTAGCTTCTGCAATAGTGCTCAGACATTTTCCACTGTGCGTATTAATACATATTAAGGTATATTTAGTATTTGAACTGTTAAAATAGGTAGTTATATGCGTTCTCAGAGGGGATCTCAAGTAATCACGGATTTTTGCTATTTGCGGGTAGCTGTGGTCTCTTACCTCAAATACTAGAGGCCCACTGTATCACATTATTCTTGAATTCGACTATGAGGTGATTTTTCCAACAGGTGAACAAACTGGGTCAGACATGCCATGAAGCAACATTCTAAAACAGAGAGAGGCATCAATGTGAGAGACAGATAAAGTCAGACAGGGAGTTATTACTGCAAAGTTGACTCTACAAGCTCTTAAATCAAAAATTACTTGGTTTTTCACCGTTTTTTTTGTTTTGTTTTGTTTTGTTTTTTTTTTACTTTTTCTTTGTCTTAGCTTAGTAAATAAATGAAAACAGGTAAAAACCAAATTATGTTTCTGGTTTCCTGATATGTAAAACTGAAGAAGGGTACACTTTTTCTCATGGGAGTTGGCCCCAAGAGAAAAGAGAGAGCATTCATAGGGAGAGAGAAGTTCTGGGTTCCCCTCCTGGACCTGTTACCTGTGCAACCAAATCTCAAATAAGTGGAACACATTAAATTTATGGATTATGCACTGTTCATTCAGTGTTAACCATCAACCCACATTACCATACCCTACATTTCACACAGATACACATGAGAGTGCACTCTCAGAAGATCTTACGGTCTTGTTGGTTTTGCACAGAGCAGACAGTTGTCAGCCTGTCTTCACTCTGTCGAATTATATCAATCACACACCTACTCTCTAAAGTCTATAAATAGCTCTTTCTTAAACTTTAGGCCTATAGTTTATGTAAAATATTCTGTCAGTGCCGCTGATGTGCACATGCTTGCACACCCATGGCAACTGTAAAACCACAGAGCATATAACAAATTTGCTGAGGCGTCAGAACACCGTCTTTTTGAAGGATACTTTTCATGTTGCGACACGCTTCTTTGCACAGAATCAGTATCCCCAGGAGAGAAAAAAAGGGGGGTGGAATGCAAACAAAGTTACCTGCTATTGTCTCATGATCACATGAGAAAATGTGTTTCTGTTTTGACATAATTGTGCACATTATGGCATATAATCATTGAATAAATAACCATTCATAAGTGACCATTATCACTGTCTGTTATGACCTTTCAGACAGGTGCCTGCCAACATTTTGGAATATCATCTGTTTATCTAAATCATTGACATCTGCCAGTGTAAAACATTGCTCAAACATTTTAGCTTCCAAGAAATTAAATCCATCTGCCTCTTGCAAATGCATCAGAGCAAAACTTGAAACACTTTATAACCAAATTACAGTGCCAACTGGTTTACCAAGTGCATGCATTGAAGATTTGGAAAGGGGTGTGGATGTATAGGGAGAGTTGCGGACTATGCGTTTACCTCAGGACACTACACTCCATGTGCACAGTCCCATGCCAAATCTTTGCAGCAGAATCTTGGTAAATAGCCATCCACAAGAAGAGGACTGGTGTGTCATTTTAATTCCCTGAGACAACAACTCATAATGGTGGCCCAGATGGTGGCAGAGCTTACTGGATTACAATAAAACAGCACTCTGGATAAATGCTAAAAACTTCTTTATTTTACATCAGCAAATAAAAATTGAATTTAAAATAATCAGCTTTTAAGAGAGATGTTATAGCTGCACCATCTGTAGCTTTGGTTGGAGGAGATCGATGAGGGAGTTTCAGCTGACTTCTATGTGAGAACAAATTTCTCATGTCCTCAAGGGGGCACTTTAAAACTAGCTTGCAAATGTTTTTTTTTTTTTTCTCAGTTTAGTGTCCGTGGTAAATGAAACCTGTTTGCAGACGCATCCCCCTGAGAAACAGAGGAACATTAAGGTGAATAAAGAAGTTGAGGAGGCATTCTTAGTGAAGACTAATGAGTGGAATCTGGGGGTGTTCAGTGCCGGGATGGGGGCATTGTCTTGACCTTTCTCGTTAGTGTGATGTTAACCTGTCCAACTCCCCCTGGACTCATCCAACTCCCCCCTCAATCAGCCCTTCTAAAAATAAACCAATAAACATTTTGCAAGGCAAAGAGAAGCTACGCTTTGGCTTTCCTTTCCCTTTCTTCACCCCTCCCACCTCCTTCCTGTCTCCACCCGGCTGGGAGAGGGGGGAAGCTGGTTGTGTCAGCATTGGTAGAGAGGTAATTAATCTAATCAAGTAATTAAGCACAAGCTTGAGTCAACACTGCATTTGGGTATGCTGGTTCGGACAGAAAAAATAACATTAGCTGGCTAACAATGTAATCCAGACTCAAACTCTAGAAAGGACAAAAAAAAAAAAGCACAGCCAAGAGTCTAAGGTCATTTTGCTTTTAGTGCTGATAAGTCAGGTTACAATGATTTAGATGATATAGTGATCAATGCAATCCAGTCATTCATAGCTTTACATTACAAAGCTGGGTTCATGATTATCACTGAAAAAGCACATTATTCTCTGAGTTTCTTGATGTTTTCCTACACCAACCCTGTTTCTACTCCAACAGGGATATTCCATCAAGAACCTAAAGTTTTGAATGTAAAGAGACACAACATTGTTCACAGACCACTTTATGAGATATACTTTACCAGTACTGGGTTGGAGACCCCTTTGCCTTCAGAATTGCCCCTATTCCTCAAGCAACTGGTTTAACAAGCTTTGAGAGACACTCAGAGAGTTTGCGTCATATTAATATAACCATTAGCCTTAGAAAGTTGCTGTAGACTTTATCAGCTGCACATCTATGATGCACATCATAAACATATTCTGTCAGCTTGAGATCTGATGACTGTGGAGGCCGCTGGGGTACACTGAACTCATTGTCATGTTAAGAAAACACATTTGAGAGTCTGTGAGTTTTGTCCCATGGTGGATTATCCTGCTGGAATGATCCACCAGAACATTGGGCCACAGTGTGTAGAGAAAATATCCTACAACATACCTCCATACAACTCCACAACCACCTCCCTAAACCTGAACTCTTGATGCAAGCGGGATGGATCCATGCTGCCATGTTATGAGGCATGTGACATGCAGCAAAAATCTAAATAAAATGTTTTGACCTGGTTTGGATGTCAGAGGGGAAATACTTCCCTCTCCCCCCCAGCTGCATAAGACTGATCTGGGCAAGGAAATATATATATATGATAGTTAGATTGAGGGAAAAAGACACAGTTGATAAAGATTGAAAGAGACAGATAGAAAAAGAAGAGAGATAAATAAATACAGTACATAGAAGATGAATAAAGAACATTTTAATTTGTTTTTCCCTTTGGAATGTTCTGTCGAATATGTAGACATATTCAAGACATGTTCAAGTACTTCTATTACTTAAATATATTTTAAGTTATACTTTTAATTTTTAAAAAAATGTTTGAAATCCTGAGGAAAACATTTTTAACAGCCATCGTTTATGTTCAATAAATTCATGTAATCAAAGTTAATGTATAGTCTTGTTAAATAATAGAGATCTCAATTTCAAGCAGAATAATCATGATTAAAATTTTTGCAATAATCAAGCAGCCCAACTAATTACTGTGAACTGGTCTGAATATCAACACGTGTACTGATTTTAACTTATTATCAAAAATATAATTACAAGACTTATAACAAATATAGAATTTAACATGGCACTGTTCCAACTTTAACCTCTGAATTCCCACGGTAAATGAACAAAGAATAGTGTCTCTCCACCTTTAGCTTCAGCTCGACTCACTTTACTCTCAGGCTCTAACATACTTTTTGAGTCGCAAAATTACATGCACTGAATTTGATTCAAACAAAAGTAAAATATAACTTCTAAAACTGAAGTTAGTAAGATTTTATGGTCTTTAATTCACCTAACCCTGCCAGACTTCCCCGGCGCAGGTTGGCATCCTGAAATCTAAACGTCGGCTGATAAAACTTACAAATATTAGCAGAAAGGTGCATAGAAACCGCGTCACTGTACCATCTACTGATACAATAATAAGTAAACACCTTATAGAGTCGTTCTGGTGTGTTTTTACCGTGTACAGACCTGAAGAATAATAAAAACAGGAGAGAGCAATGACAGCTGGACTATTGCCTTTAACATCCAGATTGCGTCTAAGGCAAACAGGAAGTCCGCCCCGGAATCCAACCCGGTAGCAACGCCCCCCGTCAAAGGTTCTGTTTCGCCATTCTTTTCCCCCCATTAAACTCAGGAAAGCACTAAATACAGGCAGATTATTATCCAAAATACAAATAGAATATTATTCGTTCTTTTTTTTTTTTAAGTAATGAATCAACTGTATGTGAAAAATATTTCAAAATTACAAAACAACTAAAATAATGTGGTAACATTTTTAGGTGCACCACATCTGCAAGGATTATTGGTAAAGGAATGGATGCATGATTGGATGATCTGTAACTATAATTTTCATTTGAACTCTCATTTTACCAGAGAAAACAAATGTGAATCTGTTTAAAAGTTTCGCTCAGACTCTTTAGTCCCCAAGTGTCAGCCTGAAAAATGTGTTTCAAAGGGTTGCAAAGTGGTGTCTCTTCACCCTTACTCTACACTCCACGGTTGCCACACCATTCTCCCTAACATGAGCCCAAAAAAGCAAAAGATGAGGGATCAGGTGAAAAAGGTTTAAAATCAGTCTTGTCCAAAGTTTTTAAAAATCTTTGCAGTTGTTAATTTATTTGCAGTAGCCTTAGCATATTGTGTACCAATGAAACGCAGTGAAGATGTTTAAATTTGGAGTGTCAGCTGGTAGTTTGATGGCAAAGAGTGAAAAAAGTAGCCTTTTTCTGTCAACATTTTAGGATGGTCTCAAAAATCACCACGGAAGTCCTTAAAAGATAAAAGTAAGAAAGCAGGACTTTGCAGTCATTACAAAGTCCAAATGCCAATTTCAGCTCCAGCAGTGCTCTTTCGAAAGTGCATTTACAGAATTGCAGGAAGTCTTAGAGACTTGAGAGAAAAGTCATTTTGTTAAAAGCTATACAGGTGAAACCAGATGTACGTGTAATTTCACTGAATTGCTAGTTTCTTCCTTTTCAGATATCGAAAGGTTGTTCTACATTGACCTAAACCTCTGTCTGGGTTGCTTTCCATTTTATCTTGTCCACTTGTTTGTTCTGCTAAAAACAGATGAAATAACTGAAAGCGCTCCATTGTTGCAGCTTGGTGATTGCACCCTTTGAGTTTTTGCCTCTTCAGCTGATTTTACAAAATGCTTTGAGAGCTTCTCGAACTCTAAAAGCTTAATTAAATTCAGTACAAGTAGCACTCATACATTTACTCTTGACCTTTCAATTAAAGTGCAACAGTAATGAAAAACTGATAGCATGTACTTTTAAATGGATGGATTTATACTAATCGCCAGCAAGCCGAACTTTAGATGAGCATATTAAAATGAGAAATGCCACGCCATCATATTATTGTGAGATCCTGTGTCACTAATATTAGATACGTTTGAATTCAGAAACATGGGTTGAGCAGGAGGTGAACATTTTGAGGGAGTTTTTGTAGGTTTAGCCCAGCACACATTCTCACTCTTGTGATACCATGTGATGAGCAGCTTGGTAAAAGACAGTCTGCTTCACCTATCTGCTTCCACTGAAAGTGCTTCCCAGCAGTCATGCTCCACTGACTTCCCCTTTCACTCCTACCAACTGTGAACCTGCATCCTCCACCCCGGTCCTATTGTTCTGCAGTGGAGCATGGCAGCAGATGAGGTCCTCTGGCACACAGACAGAAACACAAGAAGACCAGCCTAAAAAAAAGAAACAAAGAAACAAACTGAGTGCATTCTTTTTTCTTGGCCCTGCAGCAATGCTATCTGCTGGTGTGAATGCACTCACAGGTGAATGCAACCTTCTTCCTCTGTGTCCGTGTCCCTGATGGCTGACCAGATATAATTTTTGACTCTTTCCAGGTTGCAGACTGTAGTGTCAGAACTGAGTGTAACGTGATCCTGAGCTCTCCTCTTTGTGCTACTAATGTATTTGGAGTCCCCCACCCTTGAGGCAGCAATTATTTTTTTTTATCAGCCTGTGAAAGTTAGTTAAGTGCTTCAGGGTGAGGGAGAATGCTATCTAAATTGTGGTCTCAGTGCTTTGACACAAAACATCAAGGAAGACAGCGTTATTATTGCTCAAATATTTTCCCAGAATTAGAGAATGACAAGGGTCAAAACTGGAAACAAATTAAGCCATAATAGAAAATGAGACAAGCAGCGAGGGGAGACAGGATGGGGAAGAGGGGTATAATTGGAAAAGACGTCATGATAAGATAACAGCCTTAGCAGTTTCTTTATTTAATTACAGTAGCTCACATCTGAAACGGTGCACCTAGTTGATCCCCTGCTGTGTGTGTCATCTGCTGAAGTTGCTGCATGCACATATGGCTGTGTGGAAATAAACACCCATCCACTTTCAATGTGTTTCCCACTAACTGGCTTAATGCACGTGGTACCGAGCTCATAAGGCTAATTAATGTACCAGGGATGCCTGAGTTGCCTCAATATTGCGACCTTTGCTCCTTTTTGTTTATAGTTACCAGAGCAAGCAAACTCCAGTTAGCTACCCACAGTATCAGAGACAGAAACCACTAAACTATTATGAAGTTATGAACCAGCTGGTAACTCCATTTTAGGAGTTACATTGGAGTAAACTGCCTTAAATTATGAATGCAAACATCTAACATATGTATTGTGACTGATCCGTTTGCAAGCTATTGGCTGTAATCGCAGCAATAGAGGCTTTTACAAAGTATTGAGTGGACTCAGATACAAATGGACACACAAAAACAGATGTTTGAAAACCATACATCACTTTTGTTCCACCTCTATTTAGGCATCATGTTATATGTTACATAAAATCCCAGCAAAATCCTCAGAAGGTTTTCACTGAGGTTTGTTGTAACTGGAATAAATGTGAAAAGCTTTGAGGCTTATGGATGATTTTGCACCAGCCTGTTAAGGACTGCAAATGGCAATTAATCTGTATAGCTATGTGTCACAGATTTACATGATGGACTGAAGTACTGCCCCTTCTCCAAAAATCAACCAAATAACAACAACAACAACAAAATTAAAAAAGAATCGGAGAAGGTATCCAATGTGTGCATTGCTGGATTGTGATGTTGGTATTTGAATGGAAAGATGTATTAAGCTGATTGACCAAATGTTGCTACTTGTTCGTTTCCAGTTAGTGTCACTGAAGTATATCAAACTTAGACAGAATTAGCCCCCCACCCACAGCCTTTTTTGTTTTTTGGACAGTGCCCTTTTAGTGCTTCTACTTTAAAATGTCAATCATCTGAAATCACCACACTGAATGACAACTTTCAAAAACTCAGAGTTGAATTATGTGTGTGAGACAAGGGAGTTAAGACTGTGTTCATGCGCCACTTGTCCCTTAAATATATTTGAAAGTTATTTTCTCTTTCTGTAGTTGGCAGTAATGTGCAGAGGGGTGAAAAACAAGTTATAAGTGAATGAAAACACTAATAAAGTGTAAAGAAAGAAAATAGGCATCCCAACTAGGTGATCTAAGGAGTATTTTAGGAGATCCTTCCTCCCAGCAGCTGTTAGACTCCATAACCATTATTGCTCCCAACAAAATCGGTAAGTGTTTACATCTATGCTCGTATCTGTACAACTTTACTGTTTTTTTTTATTGTTACTGACTGTAAATAGTTTGTATTTTTAATGCTGAGAGACATGAACATCATGTACATTTTTAATTAACCAACTCAGTTCTTCTGGATTGGAGTATTTTTTTTTTTTTTTTTTTTTTTTTTTTTTTTTTACAACTACACAGGTTTTATGTTTAAATGTTGCCTTACTGTACAGTATTTTTTTTTTATTCTTAATTCTGTTTATATATATATATATATATATATATATATATATATATATATATATATATATATATATATATATATATATATATATATGTATATATATATATTCTTTGTGTAAGTCTTCTTTCTGTTATCGCCTGTCACTGCGACTTTGCTGCTGTTGCACAGAAATGTCCCTATCTTGGGACAATAAAGGATATAGTTCAGTTAATCCACGCTGTTCCACATTTAGCCACTAGGGGGCGCCTGTCGCATTGGTGGCATAGAGAAGGTTTATGCGCACACAGAAGAAAAATAAACCTTCCTGTTAAATGGTAGCAGAAGCTCAAGGTGTGTGTCTCATCTTTTCTGTGTTACAGGTCAGCAAATATGCATTTTAATGCATATATAAAGTTGACATTTTAGAGTTGAAGAGAGTATTGATTGGCGAGTCAACTGGTGAGTCACCTTATGCGGTTTCTGATGAGTGTTTTGTATAAAACGGGACATATTTCTGTATGCTAACTAACGCTAATGCTAGCGGACTTTGGGAATGTGTGTTAAGCTAACAGAGAAACAACTGAAAGACAGATGAATTCACTTTGATCTTACTGTAATGTGCACTTTTCGAAACGGTTCTCACACCAAATTACATGATTGTGGTTTCTACTTGTTGTAAAATGGACATTTTTTTATGGCTTATTGCCAAAACCAGAGACACTATATTGTTATGTGATTGACTAATAGCTGTCTGTGTGTGAAGCTTAGTAAAGTGACACAGCATTAAAAGAGCATTATACCTTTTCAGTTTTATAGTGTTTTTTTTGTGTGTTAAGAGACAAGCTGCCATTATTCAGTGAAAACAATGAATAAAGTTAAAAGTTAAAATGCTTAAATATTAAAGTATATTTTATTTGTGCAGAATAAAAATAGTAAAAGCTATTAAAAACAGTTAAAATAAATTAATATTTTATTGTGTTCATTAAAAAAAAGGGACAAGGAATTTGAGTTAAAGTATTGACTAAAAAACTGTAATATGGTTTAGAGAATTAAAAGCTATGTGAAAAGATTTTGTCATGTGATAAAATTCACAATGTTAAATGGAGCATGTTAAAAGAACTCTTGTTTGGTTTAAAGGGATATGATGGCTTTTTGTGGTTTACTGATTCTAAGGGCTATCTATGGTAGGTACTAAGTGATGCCTGAAGTATGTGATATGAAGTATTGTATATGGAGTATGTTCACTTCTGAGAAGAAGAATAAACCTTCCTGTTAAATGCTAACAGGAGCTCAACGTGTGCCTCATCTGTTCTGTGCCACAGTGTCGCACGTTGAGAGGGCAACAGTCGATTTACCCTCCGCCCGTCCAAGGTTGCGGGGTAATAAACGCTTTAGTTTGAACATTCCTGTTGTAACTTTGCTTCACATGCTATCCCGGGCTCGTTTGTGGTAGCATTATGCTGCAGTTTACATCCATGCATGTGTTTGTTAAAGCTAACACTACTAAACCATTAGATAAAACTGAATGTTTCTTCTGTTATGACGTACATGTCTGGTAAATTACTTCTGATTCTTTTATATTCACCATTGTTTGTCCCTTTCTATCCTACAGCTGGAACAGGTGTATGGAACGGGCCGCCCCAGCATTTCCTGTTTATATTGGTTTATGATGTCATTGATTGCATCACAAGGTACAACCAAATGAAGGGTTTTCTTTTTGTATCATGTTGTTTGTTCTCTTTAAAGTTACCTTTTGAGTTGCCCTGTATTAAATGTTTGATTTTGCAGACCATTTAGTTGTGTAGATGACTTTGTAAATTAAATTAAATATCTTATTCCTGTTTCTTTGTTTAGATTTTGTTGTTTGGTTTGACCTATTTTCTAATGGTACAGACTCATGAAGTGCAGGTCTGTTTTCATTTCTGGATGAAATCAGCAAGATTTTGGCTACTGACAGGTTAAAATGTCACAACAACCAAGATGTCAGAAAATAAAATCCACCGAATAGAAACTTGAACTGTTGGTGCTGTTTACTTATCACCTTCCTTGACACTTTGAGTACACTACTTCACAGTCTAGCAAGTAAAATAAGCCCTGATTTTAAATTGTACAGTTTGTTTTAAATTTCTTGGCATGTAAAAAAAAGGTGAGAAAAGTGTTTTTAATATAAATCATGTTTCATTTGTTGCCTATTTAACTTTTAATCAAAACATTCACTATTTTGACTATTTTGTGGTCAGAAATGTTCAAAACCCAGCATATCTGTTCCCATGATGTTCCTTGAACACTTACAATTCCTTACTTTCAGTTACAATCTTATGGTTCAGATGTGGCAAATGGCTCCTTATATCTTCATGAAAGCCTAAGGTAAAGTAAAACAGATTTAATAAATTCAAACATAAAAAAAATTTCAATTATTAACTCCATTTTTAAAAGTATTAGTAATTGTTAGTTTGGCTTGTTTATTTAATCTTGCCCTATTGTGTGGTATCAAGAAATAAACAATGGTGTCGAATAGTAATAATAATAATATTTATTATTATTGTTGTTATTATTATTATTATTATTATTAGCTGACCATGTGCTATAGTATTGGCAAAAACCTATCTGCATCTGACAGGGGGGGAAAAATGAAATGTGACCTGCACCAAATTGCACATGTGAATAGCTGGTTTGTGTACGTGTCAGAAAGAGAAGGGCAGAAGCTAAATTGCAGGTGATAAGAATGGTACTGGAGACGGTGAGAGGGCTGAAACTGAGAGGGGCTAAAAGCTCTGAGGTCCTTTGAGTGTGTGATTGTGTGTGCAGGGTTTCCATTATCACTCTGTCAGGGTGCACAGCCCTGGCGTCATGGGTCTACTGGATCACATAAAGACACCACTGTGGAAACAGGTGAAACTGACAAAAGTAACTGTCTTTGTTTGTTCTTACGAAGATATGAAGACACTATACAGTCAGCTTGTAACTACAGTGTGTCATGGGGAATATCAGGAGCTATATTCATTTTTTTCTTTAGATCCTTATGAAGTTTTTACAGTTATCTTTTGATGTGGTATAGCAAAAAAAAAAAAAAAAAAAAAAAAAATGATTAGAAAAAAAAAATCACTGGTATTTTGAGAAGTAAGCTGAAGACATGCATGATGGACTCAGTGGAGGCTGGTAAAAACTTCATCATGGTTCAATATGATGTACAACAGAGCAGAACAAGTGATCCAAGAATAGACAGATGCTGAAGGATTAGACCAAGTGGGGTTCATATACAATGAACTAGTAGCTAAATAAGAAAGATGTTTCTGACTACTATAATAAAAGAAGTAAAACTTAAATGTTGAGGAATAACTGGATCCAACACAACATACCATTTCATAGTTGTACAGTAAAACTCAGCAACCAACAAAGGAAGCAATGTTGCTCCTACATATCTAAAGGGGTCAGCCAAGGTGGTTTGTACACTGATGAGTTGCCTCCTGTTGGAGATCTTCTGGAAATGTTTATCTGGGATGAGACACAGGAGCAGACAGAGCTCATTAGAGGGAATATACACTCCTCTTCAATAGCTTGTTAAAACAAATAGAGAATTACACAGTCACATGGCAGTAACTCAATGCATTCAGGCATCTAGATATGCTGAAGATGACTTGCGGAGGTTCTAGACAATCATCGGAATAGGGGCAATTTACAAAAAAGAGAAGATATTCAGTGAGCAGTAGTTGTGTGGACAAAAATGTCTTGCTGATGTCAGAGTAGAAGGGGGTGACATGATAGAAAACAACAGGTTAAAACAGGTTAAAGTAAAGGATGTGGAATTTTGGCCCATGAATGCACAACAAACCTTAAAGCAGATGGGTTACACTACGAGAAGAGTATACCCCGTCCACTTCTGTCAAATAAAAACAGGAAATTCAGACTACGGCTCACGGAAATTGGAAAGAAATTCCATGGTCTGATGTGTCTTGATTTTACCTACAACTTTAAGATGGTATGGTCAGAAGTTGTTTAAGCATGTCCATCCTGCTTATGTCCATAAGCAGGATGGACATGCTTATATTTTAGAAAATAAATTTCCAAAATATTTTATCAGGCTTTAAGATTTTTGTGTTTGTGTGGTAAATTTTTTCAGTCTTTTCCAGGCAGTTTTTCCATTTCATGAAACTGGAAAGGTTAAGATTATCCTCTGACTTTTGTGTAAAGGTATTTTTCTTGGACAAGATTAAAACTGCCTTGTGTCCTCACTTGTCCTCTTTGTTGAAAACTAAAAAGGACAAACATCAAGACTATTGAGCAGTTGGCAGAGGATTGTAGTTGGAGGCTAGATCCCTGCCGAGCCCAGCTGCTGCTCTGGCCAACGATGAGATGGTAACTGAGCTGCCAGCAGTAGCATATAAGAAAGCAACAACTCATTCAGCCTAGACTGGTAACTTGATGCAGCTTCTTATTAGACCATCTATTGCCTCAGTGGGGTGTCAGCCTACCAAGCTGACAACTTTCTAAAACGTCTTTTGCTTTGATGTCAGACATTTATTAGCTAATTAGATTAGCTTCATGCTCTTCACATAAACTGTCTGTGGGGTTTCCTATGTCCCATTAGTAAAAACACAAAGCCGTTACACCATATGTAGTGAACTTTAAACACAATTCCAAAACCTTCCAGTTCAGAAATACTCTGATGATACAACTATTGTATTACATGTGTCAGTGGGGATACAAGTAGTTTGCAGATGCCCTCTGGGAGTGAAGAAGTAGGAGCAGCCTCGATCTAAATACCACCAAAACGAGAGAGACAGTTGTAGATTGAGATTTAGACAACCCCATTCACAAATCTACACGCTATTACATGATATTGAGTGGAGCACAGAATTTGCGAAACTTGGAAGTCCTTTTAAAAGTAAATTTTGGACGTTAAACACCAAGACTTTCTACAAGAAGGGACAGAGTTGCTTCTCCTTCCTGCAGAGGCTGAGGTTCTGTTACGTGTGGGATGAGATGCTGCACACATTTTTTTTTTTTTTTAGATTTTGGTGATCTTTTATGTAGCTTAACAGTCAAAAACAAAAAGTGTGGGAAGAACTTGGAAAAAATAAGCAGTCCAGAGTTCTCAGCAGGAGGTTGGACTTATTTAGGAGCACACTGAATAAAGTGAAGGCCTTAATAGACAACAGTAAACATCCTCTCCCTAATGTCAGAGAAAGAGGTGAAGATGTTTCTTTCCAGGGGATTAGAGGTTTTTCATGAAAAAAGAAAACCGATTTGAAGTTGTATTTCACAAATTCATATGATGAGTCCCTATTATTATATTGGTATTGGAATGTAGGATCCAAAAAGTTAGTGTGCTTCAGAGTAAAGATAAAAACCTGATCTGAGGAAGAAAATCTGTTAGTTTTACTCATCATATTATCTGTTGCAGAGGTCTCCAACCCAAGTCCTCGAGATCAACCGTCCTGCAGGTTTTAGATGCATCCCTGCTCCAACACAGCTAAATCAAATGATCGAATTACCTCTTCAGCATGCCATGAAGTTTGGTAAAGGCTTGGTATTGAGCCAATCATTTGATTCAGGTGTTGGAGCAGGGTTGCATCTTAAGATCTTGAGGATTAGGGTTGGAGACTGCTGATGTATTGGCTAGCCATTCTGTCACCTCAATGTTCCTGTCTTCATTGCTTTGGTATGTTTTTTTTTCAGGCTTCTCCCCAGTTCCTATAACCCTTAGGGAACACTGAGAACCGCTTTATCTTAAAGCAGCTACAATTTACAACTGCTCAGCAATCTCAAATTTCTCTTTTGTTACATTATAATTTTATTTTCTGCTTTATACTCAAACCTTATCCATCTAATCCTATCCCCTCATTCAGACTGACAAATATCTCCCAGTATCTCTTACCACTTTTTGTGATTTTTGCTCTCTATGCTTCTGCGTCATAATCCTTCCAGAGCTGAATCCCCTTTTATCCCTCCTGTGGTCTATCTGCTAAGTCGATCTGTCTATCATTCCATGGCTCATTGTCTTGTATCCCAATCTCTCGCTTTTCCTCCACCTTGTCAGTGTTTCAGTTTCTCTCTTTCTCTGTAAACCTCACTTGCTCCCCTCTGTACTGTACCTTGTCTCCTTTCTTTGTGTTGGCAACTTTAAGCCTGTAGACACCAGGGGACCACAGAAGCTCAACTTTAATTGATACATTGGATGGAAGAGACCAAGCTGGATGGCTCTGGGCCGACAAGGTTAATTCTGTTTTTCTTTGCTCCTCATCACCTGATGGCAATTAAACCCATGACATCCTTCCTGGGGGGAAGATACACCAACAGTAAGTATGAGGGAGAAGACAGTGATTCGATAGAAGTTGATCTCAAGAGATAAAGCTTGGTTGGTGCACATCAAAAAAAAAAAAAAACTGAAGGTGAAATTGGCCAAATTTCTTCAAGGAGCCCTTCATCAGAACCTAACAGGCTGCCATTTTCAGTTTGAGAATCGTGATGAAGAAGTAATACATTTTTATTGTTTTAGAGGATTTTGTGGGAGTAGAGGCCTTTGTTCAGGTACATGAAAGAAAACTGGCAGAAAGAAAAGAGGGGATGACCTGCATCAAAAGGTCAGGGGTCATATCCTGGATAACTGAATTAAGGACTAAAATCCTCCATATTTGGGGAACCTGCTCTGCTGCACCAGATGCCACATCTGATAAAGTAATTCTGCATTAAAATAATGACTTTTCAGTCTTCAGTTGCACTACACTTGTTTTGCTTGTATCCATTAAGTATTTTTCAGTAAATAAATAGCTAGACTTATTCATTTTCAAAATTAAAACATATTTTTGACCCTAACAATAATATGGACAGCCAGTTGTTTTTAATGTGTTTTTGTATCAACAAATCTTCCAATCTCCAAATACAGTCTAGCATTTGATGATTAAGTTGAATACAACTGAATACTCCTAAATTAACTAAAATTAGTAAGTTTATAAATGTAAATTTTGCTTAAAACAGAAAAAATTAGCAACTAATAAAGTTCTTGTGGATAAAATTGTGTCCTTATTGAAGCATTGTGAAGTTCTCTTCTAGACAGTTTAGAGGTTTGGTTTTCAGTCCTGCAACTCGTGTCCAATTCCTGACCCTGGAAACCTTTTATCTCTCTTTCAAAAATTACCATTTTTAGCCCGCCACATATCTAAATCTCTTTGCTGTATTCTGAGAGCTGTTTCAGGTTTTGTTGCAGCACACATTTTTGACCCAACTGTTCATATTAAAACACAATGTCCTTTTTCAAAACATGCTGATTTTTGTGGTGTTTGACATGCACTGAGCTCATTTAATCATAAAAATCAGTCGTTTGCACCATCATAACAACATGATTTCATACAGTTTGTGTGGATAGCTAATTAAGAAAAGATTGCTTTCAAAACATCAGTGTTGCTTGGTAAGAAAGGAAGCCATTAGTTTTGGTTTCATTGGAATGGTGATGGGCTTTATGGTGCTTTGCAAAGTTTTGATAGCCCTATTTCAAATGAAAATCTTAAAGTGCAAATTTTAAAAGTGTCCCGAGTTGATATTTTGAAGAACTTTCTTTTTCTGCATTTACAGCTGGAAAACTTTTTGAGTACTCTCTACCAGTTTTACACATCTAAAGACATTTTTTACCCATTTTTCTTTGGCAGGCTAAAGTTCAATCAGATTGGATAGCGAGACAAGGCTTTGTCTGGGCTTTTGTGACCAATGAAGACATTTCCACCTAAGCCATTAGATGAGTAGTTCTGGTGATATTTTTAGGGTGGTTGTCCAGCTGGGAGGTGAACCCCCACTCCAGTCTCAACTTTCAAGGCTCTAACAGGTTTTTCTTTTTGAGATTGTCCTGTAGTTACCTCCATACATCTTCCCATTAAATCTGTCCTCTTTTCCTGCTGCAGAAAAGCATCCCCACAGCATGATACTACCATCACTTTGCTTCACAGTGTTGAAGATATATTCAGGTTGATGTGCAGTATTAGTTTTCCTTTATGCATAATGTTTTGCATGTAGGACAAAAGCAGCATTTTGTCTCATCTGACTAGTGCACCTTATTCCACCTTAATTTTATTCCGTCAGTACTTATTTTATAGCAATTAAAACTTTAAATGCATTTCAGTAGATATAAGAATTTTCTGATTTATAGCCAATTATTAAGTTCGACATCTGACTTTTGAAGGGAAACTTGGCTCAAGATTGAACACTGAATCCCTCAGGAACAAGCTTTTGTGTGTTTACCCAGCATTCATCATTTCCTGGCATTTTGGCATTCTACAGTTTCCAGACACAACATGTAGTGGCACCGCAAATCTGCGTCGAGCTGTGCCAGAAAACAAAACACAGCACCACCCATGAAAAAACAAAACAAAACACAGTGCTACAGATGTGGAGTGTGGGGGTGAGATGGATGTGACAGAAGCAGGATTAGGGTGGGAAAGAAAGAGAAAGCAAAGGACTGTGATGTGGTAATGTTGCCAGAGATAAGGAATGATTAAAGAGCGAGCTGCAGAACCAGACGCTCCATGTTGATCCAGCTAACTGTTCACTCATCAGTCTACTAATGGTCTGGAAGGTGGGTTGTGGGAGGGTGGGCATTGTTTCAGCATGAGTTACCAGATGTTACAATAGTCCCTGAAATCCACTGCGATTCTGCCCTGCTGAGTTTCTTTGTTCAAGAAGAAAAATACAAGCTGTAAAACGACTGATCACTCATTCTCCACAAGCTATGTGTGTGTGCGCAACAGAGCTTCTGAATATCAGCCTTTCTGTAAAACGCACTGCTGAGTTGTTGGTACATTCATTGTACTGGCAGAAGCACCTGAGTGGAACAAAGCACAGGGAAAAAAAGCAGAACATCTTTATCGAAAAAAATGACAATTACACGTTAGTTGGTGGTGTTTAATGTAAGGATAAAACAAGTTTGCTGTCATGTTTTCTGATTGACCACTGGATGTTGTTGTAGTTTTGTGTTGGGGAGAAGGAAGCACTAATCAGAAATTCTTGCAGACTCCAAGCAGAGTTTCATCTACCATGGGTTCCCAGTCCACTGAAAAAAAAAAAAATAAATAAAAAAAGAAAGAAACAATCATATGAACCACTAATACCTGAGGTCTGCAGCTTATTCTCACTAACCTGATAACTGTTTACAGAAGGTGACATCCAGATATACACTCCCTGCTCAAAAAAAGGACAGGCAGTATATATTACCACCAAAAAAAGGTCACACACTCATATTTTGTTGGGCCACTTTTACTTCGTGCATCTGCTGTGGCATTGTTTCAGTGAGCTTCTTCGATGTCACCAGACTTATTTCCATCCAGTGTTTCATGAATTTTTCTACAGAATTTTGTATTAATGATTGGAGAGTTTAATGACTGCGCCAGATTTTCTCAGTGGGGTTAAGGTCCAGACTCTTTTGGTCCAACAGATGCGGCAGACATCACTAACACTTTTCCGCACAAACAAACATTGCCACAAAATTCTGACCAATCACACAATAGTTTTGCATGTAGAGGGGGGTGAAAAGTTCACCGGGGGGTGGTGACAAGAAGGGGCGGACGACATGAGGCTGAGAACAAAATGATGTAATTTCGTCTTGCAACTGCGACAAGGAAAGATGATTTCGGCATGTCAGCCCGACCATGCTGGGCCCCTCAGGAGGTTCTAATAATGAGATTCATGTTTGGAACAGGAAAGACTTAAGGACCCTCTGTTGAAGAACCTCAGTGATTATTGCTTTTTATTTAGTCACCTTCCGACATTTATTGACATTAATTATAGTCTGTCTTCAAAGCTCTTAAAACCAGTAACTCCTTCTAATACTAGCAATGACTTGAAATATTGTAAACAGATTGCTGATTAGGTCAAGATAAAGCAGATCCCATTGCCCTAGCATTGCATAGAAAGAGACTGTTTTTTACGGAAATACTCTGTAAGGCAGAGACAAACCATATAAACTTACAGTTCTTCTTCTTTTCATGCCAGAAATCTGGCACATAAAATCCTGTCTAGAAATCCAGCTTTAAACCTTTATTGTGACAGATTAAAAACCAACAATAAAGTGCACTGAAGTTAATAAAATCAAACATGTCATGGTAGGTTAAACAAACCCAAATCCTCCTGTGTTGTATTACCTCAGGATGTGGCTGACCCGGCATTGTAGCTGAAAACTACACCACTGTTTTAGGTGACGTTTAGGTTAGACATTCATGGATATAACCCAATTAGACGTTGCTTTACAAGAGGTGAGACATGGATATAACAGCTGGGCCTTTTGTATCCAAATCTCTACCCTACACTGTGACAAACACAATGAAATGGCAAGGCTTTTAAGGTCAAAGTAAAGCAACATTCTAAGATTACCAAACAAGCACATGTAGTAAACTGAATAGACAACCAACTCTAACATTTCTATGTCTTACACCCAAACAGACTACTTCAAGCAGTGTTTTTACACATTTTCTTGGTCAGTATTACATCCTTTTCAAAATGTAGTAATATTTAGATCTTCTAAGTAAAGTTTTGATATATTTTTTATTCCACATCCATTACAGTAATGTACACAGTGTGCTCAAAAAGCGGTCTATACTACTATTCAATACATCATTTAATGCTGTTAATGCAGAAATACAAGCTTTTTGCATCCCCCTATGTAAAATGCATTCGAAAAGAGGTAACCAGCTACTTTATTTTAAAATTAACTATGAGGGAGATGAAAATAGGGTCAGACATGGATTATCTATGAGGAAGAGAAAATATGAGGAAAAAAGGCAAAAATTCATTTTGGTTCAATCAAAAAAACCTTCAACTGTTGTCCTCCATCCCTGAACTAAATTACCATATGTGGCAAATTGTTGTTGATTGCATAGATGGAGCTTCCAAGCAGCCAGCTGTGTTTGGGTTACTTCTTCTCAGTTTCACTTAGATCGTCTTTGTTTTAACTTGATTTCCAGCCTCCACTCTATGTCACAGGCTCCCTCCCTGTTTTTCTGGTGCTAAAGAGATTTAAAACATTGTCAGGTGAAACAGTGTGTTTAATCATGATTTATTCATTTATTTTTACAGAAATAAGTGTCAACTAATGATTGGGCTTTTTTCACATTCTATTTCAACACCAACCTGTGTCTAAAAATTCAGCTTATCTCCATGAGTCTAGATAGAAATAGATTAATCACAAATGGTAAAAATATTGCAAGAAAATGTAGCATCGTCTGTAAATCTGAATCAAAAAAGCTTCAGGTACACAGTGAACCTATTTATTTTTATGAGCAACATGCCAATCTCCATGGTGGCTGGAGAATTAATGTAGCAGTGTAAAACCTGCTCCATTAACCTTCAAAATGAAGATGGGTTGAGAGTGGGCAGATGGGGGGTGTTGGAGTCTATATCACCAGCCTGCTGGCAAGATGAGGGAACAAAAAGTCTCATCAGAAAGACACAAGAAAGACAAACATGCATATACAATAAGGCATGGTTAAAGGAAAGTACAACTCATTTCATTTTAAAGGTTTTATCTATGAGGACATACAAAAAATTATCTTGTACACTTTTGCCCCATTTATTGAATTTTAGACTTAAACAATCTGGTAGGGGTTACTCATTAAAGAACTTGATTAACTAATGATTATCGGTTTGACAATGTCTATAAGAGCAGCACTTTTGTCAGTTTGATGGAATGGAGCAAATAGGGTTGTGTTAGCACAATGCCAAAAAGGAAAAATATCAGCAATGACCTTGGAGAAGCAACTGTTGCTACTCATCAATTTGAGAAGGGTTATAAGGTCCTCTTCTAACTTGAAATCCATTCTGCAGTAAGAAAAAATATTCACATTTGGAGAACATTTAAAATGCCTGCCAATCCTGGAGTTGACGTTTCACCAAATCAACACAAAGTTCAGATCATGCATTGCTCAGAAAAATTGCAAAAAGTTCATGACATGACAGAACAACACAGAACATTGTCCTTTTAACAGATGAGACCTCAGTAAAAATGCCTGATCAAAAGAAAGACCATACAAACCTAACACAGTTTATCAGCACAAACGCCTTCTACCAACTGTAAAGCATGGTAGTGGAGGTTGGATCATTCAACCTTGTTTTGCAGGAGCATTACCTGGGAACCGAGGAGTCTCTGCATTGACCAATAACTCCTCTGTATACCAACGTATTTGAACGCTATCTGTACATCTGTCCAACAGCTGCAGTTTGGCCTCAAGTGATCTTTGGAGTAATAAAGCAGTATTCTGAAAAAGAGTGGGCTGAAATTTACCCATAACAATGTGAGAGACTGATAAAGTCACCCAGGGAATGTCTGCTACTAAACCTTGTTCTGCAAGATGTTGGATCCACACAAAGCTTTCCATGTAAGCTTCATGTTATTTTTTTAATTCCACATATTTTTTTTATGTAGAATGTGTCGTGTGTTGGCACTCGAGGTCAGATTTAAAGAATTTTATAACCTGTTAAAGACAGGATCGTTTTTATTACACCCTTATGTAAAAACTCTACAACTAAAATAAAACGTATCATGTTTGCTGTGCCTTTATATCCTTAGTCAAGTCCTTAAGAGATTTAGAATCACCAGGCAGCCTAGCATGTATGTTTTGGACTGTAGGAGGCAGCTGGAGTTCCCCCCAAAAAAATACAAATATACAGGGAGAACATGCAAACTACACACAGGAAGATCAGCTTAAGATTAAAACTGGCAAGTTTCTAGCTGTGGAGCAACAGTGATAACCATTTCTCCACCACACTGATTTATGTTTTTTTTTCATTTCATAATTAACAATCAAGGTAAATACATCAAATGTCAGTCCCTCCAGGAAGTTGCGACGTTGTGATCGCAACTATTAACACAAATCCAGTTATCATTCACAATTTTTGCATGGACTTGCAATTTTCACCAGTCATTGCAACTTTTCTGCAAATCTGACCAACGTCCTCTTCCATGTCTACTTTTAACGTGTTTTGCGGGGCATCCGGGAGAATTTCATTGATTGAGCAAAATGTCTGGTGAGGTGCATGGAATATGTCGGCCTTTCTTTTATCTGCCTTGTGGGTGGCTCAGAGCGAACGGTGGCGAAGAGTGGAGCAGGGCGGGTAGAGCAAATATGCTGAACGCAACAGGTTGTGCTCCAGCATTGCAGCTGATGTTTACAAAGTGCAAGTGTAGCTTTTTTTGAACCACAAAATAAATTTCCTTCATACCGTTACAGTGGCAACAAATGGGTGACGAAGTGGTGGGGGAGTCCTCCCCCCACACCACTCATACACCATCCTCCTCCCTAACTCGACCCCACTGCTCACTCATCTTCTCCTTCCTTAAATAAAAGCAACTTTTTATATACACAATTCAACAGGTACAATAACAATTTTAGGGTGCTATTTCAAGAAGGTACAACGATTTCAAATTTCTTGTAATACCATGTTATGGCAAAAACAAAGCTTAAAGAAAATAAAGCTTAAAGAAATTCACAACTTTGACCGTTTCGCAACATCCTGGAGGGACTGAAATATCCTGAGATGCAGTGAGTGCGGGGACAACATTGAAAACTGTTGTCTTCAATGTCATTGTTGGCATTGTCACATTGTTGGCTCGGTGATGATAGAGAGTAAAGCGCCGCAGCAATGAATTAAACTGTGTTGTTGATTTTTCAGTAGAAAAATAAATGTCTAGGTTTTTGGAATAAAATGTGGTTTGCTAACAAAGAGTCACATTTTTCAGCATTCGATCATTACTAAGCCAGGGAGTGTCAGTTGGACCTTGTTAATAAAGTCATGGACCAACTTCTGCCTTGAGATCCCTTACTCTTAACGAGTCAGAGTCAACAAACCATCAGAAAAATTTATCAGAGATTTTGGTCCATATTGAAATGATGGCATCATACAGTTACAGCAGATTTGTTGAATGAGAGTCCCCTATTACCCCACAACCCAAATGTGCTCCATCAGAATGAGATCTGGTGACTGTTGGCCATTGGACTAAAGTAAGCTTTTTATAATATTGAAGAACCCACTTTGACATGATCTGAGTTTCAGAATATGAGTATACTGTTGGCATAAAAAGGGATGTTCTTGTTCAGCAATGACACTCATACAGGCTCTGGCTTTTAAACATTGTCAAGAAAATATCCTTTTCACCATAACACCATCACTACCAGCCTAAACCATTGATACAAGGCAAGATGGATCAAAACTTTCATGTTGTTCACACCATCTGGCTGACTCATTATTTGTGTTAACAAGCAATTAAACGGGTGTAACTCATAAAGTGCTCAGGGAGTTTATGTTATCGTACAGATGTTAGTCTGCCCTCCTACAAAGCAAACATAATGTCAAACTGAGCTACTCACATTCTTCAGCTGCATCCACTGAAAACATTCAAGGTGCGACATGTCAAATATGACACATATAGTAAATTCCCAAACTGTTCTGACTTTAAAGTAGAATAGGAGAACCTTTTGTTTAACTCTTGCAAATAGCCTTTGACTCTGGAAACTTGCCACAACACCAAGATTAAAACCTCATTATGTCTTTCTCCTCAGCCAGTGCACCAATTTTAGGTTTAGGTTGCTCAATCAACAGAGCTATTGTTCTGCTCACACCTGGCTGCTACAAACAGTGCTACGGGAGAGGAAATTAACTTGAGACTGTAAAAACGTTCCCTAATGGGAATGTTCAATGAGTTTCTTCTATTGTTGCCAGTTTGTTGGATTAAATAAAGCTAGGCGATTAGTAATCACGTATATTGCCATGTAATTGCTCTGCGAATTGTTGAAACTGCAATTACCCAATCAGACCAAGATGTTATATGATGAAAAGGGGGGATTAAAAACAAGCTTACGTTTCTCTTTTATCTGTAATTTCAGTCATTTTGAGACAGGAACACTTTCAATGTAGCATACAGGAGGGCTACCATCCATGTAGACAATTAACCACTTGTAAATCTAAAGGGGGATTTTTCTGTATGCATTTGAAACTGTCAATGAAAAAATATTGAAAATGTGCATCATGTAGTTTCTTTCTGGGCAGTATGGCAACAAATCATCCAAAACATTCCAGAATGTCTCTGATGAAAAACCTTCCTCAAGGATGGTTGAATATCAGTGCTGACAAAGGTGTTCCTCAACCTAAAGCTCTGATTGACGTCTCATATAATTCTATCCACGGTCTCATTAAAATACCATGTTTTCACAGATGAGGCCAGCAGCTGGAAGGAGAACCTCAAGGTATTGGTTTAAACCATCTAATAACTTCCTGTATAAAAGGCTGAAGGTGGAGAGTGACTGGGGGTTGCACCTTTTCCAAATCGTTCTCATGTTTCCAGTCTGTCTTCATATCTGAAAATGTGTTTCGTAAAAGAGCAATAGCTAAAACAGAATTGTTTTATGAATTAGGTGGCTGGGTCCAAACATGCTGGTATTCCAGACAAAAAGAAGAGAAGATTGGGAAAACAGGGTTAGAAGGTGAGAGCTGTCTTTTCCAAGAAGTGTTCCAGCTGTACAGTGATGTTGAACAGGAAGTGTGTGCGGGTTTTAATTGTAAGCACTGATTTGTTTCTTCATCCCAGATGAGAGCGATGGTGTAATGGCATAATTGAACATGATAAATGTCCTGAATATGTGTGGTTCTGGTTGTTTTTGTGCATATGTGAGTAATTTCAGTTCATTGGATTGTGGAAGTGTGGTCATTCCTCTAAACAAGTCCGCCCGCAGACTGAAAACGGCCAGAGGGATTTTCCTTTCCACCCATGTTTTGGTGATGTAGAATCATAACACTCAGCTAAATCATTTGTTTTATATAAAGTGGGCCTTTAGCAGGAGTGTTGTGAGCTTTGACTTCTTCTGAGCCGTGTGCTAAAATGTGATATTTCAAGAATTTTCCTGCACGTCTGATGCAGAAAGGTTTTGACTGGAAGGAAGATGTGTTTTTCACTTCATTGGTTCCAAGAGAAAGGTTGGATTTCATGTTTGAAATATGCAACATACTTTTTCACTTCAAATGCAACAACAGCTTGCTATTCATGCCAGAGGATACAAGTTAGAGGTTTCACACTGATGTTTTAGTAGCTGTTGGAGTTATATAACTGCAGCAGGAGTGTTGAAGCAAGTGACATGGGAAGAGAGTGCTAAAAGCAACTGCAACATGACTTCATTATTAGACCATGTGTAGGGTTTTTTTTCCAACAAAATATATAACAGTAATAGCTAAATATATGATTGGTGATTTTTAAAAGCCATTACAAAAGAGGATTAATTGTTGTTACTTTTTTAGAATTGAAAGCTCAGGACAGAGGTCTGGCTGGAGATACTGGAGGTGTGTGATGCTGCATATTTTGCTGTCGATCCAATACCAAGTAAATACAGGGCCAATATCGCCGAAACTGATACTTTTTATTTAAGTTTGACATATCATTAAACTTCTGACCTTTAGGTGTTTTTTCAATTTTTACTTTGAATTATTTTTGTTCAAATCTAAGATAGAATTTGGACAAAGTTTATGGGTGTCTTGAAAATACTTTACCATATTACCATGACAAACAGTAACAATAGAAAAACAAAACAAAATTTAAAAAATGGAAAGTGAAAAAAAATTATAATTTGAGAGCAAATAAAAAAATCTTTGTGAGGTTAAGAAACTACAATAGAAAATCAAATAAAATTTCAAGAGGGAATCTGAGGCTAAAGTATTGATCTTACCTCACTAGTATTGATTCGATACTGATACCGACCTGCTGTTGATATTATTGATATTTTGGATCGATCCTCCTACCTCTAGACGATACTGTACCTACCAGAATTAGATGGGCAGAAAGTAAATTAAAATTATTACTTATTATTATTAGTTATAACAGAAATCCCTCTAATATGAATGTTTATTAAACAACAAAACAATACATGTTCTTTAGTAAGGTAAGACAACTTATATAAATCTGTCTCGAGCTCCTTTATAAATTTATACAAACACAATAGATGGCAAGTTATTCAGATTTCATCATCAAAGGACCGTTATTGTCAGCTGAGATTATTTTATGTCAATAAATGGGTGCACTTTATTTTATAGCTGTCAGTTTGTCAGCTTAGCAGCTGAGAAGGGCACTAGAATTATTTTTTTTATCTCTATTTGTGAATAATACACTCAGATTGTAAGAAATCCAGTAAAGAGAAGGGTTGTTTCTATCTTTTATTTTTAAGTCTTGTCATCTATATGCCACATGTGTGAATAATAATGTAAACTATGCCCTTTGGACAGATGAGACCAAAGTATACACAACTGGCAATAATGCAAAGCACCATATTTGGAAAAAACACAACACATCAGCACAAACTCTTGATACAAATTTACAAACAAGGACCATGCCACAATAATGTGAGCTAACAGGTGCATTGAAGAAGAAGACAGGGAGATTAATTCGATGGGTGTAATGATGTCCCACAAGACGCTTGGGAGGAAGAGACTCAGTTTTGGGGTGCATTCTCAGGGAATTAACTTTAGGATCCCCCCATATGGAAACTGGATAAAAGTAGAGTAAATATAAATGAAGAATGGGGCAAAGAAGAAGGTCAAGACAGATCAGGGTGATGAGGAAAAAAAACGTTGAAGAGGGTAAAGAAGGGTGGAGTCAAAAGAACGTGAAAAACTACAAAGAATGGGTGAGCTGGGTGTAAGTAGCTGAGTAGCTGAAGGTGTAGGTAAGGTGTGGCAGTGCTACTTAGCTTAACTAATGATGGAGGGCTAATAATTTGAGTTTGCTGTCATGCCAAAAGACCTGGGCAACTTTCTGTCAGACTAAAGACTCCAAAGACTCCTCCGCATGGGAGAGGTATTTAAGAGTCAATGTAAGGCCATCTGTCTACAGCTGAAGCTGGGTTCCGACTAGGTCGTCAATAGAATAATGATCCCAAATACAGCAGCAGATCTACAATAGAACGGCTGAAAAAGAAAGAATCACAGTACAATGGCCCAAAGTCCAGACCTCAACCTGATTGATTGTCGTGCAGAAACAAATATCCGCAAACTTCAAGGAACTGAATGATTATTGGAAGCAAGACTAGGTCAAAATTCTTCCACAGCAATTAAAGTCAGACAGGAAACGACTTCTGAGAGTCATAACTGCTAACAGTGGTTCTACAAGTTTTTGGGTGTTGTGATAAACTTCGTTTGTTCACAGACAGCCAAAAAGTTGCATAATGACAACCACAAAATAAGCATACAGACATTGCAACTTTTTTCAGCTCTAGAGGCCTTTATTGACAGTCACCAGACAGGAAATGGGCGAAGAGAGAAGTGGGTTATTGAACCTAGGACAGCTGCGTTGAGGACTGTATCCTCTGTATATGGGCCGCCCGCAGTACCTCTACACGACGGAGCACACAAATCAGAAATTGCAACTTAAATTTTATCTTAACCTCTGAATTAAATGTGGTTTGTCTAAATTTCACATCATATTAAAGTAAATATTGGGTCAGTCAGCACAAGTTCAACAAATAAATTCCACTGTTGAGCACGACTTCCTTCCCTTGCTTCATTCTAATGAGAGTCAACCTCTAGACACAGAGTAATTAGAGAATTATGAAAAGTCGAGGTGACAGTGACCTCATTACAGCGAGGAAGATCAAACTAATGACCCATGACTGATGAAGGCCTCTGCTTTTCACCGCCAAGGGAGTCAAGGCTGCCTCTGATACCCTGACCGAGGTACAAGCAGAGGGAAAAGAAACAGAAGATCACCACAGCCGTCCGCGTACAGATGACATTATCCATGCTTTATAAATAAACACTACCCATTAAGCAGTTTAACACGGTCAGATCCTATGAGCAGCACATCATCAAGCATTTCCGTCTGTGCTTGGCCTGCTTTTCATTCATCTTCCAAATGCAGAAAATGAAGCGCTTCAGTTTGGAATACACAGCTGGAAGCTGGAATTTATCACTGACATTGTTAGTTTCAGTATTTTCCACACTTTTCACATCAGATTCAGGGAATGGAAAGGGAGGAAAAAGATGTTCATTTTACTCAAAGGAAATGACAGGAAAAATGTCTCCACAAAGAACCTGAAGTGGGCGAATGCTTCTATGCATGAGTTTAATGTGTTGAAAATGAAATGAGGATGTTCTAAACAAAGATGTTGCTAATAGTTTTTATTTTTCTGTTCAGTCTGTCGGGAAAATGTGCAGTGAGTGCAGGAACTCACTCAGCAGACATGTTTTTATGCAGCTTGAGCAATAAAAAGCAGAAAATAAAGAGAAAAAAGGGGATTGTATCATGCTACAAGCCATGTTTCACATTTTTTGGAAAGTACTTCCATAAAGTATCATAATATATTGAATATTTTGTGTTCCTGCTGTCTTTGAGCCCAAATTATGCTCATCTGTCTGCTTGCAGCAGAAAATATGGAAACAAAAATGTTAAAATGTTAAACTTTACAGGCAGAAATAAGGACAGAAAGGTAATTTATAAGAACAAAAAACTGAAGGAAATGTCAGTTTAAGGGTGAGAAGATTAACTTTAAAAAATGAAAGGTGAAAAGTTTCCAGCAAAGTACAGAAGAGAAATGTCAGAGAACAAAACAGGCAGAAAGAACACACCTCATCACATTCAAAGCCAGAGAGCAAAATGTAGCAGGAGACGGAAAAGGTTCCAGGTGGGAAACACTCCACAACACAGTACGCAGAGCACAAAGACTCACTCGTTGTGAAAACAGAAATGGAGAACAGGCAATCTGTCAAAGTAAGCATAGGAACAGTGAGCCTGCAACGTGAATGAAAGAAGAGAACTTATAGAAATCGGAGAAACCCACTCTTAAGTACGAGTGATTTCTGGGACTCCAGAGATGATTAGGTGAAGCACATGCACACCCAAAGCCTGGGTGCCAAAAACAGCAGAGAGGATTGGAAAATACTGAAGGTTAAGCACTAACTCTTAATAAGGCCGTTTCCACCTCACTGAGGAATTAGTGCTGCATCGACACAAACCTGTGTAAATCCCCAGTGACTTTCAGAAAAAGACTTTAATATATGACAAAATGTAGCGTTTGTGTTGTTCTTGTACAACATCTGGAGACAACTGTAACTATTTAGTGAGTATTTCTTTAAGTGTGGCACTTAATTTGGTTTCAGTTCCATTGTTAAGCTAGGTCTGGAACAAGACCTGCTTCTTAACTGACTGTGAAACAAAAAAAAGCTCAGCTCTGAGCTGCATCATTAAGATACTAAAAATGTCTCTTCTTGTAAATGTTTCATCATCCTCATGTTTTATAGAGTTTCTGTTGATGATCACAGTGCAGGAAGACACTTTTGTCTACACAGATCAATAGCTTTTTTGTCATCCCTGCAAAGAAATGCCTGAATATCACCAGTCTTGTTTATAAATGCTGCTTTTTGAACACTTTTTTTTTATAATGCCAACCTGCATAACTGAAACAATTAAAAAACACAGGAGTTACCTTTTTTGTCGCACTAACATGTTTCAGATCTTCAAACTAAATTAAGTATCATGCAAAGATTGTGTAATTAGAGACAGCACTTTTGAAACGATGGTTTCATTGATTAGGAGAAAAAGCTATCCAAAGCTCTGTGGGATGAAAGGAATCCTGCAGGATACAGAACAGGTTTCAGCTGAAACACCCTGCAATACAGTATGGAGCACACAAAGAAAAATGGTCCCCACCTTGTGAAACCATGAGTTACATGTGATTAAGCATGTTTTTGTGAAAGCTGGGCTTCTTATTAGCCACACTCATGCATGATGGTAGTAGAATAAAGAAATAACTTAAATAGAACCTGTCTGGTGACATAAAGTAGCCTTAAGGAGTTTCAAAAAGCAATATATCATGCTTCAGTGTATTAAACAAACTAAAATCCATATCACACTGCCTTGTGTTTCAGTAACGTAGGGCGTTAGGCTACCTTATTAAATAACTCTCCAGTATCCCTCCTACACATTTAACACCATAGTTTGCACAGTGTAATCACAAGCTGATTCAGATTGTGTCATGATTCATGTTCAGTCCTGTCCATGCTGTAATTAGCACTCATTCTACTCACCTGCTATGCCTGATTGCTTACCTGTTCCACCTGGGCCTCGTCTTACTTAAACACCTCTCAGTCTCCGCCTCCCTGCCAGATTGTCGACAGCTTTCAGCCAGTAGAGATCCAGCATTTCATGCCTTGCCTCCCAGTGTTTCTTTGACCCTTTTCAGTCCACGGTTCTTCCCCTCCTGCCAAGCCCGCTACGGATTCTGTTGTTTCTGGATTTCTGGACCCTGACTCAAGCTTTGCCTCACGACCACCGAGTATTGCCTATCCCTCAAGTCAAGTCTGCTCTCTCTGCCTTCCTGTGCATTACCTCTTCCTGATTATCGTCTGGCCCCTGGTGCCGCGTTTGGATTCCCTTGTGTTTCCTCCGGAGCAGCTACCAGGTTCCGAAAAACAAATAAACTTGTTTTTTTTTCCTTGACTCACTTCTGTGTGTGGTTGAATTTCCGGGTCTTCCCTGAGTGTCATTACAGATTGTCGCAGATTTTTTTTTAACATCTGTGACAGTTCGCTACGAGTGTTACAAGACGCCACCTGTGTTACACATATTAGACACTGCTTCAGAATTTACATGAATGCTGCTCAAATGTTGCAGTAACAACCCAGTAATAATATTGCTTAATCTCATGGTATGCTATGCGCACGCTCTGTCTGCACTGATGAGAATTTACTCACCTTGAGAGGCTTAGTGGGTAGAGCAGCAAGGCCTGATACAGTTAATTGAGCAAACAATTGTTTGGATGACTCATTGATTGTGTATAGAAGTACTTGGAAAATAAGTGAATGATGAAATAACAACAAGGTACCCCATCCTGACAGAGTGAAACACTGTCATTAAGTTCAATTTTTTCATTTTTGGCTCTTGTAATACACACTTTTAGATATTGAAACATACATGGGAGGAAAAGAAACAGTGCGACGATAGCTTAACATTTCAGTTTCTAACATTTTGGTTGGTTGCTTGTTTCCAGGAAAATCCCTTCAGTTCCTGATGAAAGGAGATATTTTTTATCCTGTGGTGCAATAAATACTCAAACTTTTATTAATTGACTTTATGCTTGAGTATTTTTTGCACGACCAACAGGTTGTGGTTTCTTTCCATCATAACTTAGTTCCGTATATATAGAGTACGAAGCACTGTGCGAGTGTTTGTGTGAATGGGTGAACAATAAACCTGTTGTAAAACGTAAGGGTAGATCATAAAAAGTGTGAAACATGAGAAGCTTTTACTGTCCAGGATCCACATTGGTCTTTGAGTTTTGCACTGCAAAGGGCTGGTCTTAAAACTGCATCCAGAGTGTACCAACAGACTGCATTTTTATGGTACAGATCAGTTGAAGGAAACCAGCCAAACACACTCCAGCATGAGCAGCATGAAATCGTTTTGGTTGTATTAGCAGCTGTAAACAGCAGTTCAGTGCTGCAGATGTTACACTTGAGTTTTATTTCTAAAAGCAGCTGTTGAGGAGTGTTTGCTTCTGTCAGAGCAATCAGACCAGCATGCATCAGTCTAAACATAAGTCTTTAACAGTTTCAGTTACACTGACGTCACAGTTTCTGCAAGCTTTTTTCTCCCTCTTGTTCCAGTTTAACAATTGCATATTAATCATACATATCTTTGATAATTTAAGTTGAAAGGCTGTGGTGGAAGGAACGCCCGAGTTATTCTGTGCAGCTGACCAGATGCACGTGCACACAGCCTGGTGAACCACAGTCTAAAAGCATAAAAACCAGCTCAGCCTTCAGCTTTATGGTGACAGCAGTGAGGTGAGTTGATGTAAGGCCGATCCTGTGGCAGAAGCAGAAAACCAGATAATGATGATGATGGATGTCTGGCCCACATGAATTCAGCCACCCGAGCATGCATACGTCGTAGGTGTTTAATTAACCGGTTGTATTGTTTTCCAAAATGACCAAAATTGCAGCTCGAGGTGATTGACGACACCGTAGCCATGAATAAAATGGCCTTATTGCATGTTTTAATCCTCATTTCATATTTTTTGCTTGTTGTTCTTTTTCGTTTTTCCTCTCTTGCTGGAGAGGACAACCGCCACCCAGCACATCAGTTTCAAAAAATATTTTTGTCTGTTTCTACTGAGCTTTAAGCTGGTAAAAAAAAAACAAAAAAAACAACCAGTTTATCGTGAACTCACAGTTAGAGGGAACAAGTAATAACTGACTAAACATCTTCTGCCCCCACTATCATCTCTCCCCTACCTACATGTTTTTTTGTTTCTTTTTATGCTCTCTTTAGAAAAGAACCAAGCAACTGGCCAGAGGGCTTTAATTACTTTCTTTAATGAGAAAACTGAAAATGTAAAGACAATTATTCTGGGTCTGCTCCACATTTATCTTCATTTTCTTGGAATGGAGGAGGACAAAAAGGTCAAGATAGTTTTATTAAAAAGGGAGAGATGTTGCTTTGCTTGTATTTAGAAAACTGAGGTACAAACATTCAGCTCCTAAGTTTGTTTTTGTTTTTCTTTACAAAGTAATGTGAAACTGTATGAATGGGCATCGGACCATTTTCTCTAACCCAGTTCCCAGGATATCATGCTGCTGTTTGACATTTTCAGATGTTAATGATTTGGGAATAGAACAGAATGAAACTGAAATATCCTTTATTGTCTCACAGTGGAGAACTTCAGGTTTACCAGCAGCAAGTTAAAGGTAAATGGAAATATGGAAACATGCATGTAAAATTAAGGTTTTTATATATATATATATATATATATATATATATATATATATATATATATATATATATATATATATATATATATAAGAACAAGAGACTGCACAGCAATGGTGGCTCTTGAAAGTTTTACATAGGGCGGGAGGAGTGGCATGGGGGAAATGCTGGACCTTTTCTGTAAAGTATGTGAAAGTCCCCTGTATGTAAATAGTTTACAAAATATCCACAAAACCCCTGAAAATTAATTATTGCATCTATTTTTAAACGTAAGTGTGCTTAGTGACATCTGCAAGAGAAAAAAAAAAAAAGCTCCTTTCCTCTGCCTCGTTGAAAATGCCCGCTCTCCCCATTTCAGCGAAACATCCCAGAACCTCATTCGCTGCTTTTGCTTTTGTATTTTGCGTTTCTGGGACATCAGACATCAGGTTTACGTAACATTTAAGATCTCATGAAATTTGTGTTGTTTTGTGAGGTAACTCTGCTAATTAATAACTTAAAAAAAAATCTCCTGTCATTCTGAGTATAGATGGTTTTTTCATAGCCATACCTTTGCACTCTCTCTATGCTGTCATAGCATTCACATGTCGTCTGCAGAGCCAACGAGTTACGTTTACTCATTTACTTGAGTGACTTTTTGAAAAAAAAATGTTATTTTAGGAGTACTTTTACTGCACAATACTTTTTACTTTTACTTGAGTAATATTACCATGAAGTATTGTCACATTTACTTGAGTTTTGGTTACTGGTTACTTTACCCACTGCGAATAACTTCACTGAAGAACAAACACGTTTTAACCAAAGATGCACCAGATACAGACTTCCAGTTTGTGTTAAAGTTTGATTTCTTTTTCATACTCAAGCTTTGTTGTTTTAATGTTATTTTCTGCCTGCTGAGCCTGGTTCTGCTGTGATGTTGATCCTATAAAGCCGTCAGTCACACCTCAATCCCTGAAACAGCAAACCCTAAACATTTTTCATATTTAAACTGTTCATAAACTGTTCTTGTGTTTATTGTAAGCAAAACTAGGAACATATGCTAATGCTCATAAAATCAGTGTCGACAAGCGATTAATAGCTGTATTAAACCGTGACTGTCTTTCACCTTCAGCAGACATTTCATTAATTGCAAACTTAATTGGACTTTAACTTTGTTTGTTAAAACATCTCCTGGAGAAACAGACTTCACTTGGAGAAAGTTGGGTGGCTCATTGGCTCCACTCTGCCAGATTGCAGACCATCTGCATCCTAAATGTGCGGCCGCAGAGCAGGAGGCCGATGGTGTCTGACACAGGGAGCCAAAATTATGGTTGGAATTACATGTTTTTGGTAAATTGATGTTTAATTTTAAGGCTATAAGACTTTTGGACAAAGAAGCAATTAGTTTTTTAGAAGTATGATTTTGAGGACAACATTTCGGTGAGTGGGGGTGAGGGGGCAACTGGAGGGAAAAGGCTTTACTACATTAAGCACAAATTTACAACCTAGAAAATAATACTGTACAGTTAGAAATAGCATACTCTCTTTGAAAGTTATGTGCAACTGAGTAGGATAATAAAAAACTACATGTGGAATGATATTTCTGCATAAAAACAACTGAATATCTCGAAGAAATTAAAAAAAAAAAAAAAAGTGCAAATAACAGCGGGGATATAAACACCTACATGTGTTGCGAGCAGTGATGGCTGTAAAGTTAAACAGCTGCAGAGAGGAAGGACCTACAGTAACACTCCTTTGTGCACCAAGGATGCAGCAGTTTATCACTGAAGGAGCGTTCCAGTTCTGCAGCAGCTTCATGCATGAGTTGGGAGACGCTGTACAACAGTGATGTTATTTTAGCCCGAGTTCTCCTGTCTCCAATAGCGGTTGCTGACACGCCTCGCTCTGTGCTTCTCTAGCCGTGAGCGCTGCTCGCAAAGTACACACAGACTCAGAGCCGCTGGGTGCAGCATGTCAACACCTCCTCTCTCCTCTCCTCCACCGTCAGATAGAGCTCTGCCCTGCAGACGGCCTGCTAACCACCCAGGTAACAAACGAAACGAGTGCATTTTTCTCCTAAACCTCAGATGCAAAAGTTAAAACTTCTCTTTCTTCAGTTTAGTGTAAACAGAGCAGCCAATCAGTGCTTGACGCTTCCCCGCTACGTCTTCTATGGCCGCCACCAGCTGCCAGGAGGATGTTTAAAATCTAGCTCTTAGATTAAATAAATAAATTCAGCTGTATCTCATACATGTAGTTATTACATTTGATGACTTCTGTTTGAGTCATGTCCTTTTTACTGCAAATACAGTAGACAGATTCTGTCTATTAAAAAAAATATTTAGATACATAAATAAGGCCAAATGAGCTGGGTAACATTTTCATATGCTAATAAAAATGCCTATAATAAAGTTCTGTTCTGTTTAGTAAAAGTGGGGCATGTAGATTGAGTTGTATTTTCTATTTCTGTGTGTAAAAACAATGTGATGATCATAGTATTTTAATATGTAAATATCAGCAGACATCTTGTTATCACTTCTGAGGGCTTTTAGGTAATCAAATTAATTTGAACTCTAAGAATAATTTCTGTCATATATCACACTGGATACATGCAGAAGAGTAGATCATTCTTCTGATAGCCATATTCCAGGCCGTAGCATTCTTATACTTTGTTCTGTTGCCTGTTTGGTTGTTAGAGAAACCGACCTGTAGAGCATTGAACATATATAAACCTATATATATATATATATATATATATATATATATATATATATATATATATATATATATATATTTTTTTTTTTTTTTTTTTTTTTTTTTTTTTCAAAGCGCCTTGGGCGCCGAACAAGTTTGAACCACCCTTGTCTGTCTCCCACCACCTGCACTGGGTCGAGGAGACATCCGATCACAGAGCTGGCCTCCCTGATGAGCTGCTTCCTCTCAGCTGGAGGTAAGCTGCTGCTCCAGATAACCTCACCATAACAGGGTTCTTCAAATCCAGGCCTCGAGGGCCGGTGTCCTGCAACTTTTAGATGTGTCTCAGCTTCAGCACACCTGAGTCAAATAATCAGGTCACCATCAGGACTCGACTGCATACCGAGGAGGTAATTCAGCCATTTAATCGGGTGTGTTGGACCAGGGACACATGTAAAAGTTGCAGGACACCGGCCCTCGAGGCCTGGAGTTGAAGACCCCTGCCACAGAAGATGGCTGATGCCACTGGAGAGAACTCGGAGGTCTTCAGGAAAAGCTTTTTTTTCTTCTCCATTTGGACACTTGTTCAGGCATTTTTTGGATTTTTTGATCAACGATCAAGCATAACATTATGACCAGTTAGAGGTGAGATGAATAACAATGATTCACCCAACTTTTAGAGGGTGGGATATATTAGAGAGCAAGTGAAGTTTGTCCAGAAACTTCAGGTGTTAAACGCAGTAAAAATAGACAAACATAGACTTGAGTTAGTTTGACAAAGGCCATTTTGTGATTGCTAGACAACTAACTCAGAGTATCTTCAAAACTGCATTGTTGGGGGGGAGGGTGCTCCTTGTCTGTGGTTTTTCATATCTATCAAATGTGGTGCAATAAGAGAAAAGTGTCAAAGCAGCATATGCAGTACAGGTTGTCTCATATGAGACTTAATGGTGACAAACCAGTCAGGGTGGAAACAATATTCCCTTAAAGCTCAGGTCTCTTTCATTAGGATAATGTCCAAAAATAGCTTAGTAATGGTTTGAGGAGCACGGCAGCAAGTTTAAGGTGTTAACTGTTGGCCTCTAAATTCCCCAGATTTCATTTCCATCAGTCATTTATGGGATTTGCTCTACAAACAAGATCCATTAAGGCTCCAGCTCACTACTTCCTGAGCTTAAAGGATCAGCTCTTAAAATCTTGATACATCTTGGTACCATACACCACAGCATACTTTCAGAGTTTAAGTGGACCGGTCACAATGGTATGCATAATTAGCGCATTTTTGGATTTCAAACAACTCACAAGTACTTAAAGATAGGCAGAACAGTTAAATCTGAGATCTTACTACCGGCATGTAAAACCTCTCTTATTGCTTAAACAATGTTTTAGATGTTTACACCCTTACGAACATCAACAGTGGACCCCCGCTGATTCACGATTCATTATTCGCGGATTGAGCTATTCTGGGTTTTTCTGTAGATGCCTTGAAGCAATGCTATTTTTATTGGCTGCCATTTCCAAAGCAAACTTTTCAGGAGTGCCATTTATTTTCCTTAGCGCTGATTGACTACCCCCCCAGGAGCGGAGATGAGGAAGTGGATGTTGGCTTCTGCAGTTGTTCTTAGATGGTTTCCACTGTATGTATTGATGCATATCAAGGAATATCTGATGTTTGAACTTAAAAAATTGGCAGTTAGAAGCATTTTTTGAGGGGGTCTTTGCAGATGGTTGTGGTTCCTAGCCCACAGCGAATACCAGGGTCCACTGTAGGAATAAGTTCGTCTCAGACAGGTTAAAACTGAATTTATTCCTAAAGAGTCTGACCTACAATCCGACGTGAACAAAAACTAAAACAAGTCAGAATCTGTCTCACTTCTTAGCCAGCTATTGTAACTTGACAGATTATTATTTTCATTTTTTGATGAAACTCATATGAAGGGTTTTGTTTCATAACCCAAACCGAAGAGAAATAGAACAATTTTCCCTCTCAATCATTTAAACCAACATTAAAACATCTGTATAATCTCTGTGTGCCATAAACTTCTGATGGACTGCAGAAGTTCCCTGGCTACTTTTCTTTTGACTTGATGTGTCAATATTTTACGTGAAAGTTGACTGTTGCATTTTTGAGGAAGGTATGTGGGGGGCTCTGGTGATCCGAGGCATGGGAGGCAGTGATCCGGACTAAATCCTACGCAGATAATGATGTGTCATGGGGGTCTGGGAGATGAATCCGACTGTTCAGCACAAAACTGGACGCTGAATTTTAAATGGCCGGACAGCCTGAAGGTCACCCCCGATGTTTGTTGCTGCCCAAGACAGAGACGGGGGGCGGGGGAGTGGGACATCTGACAAGGGAGCAAGTAAAGACAGAAAATAAATGACTGCACAAGAATGCAGTGTTTTGTAACATTGCCTTGTTATTTCAATGTTAAAACTAGGACTTAAAATATTTGAGAAGTCCTGTCATAACAATCCAACAGTTTCCATGTTTTAATGATGAAAAAATTGACTTTCCACTTTTGGATAACATTGCGATTTGTAACAGATATTCCACATCAATCCTCTTGCTGTGGATCCTTAACAAACGAACTCCAAACTCCTCAGTGTTGTTTTTTTTAGGATTTTGACTTTATGAACAGCTTCGGATGATTTACTGTCAAATCTCCAACTCTAATAATTCCAAAACTATGTTTTAAAACAAGAAAAACAATATCCAGTTTAATAATGGACATCTATGCTCCCTGTCACTGCCAATATAATCAATGAATGCCCATGTCCAAGGAATTTTTAACCACCAAATTTAATAAAGAACCAATATTGCCTGTGTCTTCGAACTTCTTTAGACAGTCCAACTAATTTAACTTTTCCAAATTTGCAGTCATGCTTTGCATTTACAGCTGTGGGGAGAATGTTACATCCGCTTATCATTGGCATGAATTTCTAATTCATTTTGGAGCCAACATTCAGGCTGGAGATTCCTTTAAATTGGTTTGTTTCTGGGTGCAGAACCAGCTCTTAAGAAAAGTCCACAAACCCCAAAGAACTGAGTCCGGGAATTAGGAACGGCATTCCAGAAGCTTTATGTTGGCCTTCTTTATCCACTGTAAACACCTTGGATGTTTGTTTGGGACCATTGTCCTGCTGAAACACCCAACTGTGTGAAAGTTTCAACTGTCTAGCTGTATATTTGAAATGAGGTTCAAGAATGTATGCATAGCCCTTTGTTATCATTATTCTATACATTTTTTGCAATACACCAGTACCACCAGCAGTCATGTAACCCCACAGCAAGATGCGTCTCCAGACATAATTCAACTCCTCCAAATATTCCTCATTTCACCGTTTCAGCTCAACCTTTGTTTCATCTCATCATAAAAACTTTTCCCCAGAAGGCATTTTTTTGGGTTTATTTATTTATCTTTTTGGATCTATTATCATGGCAAAAGACCATGATAGACCCCATTACATTCAAGTTGCAGTGGTGTAATTGTTTTACTTGAGTGCATTTTTATATATTTTATTGTATGTCCATGTTTATTGTGACTATGTGTCGTAATTGAGTGTTTTTTTTTTTTTTTTTGTATGCTGCCATTCTTGGCCTAGTCTTCTTGTAAAAGAGATCTTTTGATTTCATTAAGACAATCCTGGTTAAAAAAAAACAAAAAAAAAAAACATTATTATTATTATTATTATTATTATTATTATTATTATTATTATTATTCTTTCCATGTGGGTAGCTGCAAATTTCAGCTTAGTTTGAAAAAGTTGTTTTTGGAGAAATGACTTTTTTTTTCTTCATCTGCATCCTTCCAGTCCTTGCTAAATTAAAACAATGGCTTTACTGTAGACAGTGACAGTGGTGTTCCAGTATTTCCAGTTGGTCGTACATTTGAGCCTCTCTGGGTTTTTAACTTAACATTCAAACTAATCTCCTATCATCTGAGAGAGACTTTGCCAGAGCTATCACAAATCTGAACAACTTTTACTTACATTCAGTTATTCAAACTGAATTTTTTTTTTTTTTGCGGTCTGAAGTTGTTTACAAATTGATCTTCACGACTTTCCCAAGAAAGAAATCTCTCTCGATTTTCACAGAGTTTCTTGCAGTTTCCCATTGTTCTGAGTGCAGCCAACCAAATCACTGCTATGCTGGAAAACACAAACTACTGACTGCACTCAGTCAAGATCACTAACCAGAAGTTAACAGGCTTAGGTCTCACCAACTGAAAAGACATTCTGTACCGTTAACCATCTCTTATTAAAAGTTTGACAATTCTAATTTTTGCATTCAGTTTTTGTTTTTAAAATGCATTGCAGATTTATGTGAATATTGTGTATAATCAGTCCACCCTGGAAAAAGACTCAAATGCATTAAAGTGGCCCAAATGTAAAGACGTTGGCACCTATGGCAATTACTTGTAAAACTGCTGTTCAGAAGTTTAAATAGCAAAATTAACCTGCAGACCTTATTTGGATATGTCACTACTATGGTCTTCTGTATTACATTACCTAGCTACTTTCCAAGAAATCATTATTTTGCCTTATTTTTTTGGGACCACAAATTAAACATCTTTCATATTGAGATCATGATCGACCAGTTGAGCATGAAAAGTGCAAAATGTACATATTAGAACCCTATATGTAGGCTGGCTTTCAGCAGCATGAGGTAAAAACGGATTTTCTGTACAGACAGTGCAGTTTTTTTAATAAAGGGGAAAAAAGAAAAAAAAGAAACAAGTTGAAAAAAGTATAATAAAAAAGGTAAAGGCTGAGTTATAATTGTGCTCTTAAAAGTTTGCATTGAGCGCACGGGAGCTGGGCAAGTGGTTTGGCTTTTATACTTGATCCGTTGGTGCAGTATTCTCCAAAAAGGAGCCCTCATATAAGGATCAAGCAAACATGTTCTGCAAGAGCACCTTCCAAATTGTCCATTTTGAGAGAAAGGTGGCACGTGCGATCCACTCAGATTTACAAAAATTTAGAAGTGCACTACTAGGCGCAGCAAGACCAGCGATTGGCACACGCAACCATTCTTTCCATTTTAAATGCTTCTGTTTTGAAAACAAAAGAATTAAAAAATGGATATTGTGTTGGAGAGTGTGGATGAATGAATGAGATTTGCAAAATAAAGCATTTTCAGTGATTAGTAAGTCTAAAAACAAGGGTCATAAAGCCACATATTTGCCTTAATGGAACCATTTCCTCGTTTGTGTTCAGGGAGGACTTTTAAGTCAATGGAGTTAAAACCTTTTGTTATAAACGCTGAAGTTAACATCAATTACACTGAGTCCCTACTTAAGTCATTCTGCTATAGGCCCAGTCTGCAAGACAACATCGTGTGACGAACTAATCAGCTCTCAACACTCAGCAGTCTTTACTGTTTTAAATCTATGTGAAATTATGTTTTTTAAGAGCAGAAAAGCTAAATTTAGCATCAAACCAATTCAAAGTCAGACATAGGTCCAACAGGTCAAAACAGCAGCAACGTATCCTATTTTCACCACAATAACTTTGTCTTTGTAACTGCACCTAATTGAAGTCATCATTGAAATTTGTATGCACTCATATTTCCTTGTATAAACATTGGTGTAAACACAGGACTATGGATTGCTCAACAATGAACAGTATTACATTTAAAAAACCCACTGAATATTCAGAATAGCTGTAAGTGCCTGGGAGTAAAATGTGAGTAAAATAACATTTAGAAATCTTTAGATCTTTTGGCCAATTTTAGCAGTTTTCATTTACTTGAGATCATACAGTTTTTAAAACTGACTAAGACAACGTTACACCAATCATCTGAAACTCAAGAATGTCTTTTTTTAAACACATTTTAGAAGTAACTTTATTGCTGCAGCCTAATAGCACAGTGTGAATTTGTGTTTAACTTGGCACGTCAGCAAACCACCAAAGCTCCATGGTGTCTCTCAAATCACATTCACAGATGGGACCTGATGGATCACGTCTCTCTTCAAAGTCAACAACCAACCTCTATCCTTAATACTACCGCTCATCAGTATGCATATCTACTTTAAACTCTCAGCAAGTCTGACTCCATAGCCAACAGCACCCCCACTCTGCAACTACTTTCTGCTAATCCCTGCTGGCTCAATTATTTTCCAACAACTCTGCATTTGATGTATAACTCACCAGTGTGCCAGAGGAGTGTGTTTTTGATTGTGTTAGAAATAGCACAACTAACTCCCAAAATGAATACACACACAAGATCACACACTTGTTCCAGTACCTTATACTGATAGCAGTTAAAACTGACAACTTGTCAGCTTTTAAATGTTAATGTTTATTTGAGGTGAAGACAGCTTCTCTCAGTCATTAATACTTAGTATTATACTATTTTAGACAACAAAGCTCCACTTTGTTTTGAATGATTCAAAACTTTATTGCTGAACCTTTTTTGGTTGAACATACTGAACTGAACTGCATTTAAAATTGTTCAGAGATGTATTGACTAAAATAAGAATAAACCGAGTCTTAAAGGAACATGGATCAATATTTTCAAACTATATTTGCTTGATGATCTTTATGATTTTGATGCATTGATATTTGCTTGATGATTTTGACAATTTTCATGTATATTTTCTGGATGATTTTGCTGTATACTTGCTCGATGATTTTGATGAGTTCATGATGTGAAGCACTTTGAACTGGCTTGCTACTGAAATGTGCCATACAAATAAACTTCACTTGATTTGACTTAAAGTGAAAGTAGCCTGGTACTGTGGCCTTAGCTACACTCCTCTGAACGTGTTTAAGCAAATATGTTTTCCTGTAATATTAAAAAACTACATCTGGGATAACAGTTAAAAACATTATAATACCTGTGTTACACCATTAGGACACTGGCAGATTCTTTTGAATTGTTTATGCTGTTAATGTCAGAGTAATTGTAGTTTTTGTTCTTATTCTATAACTTATAACAATAGCTATTTATATAATATTTATATAATATATAAATAGCTTTATTTTAGATGTGTGCTTTCTTACATTTTTAGATGACACGCAGAGGTTTCTACTCATTTTTTTTTTAAAAACAAATTTTTCCAGGGACAAATCTCCAAATGTGTTGGACAGTGTTCTGCTTTTTAATTTATAAATGCAACAGTTCATTATAAATTTGCGGAAGACCCTGAATCAAAACACCTAGAAAAAAGTTTTTATTATTATCTTTTTAATACACAAATTTTATACTTGATATAAAATATGAAAACATGGCTATCAATTCAAAACAGTTAAGACAAAAGTGAAATCTGGTAAAACAAATCAAAGAACAGCATTTCTTAATGGGTTCATGGACAACAAAATACAGGATAAACCTTGGTTCTTACCTGAGTAATAGCTTTGTACAAAACCTGTAAATGTCAAGAATTGAAGAAAAAGCTATGTTTATGGTAGCCTGGCTATTGCCTTCCTCCGCTAGTCTACTCGATTCAAATCTCGCTTCCAGCTCAGTTTGGACTTTGTCCCATTGCTTGGAATCCTCCAATAGAATTTCACTCAGGCCAGTCAGCAAAAAGGAGAAGTTGTAAACAGTGACATCAATCTTCTGCGCTGTTTTAGAATTGTAGTCAGCCTGTAGTTTAGTAATGGCAGCGGAGGAAATGGGTACACTTCCAAATACTGAATTAACATCAGCAGCCATCTTGTTCACTTCTGTCTTTGCAGTGGAAGATGGTTGTTTACAGCACAGGCAATCTCTGGTAAGCTTCATAGCATTGAACTGGTGCATTACACTCGTCACGGACAAACGTTAGCAATTGGGTGAAATTTAAAACCTCGATAGAGTCCACACGTCCAGGAAGCAATCGTTTCTCAATAGCCGAGCAGCCAGACCCTTTGAAGGAAGCAAAGTGTAGTACAAGGGGCTGGTTATTACCAGGCTATCTCTATGGTAACCATGTCCAAGATGTAGGCAAAACTCTGCAGCAATTGCTCTAAAAAGTTGTAGTTGGACAGACGGTTTCACTGTATTCTAATCAGGACTGAGTTAGAGTGTATTTAAATGTATTTTATATGATAGCCTGGTAAAAACCAGCCGCTTGTCTACACTTTGCTTCCTACAGAGGGTCTGGCCACTTGGCTATTGAGAATTGAATGCTTCCTGGAGGCATGAACTCTGTTGAAGTTTTAAATTTTACCCAATCGCTAATGTTTGTGACGTATGCAATGCGCCAGTTCGACAGTATAAGGCTTACAGGAAATTGGCTGTGCTGTAAACAACCATTATCCACTGCAAACAGAGAAGTGCTGGGCCGAATGAGATGGCTGCTGATGTTAATTCAACATTTGGAAGTGTGGCGTATTTGGAAACACAGATTGAACGGCTTTATTCACTTCCATTGCTAAACTACAGGCTGACTACAATTCTAAAACAGTGCATAAAATTGACGTCATTGTTCACAACTTCTCCTTCTGCTTGCTGAATGGCCTGGTTGTAATTCTATGGGAGGATTCCAAGGGAATGGGAGAAAGTTCAGACTGAGCTTTATGCGAGATTTGAATCAAGCACAATAGCGCAGGAAGGCAATGACCAGGCTAATGATATGATACTATGATTGGGTTTAGATGCGAATTGAATTATCTTGTTTGTTCATTTGTTTGTTGTTTGGTGCTTTATAGATTGAATTTAACTGAATTCATTCATATAAACTTTTAAAAATGCATATTTATGTCTTCCAAAAACCTGGACCTGGAAAATACAATAACTAAATTCGATAACTTTCTACTCCTTTTATCATTGAATAGGAAATTATTACATAATTTTACTGTAAGTCAAACAAAATTTCAGTTGCTTGATATATAAATGGAGTTATAAGAGCTGGACTGCTTGATCTAAGCAAGCTCTAAGCTTAGATAGAGATATGCAAGTCTGAATCAGAGATGTTTATGAACGTGACATTAAATGAAGTTAGCTGAGGGCGACAAGCAGCCATGACATTGAAAGAAAATCTGGCAAACATCGAGTTTTTTATTATAAAACCAACTATTTCACCTTGTTGAATGCCTGGAACTTTTTTTGTTTGTTATACAAGCCTTTATCATAAAAACTTATGCAAGTGTTCTTTTAAAGCTATACTTGGCCTTGGTGTTCATGATGTTACCAGTCTTTGTCTATTCTTAATATACCTCCTCAGTAAAGACAAAAGCCGTTATGCTCAAAGTATCCCGCTAACATTTCCTGAACCTTCGACTAAAACGATCTTATAATTGGCCCTCCACATCACAAGTCAACCCTCATCACAGCCACATTCCTCCATAATCCCTTTACATTTGGCTGTCTGACTAAAACAACGGATTCAATCAGCTTCTGGTTTATCCAACGAAGGAGTCATTAGCTTTAGTCTTGTTTGAGTGGGCTCCAACCCAAGTGCCCTTGGACCACCTCCGTCTGTTTCCAAGCCACAAGGGAGGTGCCCAGTGTTTGCCGACGCTGCTCCGTTGTGCATGCTCATGGCCTGTCAGCAGTTCTTCTGTTTAGAGTGTGAAATTTTCTTAGATGCCTTCTGGCAAATGCCTCAAGCATTTTAGCCCTGCTTCACTGTTTGTATGCAGCTATTTATGTCTGTTTATTACCGCCTTTATCGGAAATTGACCGTCGAGGGGTTGTTCTTTGAATATTCTTGTAGATAGCAGCTGTAGTACCTTGAATCAGATGTTTAGCACCTTTAAAAACAAGAACACACAAATTTTGTATTCAGCATTCCCTGGTGTCTTTAAAAACAAGACAGAGCAGACACTTGACCTTTTTCACCAGACAGAGTTGACCCCTGAGGCTCCATGTCTGCTGATGTATACGTGTGTATGTGTGTGTGTTCACAATAAATACTCCCCCTTGCTGGTGTTAGCAAATTCATGGGTCGTTTAAACGACTTCTCAGCTCAGGACTTCAAGTCTATCATTGTTTATGTATGTTTGTTATTCACCTTATCTGATCGTACAACATGGCAGCCTCTACTCCATCGTAGTTTCTCTAGTAAATTGAATGATCTGATCTGTTAAAACCTGCAGAATCTGCTTTGATTTCTGTATCTAATTTCAGTAGCTTTCCAGCTATTTGGCCCCAAACCTTGTTCTGCTACTTTTGTAACACATCTGCATCCACAGAATAAGTGAAAACCCAAACTGAATCTTGGAAGGAAAAAAGAAAAAGTCGTCTTCTTTAACCGCCAGACCCCTGAAAGCTATCACGCTTACACAAAAGGAGGGCAGCTGTAATTGCTAGAGCCGGGCTAAACCATGCAATTAGCTCTGAATGACAAGACAGTCGGCAAGCTGAAATTAGCCCGTTTTCAGAGCTTCTCCTGGCTGTAAAAAGCGTGGCGTGTCTCTAAACCTTTTACAGCAGACGAAGAAAAGAGGCTGGAAGAGACGGGGAAAAGGGGAAAAGATAAAGATGAGGTCCTTGCTTAAATGCCTAGCATGGAGTGTAATTAAAAATGTGCAGCTTATCCAGCAGAATGACAGAGGAAGTGAATATGACTTTAAAACAATGGAGTGCCTCACAGAACCGTATATTTTCTTTCCACTTTAATGTAGCTGTGGGTCATTCTGCCTATTTCCTGCATCACTCTGTTTCAAAATGGATTTTATTTGAAAGCTTGCTTTTCAAATGCACCTGCTAATCTCACCTGATTGCTAGTTTTCCTGTCTGCTACGGAAGGGCGTTTGCTTGGTGTGCTGTTGGCCCAGCAATGAGTTCAGCCACAAAGACCAGATGCCCATTTATTGCTTGATTTCTTTCAGCCAACTGTCATCATACTAGCTTCATGTGGTCTGCAATTAAAATGAAATGTGCAGTTCATCTGTTCCTCAACTAAAACCCTAGTTAACCTCGAATCTGAACAGGAGAGTGCAGAATTACAGCGCTTACTCTCTTCAAAGGGTAGAGAACACCTCCAACTGAAAATGACTAATATCAGAGGCTACAGAAGTCATTCACAATAATAGGAAAATTCTCCTAACTTTTCTTTGACACATTTATGCCCACAGGAGCACTCAAGATTTTTTTTTTTTTAAGTCTGTCGCATTATAAGCTTTTTTTTTTTTTATAAATGAAAGCCTTTCAGAACTGCTGTGAAAGGAAAAGAATCAATCACCTTAATGTATAAGTCAGAAAATGAGAACACTGGTTGTTCCAAAGATGTAGGTGATTGTAGGTTATTGCAGTGATGTTTGTGCTATACTGACTAACTCATTTCAGCTGTAAAATTAGCAGGGACGGTTATAAACTAACTTAAAAAACTGAAAAAATACCCTTCTGTTCTTGTTTGCTATCCAACAAGTTGGAGTGGCAGGAATCCCGAAGCTTTCCCAGCTCAGAAGGATGAAATCATTGGTTTGAATTTATTTTTTTCTAATCCACACAGAATTATACATACAGACTCACATGTATACAGTGCAGACAATAGCACTTACATTTAAACAAATATCATTCATCAGTCTGATATCATTCTGGATGGGTATTTAACAAGTTTCTTGGTGGAGTTTATTTAAACTGGTTTGGTTTGCTGGCACAGACCTGACTTTCAAGCATTGTCCATACATTTTCAGTAGGGTTGACATAAGAGCCATCCTAGAGCTTACTCTTCTGTCATATCCATTCCAATACCAGAGTAGATGTATGTTAAGCATCATTAGCTATGTACAACTGTCAGCAAATTTTGAGCAAACTTTTAAAATGATGCAAAAAAGACTATGTGAATTAGGTGTTTCCATCTACTGGTTTGGAGCAAATTGAGGAAGTTATTTTGAATTTTGCCATTTCCATCAACTTTTTCTAATGCGATACTTCAAAATGCGCATAAAAAATGTTGATTGAAACAAGGTTATTGTATTTTTGGAACACCCAACCATGTCCAACTCTCAAAAATCTGACCCACAGTGAAGTGCATTTTACATTGATATGAGCTAAAAGGGTGTCAACCAAGAATTAAAACTCCTGCTCTAAAATGGACACCCTCAAGCTCAAGTGAAATCAGCAGCTGCTTACATGGCCAAGTCAAATATCTCCTGGAGAAGAGTTAAGTTAATAAAGCTGTTTGACAACTTTGACACAAAGTATCTTTGGGGGATCTAGGTGAAGCTTTCAAACCTAGTAATCGTGTATCAGCTTTTAAGCACACTGGTGATAGCATCATCCTGAGGGTCCATTTCACCACCAGTAGAAACCTACAAAGTGAGTGGAATATTAAAGATGGAGGACTATCATGAAATTCTTCAACTTCTTCAACTTCACTATTAATCAAGTGTTAGATGATTGAAATAGACACCTGGTAGTCCTAGCAAAGTCATAACCCCAAGGATATGTGAAGACTTGTTTTAGACTGATAAGGCAGACAAACTTTTAAGTTTCTGTAAGAGGCCACTCCCTGCATGGAATATGAGAGGGTGGAGGGGGGTGTTCAATTGTCAGGACACTAAGTATAAGAATACTCTTCCATTTAAAAAGAACAATCAAATGTTCAGCCAGAAGGTCATTGGTGGATGAAAAAAAACTTGGGTTTGAGGTGCAGCAATTTAAGTGTGTGTATTGTGTTGTCAGTCCACTCTGAAGAAGAAGGAGCAACATGAAAATTATATAACATTCAGAGTGAAGATGAGTGGATAACATGTTTTGACAAGTACTCTACACAGTCTCTCCAGTGGGTTCTAGTATACACAACCTAAAACTTAAAATTTTCAAATCAAGAGTGTTTTAACACAAGGACAAAATACACGAGCTCACTTTCATCCCGGCCTCTTCACACTCTCCTGCAAACTGCTCCACATTGAAGGTAACAGCACGAACAGAACCACGAACTCCCTATTCTCCACGACCGTGCATTGAGACCCTGCCCGTGAACACCACAAACAGGATCGAAGACATGGGGCAACCTTGGAAGAGTCCAACTGGGAATGAGCTCAACTTTGTGCCAAGAATGCGGACACAGCTACAACTTGGAGAGCCCTCATTAGAGCCAGACTGTAGAGGCTCGGCTCATGAGAATAAGGCCTGTGAGTCAGTCATTCCACCTCCTCTCTCTGCAGCTATTAGAGCATTTGGTAAACTGACCATTAAATGAGCACCCAGCTCTTCCCATCTCTGCAAGCACTTCCAAGGAGCGGGTACAAAGCAAGAATTACAGCCCCCAGTTAATGCTGCCGTGTTTTTACTCCCATCTTATCCCTCTGGTGCCGTTACATTACTGACTGCAACAATAAAATAAACTGCCTAAATAGAATATGCGCTAGTTGTAAATGGAAGCACAACAAGATTTGTAAACGTGTTATGTCATAATCTTTTTTTTTTTCTTTTATGCCATAACCCTCATTAGAAGAATTTAAGCCTCGATTTTGAAGAAAAAGGAAGCTGGAAATGTTTACCATTTTTCTTTCAAATGAAAGGCCGATCATATCATGAATTCTAAACACAAGCACTCATTTTATTTCTTCTTCAGTGGGAGCTCATTAAGTTATTATCATTAATGACTAGCCCATTCACCTTGTTGATATGAATAAATGTTTCTCCGATTAATACACCGGTGCTACTGAGTGACCGAAGGCTCTTGTTGCGAAAGCAGTACTTGTACAGAAGTGGAGGATTCTCTTTGATGGTATTATCATCATTATACAGCTGGAAAGGCCTGTAGAGGAAGAGCCCATGGAGGTTTGGAGGCTTTAGCACATACACTTTTTTAATTAATAAAAGATGCCACCAGGACAGAGAGAGATGGGGAGAGAACTTTATCGTATGACCAGGAGGAAATCAAAGGTTGAAGGTTTCGTCAGAGTTATTCGCTGGCTGCTGCTGATCCACCTGTCAGCAGATATTTTTAGAACCAGCAGAACCACTGACAAATTTTACACTGATAATTAGCGAGCCATTAGATATGAGCAATTATCTATGCTTCCCTACATCCCTAATAATGAAGATGAGGCTGTAAATGGTTGTCTACCACTGGAGCAACTCACCACAGGTTTCTAGCTGTCATTATACCCCGATGGATGTCCAGGGATGAGGCAAATGGGATTCAATTATGTATGTGTGCTGAGTCTATTGTCTCTCTACTTATCCTTCTCCCCAAGGACGGAGACCGAACAGACTGCATGCATTTCTGCAGCCTCTCACAGGGGGAGGAGATGAAGATAATCCACACTGTCAGGCTTCAAAGCTGCCTAAAAACCTGACTCTGTCCTCCACCTGAGGCTTGAGAGCCGGGGCTACGACTACTTGAGTTTAGGATTGCTATTATCTTTCTGCAAACATCTTAAGAAATACATTAGACACATTTTACTCAGCAGATTGCCAAAAAAAATATTTCTGCAAATCTGAGACCAGACCAAAGGAGGCTCTTGTTTTGTGTAATTTTCTGTAATTGTTGTTTAAACTTAAGTGAAAACCAAACATTCCCAAGTCCAGTTTGCATTCTTGGTTGTGCTTGGATGCCTTAAAAGTAGTTTCAATTTCAGTTTAAAATTGTAAACAATCTGCTTTTCAATTTTTCTTGTATATTTGTGTCTGACAGGAGGTTTTAGATGGATTAAAATCTCGTTTGGCCAAGATATAATTTAAGCTCAGTGTTTTATATTCTCAGACACAGATTTAAAACCTCTGCAGCAAAATGTTGTTCGAGAAACTTCAAACTGATACACTATATTTAGTGCAGTCACACATGGTAGATTTTAGTGGTATTACTAGCTGCAGGGAAATACTGGAGGTTCTGACTCAAACCTGTAAAGCTGAACTTTATCACACTGTTAAGTACAAATAGAGACATGATCTTTTTATTGCTCTGCTATAGGGTTACCAACCAAAGCTCCACAAATTTATAAAAAAGGAGCATTTTAGTGTCAGAAGGGTATTTAAAAAAAAAAAAAAAAAAAAAAAAAAAAAAAAAAATCAGTTATCAAGGTGAAAGGCTTTCTTTGGCCACAAGCCCAGTTTACTCACTTGCAATTGAAGAAGTGGTTACTTTAAGAGTGTAAAAGTTTTTACACTCTTTTTCACTATAGACATTAGATTAAAGCCATTTATAGCTTGGTAACATTTCTATTTAAATATAAAACAGAAACAAAAATACCCTAATTTTCTTAACGTAAATCTATATATCAGTATTAATACTCTGGCTAAAATAACGTCACTGTTGGACAGCTTACTTACTTTACTCCCACTTCATGCATGAAACCATTGAAGCTGAGCTGGTGAGCTCTGTCAGAGACAGACTGCTGCATCCTGGGTGCACAAAGGAGCGTGATCAAAGATCCTTCCTCCCAGTAGCTGTAAGACTTTATAACCATCACTGCTCCCAACAAATTCAAACTCTAAGTGTTTACATCACTGCTGCTATTGGCAAATTTTTGCCCATTTCAATTAACATTGCTGCTGTTCTATGCAGGATGCTTTTTGTTTTACATTTCTTGTACATAGTTTACTGCTGCTTCCTATGCAAAAATATACACAAACTGTATAATTTTTTAAAATAGCCCTACTCAGTTGCAGATTTCTTTGTATCTGAATATATCCAACCAATATTTTTTAAATAACTATTCTAAGTTATACTATGTTGAACTTTTTATACTATGTTGAACTGTACAGTATGTTATTCTTATAACTATTTTCTGTTTTTCTTGCTGCTGGTGTGCCTGAATTTCCCCATGGTAGAACAGTAAAAGATATGTCTTTTTCTTTTCTTTACTATTTAGGTCCTTCAGTTTTCAAGAACTGTTGTTACTGTTCTTGATGGACGTTTCCCAGCTTTAGCAGAAAAAACAAACAAACTAAAAACATGAAAAAAATCAATAACATCCTTTCATTTTCATGCAAGGTTCTGTGAAAACATTATCAGGAGCTGTTCCTTAAAATTTAGGAGAAAGATAAGAAATTACGGTTAATTTTTGGAAAAATGAATAAATCTTTAGAGCAGTGGAAAGCTAACAGGTAGTCATAGAGACCCCCAGTTTTACCCAATTTTAGCAACCTAAGAGAACACAAATTAAAAATATTAATATTAGCTGCATGCCATTAGGAGATACTTAATATCTACATTTTCAAATTTATGTTTGCCAGCTCTATCAAACTGCCTGATTAGCTAATAGATGGTCCAGCGAGATGATTAGATGATTTTAAAATCACTACGAGACCTAGAAAATTGCAGGAGAGTACTACATGAGATGCTTCTGCATAGCTGAAACCTGATGCTATGTTTAAAAGTTCACCCCATTCTTTTCAGACTGAATTGCACCAGATAAGGCAAATTAATACAGATAGTGCCTCTACCAATTCTTTAGTGTGGTAAAACAGAATTTGTTCAGCAAATAAAACAGCAGCAGACAGAGGATTATTATCCAGTAATGTGATGTTCCATCCAATTTCTGTTCAAGATGTTTTAAATTTCGAAAATTAGCTTAAACTTGCTGTTAGCTCTCTTGCTTTCTGAGGATTTCTTCATTATCATTTAAACTCACACCGTCATGGCATTAATATACTCCAGGTAAGGAAGCTATAACTGATAAAAACTTATTTGAACCTCATACCACAAGGGTTCAACTATCCCTTTAGGCTTGGCACACGGTGCACCATTTCAGAAATCTTATGGAAGTAGAACACGTCGTACTGTGCAACCTCAATCTGATAAAATCTCAACAGAAAAATGAAAGCGTGCAGAATTTGTTGCTGCATTAGACTCGTGTCAGAAAGTTTAGACAGAGAAATTAGACCAGCAATAAACTGAAAGTAAGTTACAGGTTTTAAATCTCTTATCATTAGACTTGGACTCCAACAAGAGGAGAAGTAGAAAGCTGTGCAAACTGTCAAACTGCATAGTTTCCCAGAACATTGAAGAGACTGCTCAAACTTTGTGGTAGGTTTCATTTTGTAATGAGAGCACTAAACCAGCAGTACGTGTGTTTGTGAAACTAAATGACTGCAGACCGCCAATTTAAAGTCACAATTTTGTTCAGAATAAAACTGGCAGACTCCAAGGACTAGACTGGGGGCCTCTGCATTAAAGGCTGACTTTTCCATTCATAAACCCTGCTCTTTGCTCTGACAGGACAGAGACTTCTGGGGACTCAAGTTTATTTATTGTGCCTCCATGAATGTTTTTCATTCATGCTAGCCAGTTGTCTTGCAGATTACCCATGCAATCAGATCTTTGACAGAGATATTTTGACAGCCTGGGGAAAAAAATGGTTGAAGAGGAATAAGAACAGCTTCAAACGGTCTTCTAACAAATACATGTACTTGTTACTCATACTGACAGTGCTGCCGTAGAACCTACTGCACACGTGTTGGAGACATGTGCATACACCTGAACTGATTTTTTTTTATTTGAAAGAAAACAGCTGAACACAGTAAAGTGAGAGAGCTGTTTTAGATAAGCTTATTTAAATGTGAAGTCTAAAGTTAGCTCTTTACTCACCCCATAACGAGCAAAGCTTCTCCTTATGCAGAAATTATTGCTGTAAGTCATGCTAACAGAAAATGTGCATAGCTCAGAGAACATCAGATGCAGCTAATGAGAGAACCTGACAGCCATAACGCAGCATGCCCCTGTTTAATATAATCTACAGGAGGTAATGTCCAATTTCATGTGATTACAGAGTCAGTGTTGTATGCTCCATTTCACAGGGGAAACGCATAAGCAGCTTTACTACTAAGTTTGCTTAAAAACCTCCAGCATATGGTTGTTTAACAGCAGCGAAGCCAGAACACAATGAAGGCTGCTGATTTTACAGCAACTGCACTGATCACATGTAATTTAATGAAGCAACTCTGCTCTGTGGGAACAAAGCCGGCTTCAGTTTAAACACACAGGCCTTTTTAATTGACAGTGATTATTGGTGAGATGCATCAAAAGATTTGGTGAAGGTATTTATCCAAATGGCTGCACAGCTGCAGTAAAGCTTTAGTATTTATCGTCAGAGGTGCTTCCAGCATTCCATGTTCAGCCAGTATAACGTAGATGTGGCTGACCCTGTGCCCACAAAGAAGCCCAGTTATGCGAAACTCATATAATTATGCGACAATATGATAGTTGGAAAGCATTTGGACCATGTGATTGAGCTCAATTTACAGCATTTAATTTTAACTTCATGGTGTAAGCCACTGAAAGGAGTTCTGTTGATGAAGGTAGTTTTAAGAGACGACAGTCTTTTTTAAAGTCCTGTTTTATAGAAAAAGATGAGTAAACCCAAATGCTCTCACAGATGGGCGTGCATCAAACTTTAAAGATCATCACATTTGAATAAGTGACCTTCAGGGTTTGGAAGCTTGAGAGGAGCCTGCAGGGAGGCACTCGACTCATCCATTAATGAGATGTGTCCTGCAGCTGATTTTTTTCACTGTTATCTGCCTGTACCACTTACGGAGACACCTGTCTGAAATCAGAGGCACCAAGTAGCACCTCAGAGGCTGAAAAACCTTCCCCTCCTGTATGATCAACTGGTTCTGTCAATCTTTCCCCTGAAAAACGCCAAACAATTCAATTCAAAAACACCTCATTGATTTCAAAATGAATCAATAAAGAAATGAACACAATAGAATGAAAAAAACACTTGTTAGTGATAGGTGTGTATTTGTTAACATTACTGATGTCTTTGAAGGCTTCAAAGTTTTTGCAAATATACTCTCTACCAAATGACATGTGGACCGGGCAAGATTCAAGGTAAGAGCAAAGACGGATTAAATATCATGCAAAACTGAATTTTACATCAAAACTGTTTTTAAACAGCTGGTGTTACATGTTATTACATACATCTAGACGGAAATCTCTGAGCTCCCTAATGTATTGCGTCACTTTGCAGTCATCACATTTATGTTTTCTCTAGAAAGGAAATAGTTGCTCAAACGTTAGTAAGGGATGAACATTTGACCAACATTGAAAATTTTATTAGAGGATGCCACAGGTGGAGGAGCTTAGGAGCTAACGCTAACAGCTAATGCTAGCAGCTAACGCTAGCTATCCAAGTGAAGACTAATGTGCATCAATATGCTTCCAACAACCACAACCTATAACCAGGATGCTAATCAGGATAATCAGGAATTACATTCAAAGTTGGATTCTCTTCACTGGCTCTCTGTTGACCTAAGAATTTGGTTAAAAACTATGTGCCTCAGTTTATATTTAAAAAAAAAAAACCTGCTTATTATTCCATTTTGTGCCACAATAATGTCTCGGTCACAGCATTTAAGTCTACTATTTATTCTAAGAGTATGCAGGGAATGAATGGGAGCCAAAACTTTCTATCTCCTGACTCTTTTATGCTCTGGAATCAGCTCACTTAAAGATGCTAATTCTTTCTGTGCTTATAAATCTCAACAAAACCATGGGGTGCATAGCGGAGCGGTTTCTAGATCTAGCCATGTGAGCACAATGCCACAGCTATGTTGAGGTTGTAGCGTGGGCTTGTTGTCAGTTTGGCAAATCCTGCTTAAAACCTTCAACAAAGCAACAGCAGTGAATGTGGCCCCCACGTCTTGGACATGACCGCTTCCTTCAGCATTATTTATTCACTTAAAAAAAAAAAAAAAAAACAATTTCTCTTTCATCATGGAGAAGCCATGTTACTTTTAGCAACTGAAGACCTCACTAAGACCCTGCAAAGACCAGCTACTCTTTATTTCTTTTTCGGAAAACCTCCATATGATGCAAATTCAAACAGATTCTCAACCTTGCATTAAACCTGCCAATACAGAGTCTACCAATTGGTTTTGGGGTTAGAAATTTTTATGGGACCTTTTAGCTTTAATTGTTAAAATGTATGTCTTGCTCAGTCTGTTTAAGCTATGTTAGAGTACTTGTCATCTAAAGACATCAAGAACAAAAGAACATTTTTATTTTCACAAAATACCTTGTCTCAAAAGATGTAAGTAACTAATTAATAATAAAAAACAAGCTGCCAAAATTGACAAGAAAATAAAAAAATGGAGAGCTCTCTTAATGTCAAGCATACCCTCCCGACTTGGTGAAAAACTAAATGTGGTGTTTACTCAGACAGAAATATTTGTGTCCAGAACAGGGTTGAGTCTGGAAGCTCTTGATGAATTCATGCCTAATGCTTTGTGAGCTGGGTAGACTGTGACCCTATGTTTATGATTATTATTATTTTTTAAAAATAATAATTGTTTTTGCGTCATCTGTGCTATGGCAGGTGCAGGTCATTTCACCCTTTTGCCATTTTGCACCTTTGCCGTTTTGGTCATTTCATACCTAAAACAGTGTTCCCTCCCAGGACCTCAGAGGGCCACTTAATGAGAACTTCAAGATACCAGTTGTGTGCTAAAATATTATTTTATCAGTTAAATAAAATTAGTTTTTATTTATGTGTTGCCAAATTACTTTACTCTGAATGTTAAATATTATTTCATTTTAAGAAGTATTTGTTGAATGAAGAGAAAGCTGTAATATTTATACAGCTTGTCAGTACGTTCTCCCACAACAAGCCCTTTGAAGACATTCGTGATCTTGATGTGGCCCGAAACAAAAATGAGTTTGACACCTCTGGTCTAGTGTAAGGAACAGTGGTAATATAACAGCAGCAAAGATCTCTCGGAGTTGTTTTTGTTTGATCAGGGGTCACTATTTGTAATATTCTATAAAAAATGAACCTGTCCAAGAGGAAATCAGGATGAAGGTAACTGGAATAGAAGTTAACACAAATCAGAAGTAAGGTTTGAGCATTTTTCTGACCGTTTACCTCTATCATGCATGAAAATACTTCACTACCATGACAAAAGTACTTTGTGTTGTTTAAGAACGTCTGGTTTGTTTGCTGGTCTGAAATGGGAAAAGCGGCAAATTGACCCTGAACCACCAGGTTCTTGTCTTTCCACTTATTTCACTTAACTTCCTTTTCATTTTGTGTTTCTCATTAACATTTGGTGAAACTGATCCTCTTTTCTGCTGGTTTCATTACCCAGTTAATTATGATACAACAGTATCTTTCATGTGCAGAAGGCTGATTCAACAGTTAATTTCTTTTTGTGAATGGGCTTTCTCATGTTTATGCGGCTTCATGAGGATATTTCTTGACTATTTCATAATTTTGTTTGAGGACCCTGTTTTCCTACAGATAAATTGTCCTTTCAGATGAATGCTTGAACAGCAAAGAATCAGAATATAGCCCGTTGGCATTAGACACAGATATGAGTCAAGCTGAAGAAAAGATGCATATCTGCTCATTGGGATCAAATATAATCAGGTTGCATACACCAGAAACAATTCACCAAGAGTCATTAGTTTTAAATGCATATAGCTTTCTGTATAAACAAAAGAATATATCAAGTACGTGCTTCAAGATTCACATTCCCTATTTGTTCTGCTAGAAACCTTGAACAAAGCCCCCACTCATTTACCTATATGACAGACTAAGTGCTCATTAAGATAATTTCTCCAATAAGACTGTATGTCCTTGTACATGAGTGGCTTCCACAACCCATTAAAGAACAAAAAGTTATGAATCTGTTTGACGAAACCTTGAGATAAATGTATTTGCATTAAGTGTTTGTTGCGTATTGGTTGTGAAACTGCTTCAGTCAGAGATGCATCCGAGGCAATCAGTTCATCATTTCCACTGAGTGGAGAAACTGTTTGCTTTCTCTTGTTGGACCATTAGGATAAAAAAAGAGACAGGGGAGGGGAACTTGTCCGATAGAAGCCTTTAGGTAACTGATGTGTGGGAAACATCTGCACAAGAAAAACACTGAAACACAAAGCTGCGTCCAATTTGTGCAGCTAACCTTGGCTAACAACAATACGGTCGCAATGCTTCATCATCTATTAGCTCCACAAAACTATAACTCGCACAGATCACTCAGTAAATCCACTTCTTTCATTCCTGACAGTTATTGCTCTCATTCATTGCTGTATTAGTCATAGTTATTACTGTGGAAAATCTGCACGTTAGTTGTGTATCTGGCAAGTTGAATCACAAAGATAATGTTTAAAATAAACTTTGATGTACAGAGAAACAACAGTAAACATAACTGGCGGTTTGCACTTTAATCAACACATTAATATAAAACCATGATTCATTTAACATGTAAAAATAGTCAAATTTAGCTATAATCTATGAAACTGTTTGATGGGAATTATAAATTATTTTAATATTTGTTTTTCAAATATAATACTCTTTGTTAGGCTATGTGGTTAATTTGTTGTAACTCCAGAGCAGATGTTTGAGATGAGAAACATGGCAAAAGTACAAAGGGGTAATAAAAATTTAAAAAAAAAATCAAAAAACATTGTGGCCGTAGAGCAGTACATTTCCACCAAAACACAAGAATTTTCTGGGTTTATTTCACATATTTACAAGAAATTCTCTGATGTTAAAAAGTTGCAAATTTCTCAGAAAAATACGGTAATTTCCTATAAATGAAGACATAAATTTACAGTATTAACACTGACACATTCTCTAACATTGTAAAGCCTGAAATTTGAAAGAAAAAAAGGTTTAAAAAGCTATTTTTGACAGGAAAACCCAAAAGTTTAAGGTTTACGTGGTGAATTTAGGGGATGCGCATCTGTACCTGGACATTTTCCAGAGTGCAAGTGAAAGATCCAGGCTCTTTTCCCATCTCAGAACATTTTCCAGGTGCAGACTTGGTGCACTGTCTCAGGTGTGTGCTCCGGATCCCTCTTGAGGCATTCATGGTGAGTCTGCACTTAGGAGATGTTGTTCTACTACAGCCTAATACTCCGTTTTATAAAGGAAGCAACACTCCAGCTAAACTGGGATTTTTTTTTTTTTTTATATTCCTTAAACATTCCACGATTATTACGTGTGTTGTATCAGAAAATAGTATGTATTTTATTGCTTAAAATTAACCTTTAAATGAGCTTTTCCGGACTAATGAAATATTTTTTGAAAAAAGTTTTGGATTCATCTCTTTTCCATTGTTTAGTAAATAAAGAAAGCTGCTTGTCACATTTTCTGAAAAGGGAGAATATAATCTGAGGGATTTCTTGAGTTGCTTTTAAAGTGCAGTGAATGTACATTCAGTGAGAGTGTTGAAGTTAAACAAAGATGTTCAGGTATAATGTTGTGATTTAACTGCGAACCCGTTTTCTGCTTCTGCATTTATGGATGGGCTTCTTTAATGAAGATGAATACAGAGAGGCATGTAATACGCATCAGTGGTGAAATCTTAAAATGATTGGAAAACCAGAGTACAAACACAGAGAAACACACAAACCTGCTGTTCTCTCATTACATTATCTTAGACAAACAGATTCCAGGCTTCCACACCTCATTCTATGACTGTATTCTCTCACGCACACATTCACACAGGAGTTAATTCCTCTGCTTACTGATTTACTCAACCAACAACAAAACCCACACAGGTGGTCTGCCACAGGCTTTTCCCCTCTTTTCATACTCATCTTGAGTACAAACAAAAGAAAAGCAGAAAACCAGGGCTGAACGTGTTAACGCGTGAAAACATAATAGAAGTGAGCCTGAAGGTACAGACTTGTGGATTACAAAGTGAATCCAGACTCCGTATTCCAGCATTCCAGCTGGAATGCTTTTTATTTTGCACACATATGCTGAAGATGCAGCCGTATTGTGGTTTGTGTTCCCACCCTACAACGCTTTTAGCCTCGTGGGAAATGTGGCAGATAAGATGTTAACTCACAACAGGCTCGGAGGTGCCTGAGGAAGGGAAGTGAGCCGATGCTGTCAGTGAGAAATCAGCATTTTGTAAAGAGTGACTCAGCTTATTTCTCTTGTGCAACTGAAGATGTTTGATGTTTCAGAGAGCAACTTGTGATTTTGTGCCAACCACATCAATCAAAATTATAAAGAATATTTTAAAATATTTTTTTTCAAGAAAAACAGACTGTCTCTTAAAATATGACACACCCATAAGTAGGAGTGTAATGTCAGTTTTTTGGCCTTGGGTGTTCTTTTCACTCGTCAGTGAGGTGAATGAAAAGCTACAGGTGCCTCTTTAATCCTGTTCAGGGTGTGTGAGTTTGTCAAGAGGTGGGGTTGTGGCATTGGAGCCTATTTCTAAGTGCCTGGGCAACAGGTGAGGTTAGACGCTGACCCCTATGAGATGAGATTCTCACAGCATGATAAACTTGAGTAAAACTGCCGCGGTTTCATGGTATTTATGAAAAACATTAGGTTGCGTGATCTAATCGTGATCTGCACTGTGGCGCAGTCGATAGCACTGTTGCCTAGCAACAAGGAGATTCTGGGTTTGATTCCTGGCCTGGGGTCTTTCTGCATGGAGTTTGCATGTTGCATGGGTGGGTTCTCTCTGGGTACTCTAGTTTCCTCACTGCACAAACACAAAATCTTACCAACTATTTTTGGTTTATATGAAAGCTGAAAACCACCAATGGAAAAAAGGAATGGAGGGTCCCGGGCTGAAGCCCAGATCTTGATCTGAGTGAGATGTGGTGGAGTGACTTGAAATGTTACGTGGAAGAAGCGCCTTCAGCATCATAGTTGAAAGGGAGGAGTGGGCAAACTTATCTCAGACTGATGCCAGAGACCGATTTTAGTCAGTTGGGGTAGATATTATGAGAGTCCTAACTCTTATTTGCTAGAATGCAGTTAGTTAAATGTGTAAAACAAGATTCATTTTTGATGTTTAAGAAATTATTATTATTATTTTTTAATCTTGTTGTCCTACATTTTCAAATGACTATATTTCTCTCAAATGCATTCATCCTCCAAAGTGATCAAGACCTACAGACACCCTTCTGTTGCCTGTAACCTGCCAGATCAGTGCCTGTTAATGGATATGAGTAAAGAAACAAAACAGATGAGACTACTTATGAATATATTAACAATTTGGCTATTCATTTATCAAATATTGCTTTTTATGTTCATTTTACACTACAGGTTAACTAAGAGCGGGATTGATGCATCATTTTACATGTGCAACCTCGCTAACCCTAGCCAGTTCATCTCTGATTCCATCTGGGTTTGAATTTTCATAAGTCTCACATTGTTTTATCTTACATCGTCTCCCCCATGCCATGTGTGAGATATGACCCTCGGTGGTTGACATCTGTCGCCACAGCAGCAACATGTTAGCTCCGTTGCTGTCTTCCCTAGAGAGCTAGGGTTTCCGTTTCTTAACAGGGTGCAGTCATACTCTGAACATATGCCTAAACATGCATAGATGTTCATCAAAAAGCACAGCAAGCTTGTGCGTTTGTTACTTTTATTACATTGTTTTACAAACAGCAATTTTTTCAAACCGAGACATCTTTGTATTTCATTGGGACTTTATTTGATGAAGTGGAAGGAATATGATAGATACAACTTTAAATGTATATTTATGGTCATTGTCCTACTGGAAAGTTAACCTCTTATGTCTTTTGGAGCATCTAACCGGTTTTTCTTCTAGAATCTCTAGAAAGTCATAACAGAGCAAGATATTAATTATCAGTGATGTTGTTAAAAATAAAACTGAAGTTTTGAACCTCTCAACAAACAGGAGATATGGCAACGTCTTCCGCACATTTGCTGTTTAACATCAGTTACTTCTGGCAAACCTTACACAAGACTTCTTAAGGCTTTCTTTTATACTTGCTTTATTTTTGTCATTTTTACAAAAAAGCTGAATTTATGAGGTGATGGCGAACTATTAGTTGTCATGTGGAGAAATTCTGCAACCACTGTGGGATTTTGGGAAAGTTGTGGATCCCAGTGGCTCCCCCAGGTGTTTGTGGGTTTATTGGCAGCTTCTCTGTTTAATGTTCTCCTTACCTGGTCTCTCACAGGTGGATGGCCATGTCTTGGTAGGTTTGCAGTTGGGCTATACAGTGTACACCCAACATTCATGGGGGTTCGGAATCACAACAGCCTGAGAAAATATTTTTAACGTCCTATTTTTAATAGTTCAAACACCAAATATACTTCAACATGCATTAATAAGCACAGTGGAAACTGCCTTGGCTCTGCCGCAGAAGCTAACATCCGCTGTCTTCCTTATCTCTGCTCTTGGGAGTACAGGTAATCAGTGATAAGGAGAAGGAATGCCGCTTTGTGATTGGCTGCTTTGCAAACACCAGCCAATTGTGTGTCAAGTAGCACAATGGATGGATGGATTTTCCGAGAATAATTTGGAGTTACGTTCCATGGAAAAATCTAAGAATAGGTAAACGCATAAATACTGAACCGCAAACAGGCAGGGGTTCATTGTACTCTAATCATTTTGAATGATGGGTGTAATAGCTCCATGAGATTTATCAAAGCTGGAAATGTTTTATAACCTATTCTTGCTTTTAGATTCTCCAAAACTTTATTCTTGGCTTGTCTGCTGTATTTCTTGTTCCTCATGATGCTGCTTGTCATCTATGTTCTCTAACAAACATCTGAGGCCTTCACACAACTAGTGCATTTATAACAAGATTAAATTGCACACAGGTGTGCTGTATTTAAAAATGAGGTGACTTCTGAAGTCAGTTGGTTGCACTGGATTTTATTTTGGTGTATCAGAGTAAAGGTTACTGACATTTGAATGCTCCACTGTCATCTTTGTATTTAGAAATAATATTTTGAAAGCTATGCATTTTTCTCCTCTCCACCATTAGGTTTTGAGGTTGTCTTAACTCTGGTTTTAAGAGTTATTGACTGGTGTCAGAAAGTTTTGGTTTAAGCATTCAACTCTAAGGTGATTAGAAACCTCCAGTTGGAGTTGATGGTAATACGCAGGTATGTGCATGTGTGCAGAATATGATACGCTTTACTGCAGGATTTCTGCCTGCATGGGAGATCTGCAAGCCATTGTGTCATCGCAAACATATCCAGGTTATTGATTGGAAAATCGACCGTGAGTGAGTGCATTTAGCTTTTTCGGGGAGGGAATGGATAAGATGTGTGGTTATAATCATGGTGTGTTTATTCCTTGCTTTGCCTCTGGGAAATCCTGGTAAACGCATGTGTTAAAGGCACGCTTTCGGAAGGCACAAAGTCAAATAAACTGAATAAACAGAGAGCACACATGACCACAAATACACAAACACTGTGATGCATACGCAGAAAGATAAGAGGCAGGCACAGACCACTGGTGAGCATATACAAGTGTGTCTTTTATACAGCAGTCTGAATAAATCAATGTGACGCCACCCCAGTACAGTGACCACATGACTCTGCATATCGATTGCGTAATTGCTGCAGCTTGCACTTGTTTTTGTCGTATTAACGCCACGACAGGCACTTTATCCTGAGTATCGATGCCCCCAGGAGTCATTTATAAATGCCATTTGATAAAGCTGCAATTTCCTACTTTAATCACACGAGTAATTGCAACCTCAGGACTCATTTCAGCAGGCAACATGGAAAAGGAGGAAGGAGGTGAAGACAAACAAAGATTTCAATCTGCTTTGTCTTCCTCTGTTAATCTGGCATTAATCCAGCCAGCATATGGCATGATTACGTAAGTCAGGCTGGAAATAAAGCGGGAGAATATCAGAAGAAACAAATAATGAAACGAGATGATGGATGAGGCGTGCAGGCCTGCTAATTTGTGACCGGCTGTTTGCATCTCCTGACAGAGGAGGCAGCCTGCTGTGCGAGCTGTGTAAGATTCTGATTGTAATGATGTTATTGAAGTGACGCTTTCTAAGTCACAACACCTGGACCCTCTGCTTCAGCCCAGCGTCATGGTTACACCGCTGAGTGAGCAGAGGAGGAGGATCGGGAGAAGACGAAGGTAAAAGAGCCTCGGCGGGGAAAGACTGATGACTTCTTGGTGAGGCCATGGACCTGCTCCGTGTCCTGATATCATCTACTGACACATGGTCATACATGATATATCAGATGGTCTTGATTCAGATTCTCATCCAGCGTTCTGGAACGCCAGGGCAATGTCTGTTTCATATTTATTATGCAGCAACACAGCAAAAACTAAACATTCAACCAGTTCTGCGGAGCCGTCTTCAGAACTAAAGGACTATGAAGTCCTAAAAAGTCCTGGACTTTGACAGGACCATTCCATTGTAACATCTTTTCTTTTTCAACCATTCTGTTTTGGATTTGCAGGAGACTGGAGTCATTACCCTGCTGATGACCCAGTTTGGGCTAAACTTCACCCTCTCAGACTAATGGCTTCACATTTGGCTTTAGAATACTTAGATATGCAGAGAAGCTCATGATCATCTCAGCAACTTCATGGTGGAGTTTAGATTGGGCATAAAAATCCACCCGAACCAACTAATTAACTTTAATTATAGGCCTGAACCTGAAGTAAACCCGACATATTATTTTAATCAAGATTTTATTGTTTTCATTTTTGGGCCATGATTTGAGTAACTTCTCCTGTTTTTAGCTGTTGTTTAACATCTTCCAGCTCCTTTTTGTTGCTTGTTGTAACCGCAGAGTGTTAAGTGCAAATCTTCTCGGATGTCTGATTGATAGGAGCAGAGCAGGGCGGATTGTGCAGTGTGCTTGTTACTGTCTAATTAACTTCTGCACTTTACTTTCTTTCTTTCCTCGCCAGGGTAAGCTGCCAACTCCTCTATTTGGGCTAGAATAAGTAGATTAACACAACTTTATATTGTGCATTCTGGTTTGGTTTTCTCTGCTGTATGTATTGTAGGCTTAATAAATTCGACACAGAAGCCTGAACCTGAGCCGACGCAACCGTCAAAACAATAACTTTGGCCCGACTGAGTCCAAATTTCAGGTCGGTATGGGTCAGGCTCAGGCCATGGATCTAAACTCTACTTCATGGTACCCAGGTAAAAAAATAAAATTTAGATAATCAACTCTCTACCACACTTATGATATCAAGTGTTTGATTGGATGCATTTTGTTCACTTGTCTTTAAACAAGGCACTTTGGATTATGTACAGTATCTTGTCTGCCAAAGGACAGATGATTCAGCTCTGCAGCAATATTGCTTTAATATGGGTTCCATAAACCCTTCCAAATAAGCCACACTTGTTAAGCGTTTTAATTGTCCTGTTATGAATTTTATAATTTAAAATGCTGACTGAGGCCTATAGAGTCTGAAACAGAGACCCTTGTGGTTTTAAAAATGTCTCTGAGCATTGCGTGGTCTGACCTTCGGGTGAATTGCAGAGACATCCATTCCTGGGAAGATTGGCAGCTGTCTTTAATGTTTTGCACATGTTTGTAACATTTTTCTCTGTAAAATCATAGACTTAATATAAGTTGGAAATGTGCCTAGAACCCTTCTCAGACATATGGACAGAAGCCTTTGTCCCTCTAGTGTCCCTACTGATGTCTCTTCGCCTAGGCATTGTGTGAACACACACTAGTATGCTGAAGATCAGCAAAGTACCAAACCTCATGTTTTTATAGAGGTATTCACTGCAACAACACTTTTTTGGGAAGTTGAAATCTTTTCTGTACTTTTAAACTCAACACTGATATATTTCTCTGTTGTCATGACTTGATGTTAAGGCTCTTCCACCGTTTCTGCCTTAAAATAACCATCATGTTTCAAAGTAAGCATCGTCCATGAGGTAGAAAGGAGTGAAACTCACCTCTTTATATAAGCGCTGACCTTCTCCAATAAAACACCACCCTGCACATTCACTTAACCTCATCATACTTCTACAGGGCTATCCATGTCATATTAAAGACAGGCCAGACCTTTCATTTGTTCATAAAGTTTTAACAAGACTCAAATGCAGGTGCTGGAGGCCAGAAAAGCACTGAAATCATATACAGACATTCTTCTTTGATGAACACATCCACAGTTAAACATTTGGACGTTCCGCTTTTATACTGGGTCAAACAGAGATCTAATATTGTCAGTGATATATGATCTATCCCCCCTGCCCTACCAGGTCAACTACAAATTCAGCCATGTTTTATCAGCTGGCTGACACCATAAATGCTCTTGTAGTGCGTCGTGAATGTGTGAATACAGCTCAGAAAAGGACTCATCTCACACAGATAATTCTATTTGATGTCAGTATGAATGGGAAGTGCATGTGTTCTCCAATTTGTTTCCAGTTTTGCTTTTTTTCCATTCATTTTTTTGCCTGCATATTTGTTTTAATCCAGTTTTTGGCTCTAATAGCTTAAAAAACACTTTTTTCCCCCCCACAAAGCATTTTCCTGTGTTCAGTTATAAATTAACACCTTTTTCATGCAGCATGCAGAAATGCAGTTCTGAGTCCAGAATCGGAATTCCCAGTGCAAAATGCGCTTTCTCAAAAACGAATCAAAATGTGTAATATAATTTCACGCCTTTCCAGTTTATAACACACATAGACTGATGATAAATCATTCCAAAACTTTTTCAACATATGTGATATTTATTCCATACAATTAAACATAAAAACAAACCTGTTTAAATCATAAAAAATTAAAAATCTGCAATAATTAGTTAGCATAAGTGTGCACATGCCTAAATTAATACTTTGTTGTCGCAACTTATAGATTCATTTCAGCATATTGTTTTCTTTTGTGAAAATCAAGCATCAATTCCAGCATCACATCTAGTTTTTCCTCATATTTGCCTGTTCGTCTCCTTTATCCAAAGCCATACTTTGCAGAGAGGTCACAAAAATAATCAGTCAGGGAAAGGTTCGAAGACATTTTGCAGTATTATTTAATAACCCTGTTGGAGAGAAGACAGTCATTTTTTATTGGACAGAATTCAGAAGAACAGTATCATCACAAAAAATGGGATGTTTCCCCATTGTTGTGCTCAATTTGTGAAAAAAATCCGTTGATTTCCACAAGCACCAAGATTAAGGAGTAGAGTTGCAAAACAGCAGCATTTTGCTCAAAGAAAACATCCAGACTGACGGAAACCTCCAAAGCCTTGAGGCAGAATGTTTGATGGTCTGATGAAACCAAGCCTGAACACAAAATACTACCAAAAGAACACCTTACTCACAGTGAAATGTGGTTGTGACAGAGTCATGATCTGGGGTTACTGTTCTTCAAACTGAGCTGGAGTTTCTGTCAGGGAGGGCGAAAATATGAACAACTACCAATGCCGTCAGTCAGCTTTTGTCTAAAACCTTCAGGTATCTGTGGGGAATCCAAAGATGAAGCAGAATTAATTTCCCTCTTGCGTCAGCATGAGTTCAAGGATACATCCAAATGAGCAAAAAGACGATTTCCTCAATGGAAAATATAGATTTTGGAATGGCCAGCAGTTTAGAACTAACAATGACAGAAAATCTACAAAGTCATCTGAAAAGATTTATGGACGAGATTTTCTGAAAATCAGATTTCAGATTTGGAAAACCATTGCAAGGTAGGATAGACAAGTAATGGCAACTCAAAATGTTGGATGCTTACACACCATTACCGAAAACAACTCATGGCTGAAATTAAATCCAAAGGTGCTTTAACAAGTATCAGGTACAGTGTTTGCACAGTTGTGCTTCTAGGTGGTTGTAGCTTTTTCTAAAGCATGCTTAAAAATCAGACTCCATGTGGATGGTCTTTGCAGCGGTGAGGTCTTTGCAAGGTATTCTGGGGCATATTAGGAGTGCAGTGAGTGTTCCCTTATGATTGACAGAGCATAAGAGTTCCTGCACAAAACTTCCAGCATTATATTAACATTCACCACATGCCTGTGTCATGCTCAGGCTACATGAACAAAATAATCGGCCTGTGGTGCACACATCTCTGGAGTGGGACTTCCATCTTGAGAGAATGGTCCACATCTCCCAGGTGTCCCCAGGCTCAACATTTCATTTCTGACTGCTGGTAGAAATTTTTTTATGCTCTAGTTTGAATGCAGTGTGTACCTGTCAGGCTATGAAAGAGGAGCCCTGGGATCACACCATAGAGGGAAGGAGAAGGAGAAGGACGACACATAGGAGTTTATATTGTTATAAAGATCTCTTTCAGCTGACACAGCTGAAAAACAACCACTTCTGTTTTGCTTCCAACTGTGCTGAATTCGATGTGACAGAATGTTATTTTTACGAGTTGGAAAATGTCTCGTACAAATAAAAAGCAGCTTCATGGTTCTGATCAGAGCAGAAACCCTGTGCATGATTCCTTCTGATTGAACTTAACAAGGTAATCTCAGCGAACAGCGTGCCAAAGTTATAATTAATATAACAAGGATGCAACGTGCACAATGGTATATTTAGTGCCGCTCAGCCATCTGGACACTGAACCTCTTCACTTACATCCTCTCCTGCTGCTGATGAATATGCTTATGGTGTTTCTACCATAATAAATCTGAAGGTGTACCAAGAAACATGGCATAAATATTTCCCATAAATATTGGGAGGATTGTGGCAGGAGGACCTGGAGCAGATATTATAGAAGTGGCTCTGGTGTTGGTCTTTTTAGCCTTCTTCCACATTGCAAATTAGCTGAAGCTAAATAGGATTCAAAGGAGAGCATCCTAGAACAGTGATTTGAAAGGTCTGCGTCTACATCTCAAGAGGATTTAGATCTTTACTTTGACTTGGCCACTCTAACACATTAACTGGCCTTGATCTAAACCATGAGACTAAGGTTTAGGCTTTCTGTTTATGGTTGTTTAGCTTCCCTGTCCACTCACCATGATCCTTGCGTGATGTTTTTGATGATTTTGCTGTATCCTTGATTGATGTTTTTATGATGTGAAGCACTTTGAACTGCCTTGCTGCTGAAATGTGCTATACAAATGAACTTGACCGACTGAGTTAAGTGTTAGTTTTCTGCCGCATGTAGGATTTTACATGTAGGCCAAAAACTTCAGGTCTGGTCTTGTCTACCCAGAGCAGTCCCTTCCACATGTTTGCTGTGGATTATACAATAATTTCATCAATGATTTTCTTTCAGCAATGGCTTTATTCAGGCCACTCTTCCATAAAACCAGCTCTAAATCTAGAGGTTTAGATCTCTGCAGCTGCTTCTAGGTCACCATGGGGCTCTGAGCTGCTTCTTGGATTAATGACAGCCATACTGTAGGTCTATATCTGCCATACCCTTTGCATTTTTGAATGGGGGATTGAACAGAGGTCTGTGATATGTTTAAAATGGACATATGTTTTTAAATCCTTCCTTTTCACATTGAAATCATTCAACTGTGGTCTATATAAAGTGGAACTGCAATGCTTTGGTCTGAATCCCTCGTTATTGTAGCTCCACGGGCCCCTCTTTTACTCCTGTTCTGAGGTGCATCCAAGAGCAACTCGTTTTCCACTCATTAAATGTGAATAAGACACTTCACACCCCGCTCCCCTTCAGATCTCCACTCTACAACGTTCGGCCATTTTTGTAGTTTGATAGCAGAAATATGATTATCTAGCACTGCAGAAATGTCACCGAATGCATTTGGATCGTGTGTTCCCCAAGACAAAAATGACAAAACAATGCCAAACTGTTTATGTAATAATACTATTCAAAACGCACAGTATGGTTCTGTTCTCAAGGAGCTTAACGCTAGCATACGGTGCTAACATTGGCAGAAGGAATGATGCTACTGCTTTCAAAACAATGGCCAGGACATGATATCAACACACAACAAATTCATGTCTAAAATAAAATGTCATTTTAGAGTTTTTTGCAGCTTACCGCTTTGCTGTGGGTCGTTTCCATTGACAGAAGGAACTGACCCTCAATCAGACCAAGTCATTCGGCAAATCTGTATTGATACTGATGGAGAACCCCTTTGAAGTGCCTGGCTAAATGTTATTTTTCTTGGAAATGTACCCACAGCAGTGGGGAAAGTCCTTTTTGTTTGTACGAAGCACTTCAGAGACGAGTGCTTCAGCAACCTGATGCTTGGTGATGGTGTAACAACCGTACAGTTTCACTTATCTGCTCGTAGTTTCAGCATCCTTAAACTTGGACTCCAAAATTGCTGCGAGAGATATAAATGGTGGATTCACGAAACTGATTAACCTAAGTCCATGACCTTGTTTAGCAATTTTGTTCCAAATGCTGTGATGTAATTTTTTTTTTTTTTTTTTTAAAAACAACATAATAGGGAATAGAGAAAACTGAGCAGATTGAAAATTACACTCCAAACAGAATATGAAGACATATACACAACATCAGGAGAGACTAAATTTAACTTTTCTGCCCTCCTAGAGACTCCAAGTACATGACAAAATATATTCAAGGGCTAAAAAAGAAGATTTTGCATGACATCTCCCCTTTAAAACTTGGGATGTTGTTTTACAACCTAACCACACTTTAAACTTCTCCTCAGCTTTATCCCTGACCTGTCTGCTGTGTTCTTTGTTCTCCATGATGCTATTTGTTCTTGAATATTTGTGAATTTGCCTCTGTTGCATTACCAATTAGAAAATTCATGAAGGCAATTGGTTTCAGTAGATTTTTCTTAGTTTGCGTACTTTTTGTTAATCTATTACACAAAATCTCTATAAAATACATTGAAGTTTCATGTTGTAATTTGACAATTATAAGTAAGTCCAAGAGGTAGGAATACCTGCAACACACTTTATATACACACTGTTGTGGCAATGTAAAAGTTTTCTTTTTTTATCCTACTTGTCCTTATGGCTCAGCATACAAACGGGAAAGTTCCAAATATTTCCAAGGATTGAAAGACTTGTTCCTGGAGTTTTACTGCACTCCAGAGCTCCCAAAACTAATACTCAACTGGCCCTGATGGCATTAAACAGAAATTCATAATTAAATGATAAAAGCACAAAGTGAAAATTCAATGCCACAAATTTCTTTGAATACGCAAGTGTCAACTGAATCGTCCTTTTCTTATGTGCATGTTGATAGTAAAATGAAAATTTTGATCTGTCTATAGTTTTTATTTGTCTGTAATTTTGTGCATTTTTGAAACCATGTTTCAAAAATCGAACCTCCAGTGCTTTCTGAGGTTCCAGTGCTCACCTCTTTTTGTATTACATTCCCAGACACAAATCGATTCTTTCTCTTTGGCCTCTGAGTTGTACAAATTGCATTTACCTGCTTCACAAACGCTTCAAATGGAGAGAACAAAGGAAAATGAGAAAACTAGAAAACAAGATGCAGGAAGGCATTAAGAAACCAGAACGACGACAAGCCTCACTACCATTCCATCACGGGTGCAGCGTGTGCTGTTCTGATTGTTTGTGGATTGGATTGGAGAAGCTCTCCAACACAATGGGCCTTGATTCAGTGGCTGAATACCCATCCTCTCAGTCACAGTATAAACACACCAGAAGAAAATCAACAAACTATTACCCACAGACTGCAAAAGCTGCTTTTGATCATGAAATCACACTTGACCGTTTTTCCTCTGCCTCTTTCGATAGACCGTTGGAGGAGCGCTGCAGTTTTAAAGAGCAGAGTGATAAAGGGCTTCTGCAGCTTTTCCTCTATCTTTCTTCCTTGCTCCCACACACAAAACTTTTGGCAGATGCTCGGAGCTCCAGGGAACCGACAAACAAGAAGAGGGCCGATGTTTGTTCATCCCTTTAGAGCGAAATTGTGCGCACCATGACAGAGCGATGATAGCTTGTGTGTCAGAAGAGGGCCCCGTGTCTTTGGGGAGGCCCCTTGGTCTCAGGAATATCTGCCATGGCAGCTGACAGCAACTGGCTATTGATGCAAGACAGCGACCTCGTCTGCGCTCATCCCGCCCCTGACGGCAGATGAGATTATTTGAAAACCACATGGAGCAAAACACAGTATGGTTGTAATTGTGAGAAGCGGGATTGTATCAGGTTAATTAGGGACATTAGCTCGGGGCTTGGTTTTGTCCTTGGAAAAAGGAAATTTGTTTCCCCAAGGTCCAAAAAACAATAGTTCTCAGGAGGTTTTGGTTAATGCAAAATCATGTTAACTTTTCAGTGCCATGAGTCATTTTTCAAACACTTACATACTTTGAGTCACTACTTGGCACACAAAAGCAGATTTAGCCATAAATTTTAATAGTCTCATCCTTTTCTTGAAGAAATAAATAAATCATGGACTCTTTCCAGGTGCTGCCCTTGTCTTCATCCCTGGTTTTCATTTAGTCATCTTTGAAACAAATGCATTCTCTATGAAGAAGAACAGATCTAATCATTGCATTTCATTCCAAACTGTAAGTCAAAATCTAGAAGGCAAATAAAATCTATAAACCATAACTTTTTCTTGTCTTGCCATCCATTTCCTAGCCTCACTGCAGCAGATGGATGGTCATCATCAAGCAATAAAAACATCTAGTTTTATTGATGATTTTTCAGCTGCTGGTAAAATATCTCCAATCAATGAGGTTATAATAGAGTGTGTGTGCAATAACGTGTGTGTGTGTTTTTTTTTTAAATGAACATCAGTCAGTAAAATATGTCCCAGCTGAACATATTGGGCTGTGGTATCCTTACCTGAACAGAGAGTTTCTTTGGAGCTGGAAAATGAGTTATTTGAAGCTCAACAGCTTTAAAATTGAAACAAATTCAGCTTTCAGTTCTAATAATACATGAAAGTGTAGCAATGGAAGAAATTTAGGGAGTAATACTAAAACAACTCTTAACACTAAGAGTTGAAAAACTCTCTGGGGATCTCAAGATAACTGAAAAATATGCAATAGGAAAAATAAAAAAATAAACAAACCACCGAAACAAATGTTAGTTTTCTGCTGAGCTGAGGCTGCTGATACTGGCTCCTCCATGGAAATCCTGAACACCCACCATTCATCTATCGTGACACTGTTTGAGCATAAGCTGGTGCCTATTAAACTTCTGCTTCCATATTTACCAGTTTTTATCAGAGGCCATGAGGTGTACAAAGCACATGTTTTGTGACCCTTTTGGCTTTCCATAAATGTGCAACTCGCTCGAGCCTCTTTCATAGAACACTGGTAAATGCAAAGTTTTTTCTTCTGACTGCTGATTATTCACAAGCAGTTGAAGTTAGAGCCCTTTCGTCATCAGTTGCAGCCAATGTTTCATTATTTAGTTTCGAGAGGAGCTGCATCCTTTGAAGACTGCATTTGAAGGCCAGTTACGTCACAGCGATGTAACAAAGGCTGTCCAAAGGATACACCAGATTTGTCTTCCTTTCCCTGGACATGAAAGACAAATCTGGTGTATCCTTCGCAGCCCACCCTATCCCAAGATTCATCACAGGCCAACAGGAGATTTTTGATCTTATATCAATGGTGGGCGAAGCGGGAGATGGAGCAGGAGAAGAGTACATTTTTACGTTAGTCTATTAAAATCTGGAGGTAAAAAAAAAAAAAAAAGAAAAGCTTAAAGTGGTTGTGTTTTTAGGCTTTTGAAAAACTTTTTTGATTTTACTAATTAATTAAATTAATTAAAAATCTTTTAAATAGGTTTGAGCTCCATGTTTTTTCCAGCATGTGTTTAGCGGTGTCACGGTTGCTAGACAACAGGGCATACAGCGAGGTAAAGGCACCAAAACTGAAGGCTAGACCGTCCAATTTAACAGCCGCTCACTTCCTGTCTTCACTGTCAACAAATGGAGTCCTTTGAAGGATTCATCTACTACTTTTCTGTTGTGACACTTAAAGCAAAGTAAAAAAGGTAAAACACACAAAAAGACGCGCGCGAGTGCCCCCTTCTGGAGTAGAATCTGGGTTTCGTATGATTGCAACTACCAGAAAATCATGTCTGTGCTATGATGGTTCATTATGAAACTGAATAAAAGTGGTAATAAGAATTGTGGGATGATTAGCAATGATTAGCAATGTGGTTATAATGGCTAAGATGTTGTGGTACAAAAAACAGAGATGAAAAACCTTTTAATGAAATGATCTTCAGAGGTAGTATTGATGCATGTAGAGACATTTTAATTCCAAACTGCTCCTTTGACTTTAGCAGAAGGCGTCTTTAATTTTCCAGCCCACATCTGGAGACATGTTCTCCTTTGGCATGCTAATAAAAAAATCAGTCATGTAAGCTCATCTTGCTGAGTGCATTTTGACGAGCGTGTGCGTGTATTGTATGTGCCAAGCCCATTAGACATGGCTGCCGAGTCTGACGCTGTAAAACTTTGGGTGGGATTTTTTTTAATTTTTTTTTTTTTGTTGTTAAGACCCGACTGCAAAATGATATTACTTCTCCTGTCAGAGGACAGATAGAGTCCAGTAAATCTCAGTGAAGCCTGATCTGGACAGCTGAATACATGTGCAAACCAATCGATGACAAATGGTCGAAATGTTTCAAGGGAAATTGAAGTTAACACCCCCTCACACACACACACACACACACACACACACACACACACACACACACACACAGCATCAACCGCAATGCATTTAGCATGTCCTATTTGTCTCCATCATCCATCTGAATTCTCCTAGACACATGGTGTAACACAGCTGAATTGTTGTGCACTGCACTCCCCTCCAACATTTAGAAATCCTGAAATTCAAATAAATCCACAAGATTACGCCGCTGACAGTCGTAACGGCCGGCATGTTTCATTGAAACCGTGCAGCTGTTTTCACCCTTGTTGCTGACCTCATTTCAGTGGCAAAATGTGGACAGTAATCATTTTAGAGCTGACACCTAATTTGCTCTTTCCTTGTTTGGCCAAGTTACTGGACGAACCCCCCGTATGGCAACACCCAAGTCATGTGGCAACTCCGAGTAATTCTTGAAACATCCAGCCTCAAAGTTTCAACATCAGCAACATAAATATCGAACACTCAGAGGAGAGACACCAACAGTCAGTAGTGAACTGAATTTTGAAAGTTGTTTTAAAGCTTTTATGAGCCAAACTCAGCAGCAGCAAACATTTAAAAGGAAGAAACCAAATTACAGTGTTGAGGTTGAGTCAATAATTACATTCATCTGGTGGCATGTAACCTCCTAATGTACTAAATGGCTCTCATAGACAATAATGGATGGACTTGCTTTTTACCGCTGCATCCACATTAAACATAATTGTACACCCAGAATTACCGAGAAAGTAAAATATCGGGGAGCAGTTTCATCTGCAGGCAGATATTCAGCCTTTCTAAGTCTGAGTGCTTCCTGTTTGACTGCGAGATGGCTGTTAATAACACATGTAGTTAAAAAAAAAAAAAAAAAGTATTAAATAACCACCGTTTGAAGCTTCAGACTAACATTTTTGTGCATTTTCAGGTAAATTATACGTCTGCAGACATCACCGGCTTCATGTAACTTCACTCTCAATTGTTCTATCCCAACATGCTCAGTTAATTAACCCTGTTCTCTCCCTGTTCTGGCGCATTTGGCTCCTGTGCAACCAAATGGATCAGATTTATTTCAAAATTAGAGGGTTAAGATTTTAATAGGAGATGAAAAGCACAGACTGGGTGGAGCTGCTAATTATTTCTTTGAGAGAAAAGCGCTTAATGGAATGAATGACAGCCTAAATACCACAGGGAAAATCTATAGAACAGAGTGGTAGGAAGGATGTCAAAGAATAAAATGTTGTGTAATAAGATAAAAACTTGGATCCTTATGTTACCTATTTAACGTTAATGAATAAAATGTGCATGATGCATCACCCAACCCGGCTGAAAGCTGGAACATTTGTAATTCGTACCCAGATGTAGCCTTTAACTCAGTAGATGTCAGATGACACTGCTTCTGCAAGGAGGATATTGTCATGGCAACCCCTGTCTGTACAAGGAGCTGCTGCACCTCCATACTGAAAGGGTCGTTTGAGATGGTTCAGGGGTCAGGATCTCTCCTGGACACTTTCCTTTGGAAGTTTATCAGGAATATCTCTTTAGTCCAAGACAGATGAATTGGAAAAAAAGAAAGAAATACTCAGTGAAATTAATTATTTTTTTATTTCCAGTTAATTATCTTTTTTCATATCTAAATCTTTCACACTTTTATAAAAGCTCCAAGGTTCTCTATAAAGCGTAGTGTGTTTTTGATGAGCAAAGCACATGCACGCACACACGTTAATACAGTTGTCCTAATTTGATAAATATTTTATGTGTCACAAACACATGAGGGGCAGTGGGACATGTCCATGTTGTTACAGGACTCTCAAACTTCTGATTTTCGTGTGTCACTGAACTGAGTTCGCTCAAGATCTTTCATCTGTCTGCCGATCTTGTATTTTTCCATCCTCACCTGATCATCCCAACGATGCTTCATGACGATCTACTCTGAGATCTCTCTGCTGTACTACAATCTCTCTTCTCTTCCATCTCTCTTTTATTTTCTTTCACTGTCTGTATCTTTTTCTCCTTAGAGGACCACTCCACCTCTCAGTCTCAAACCTCCCACCCTCACGCTTTCTCTCATTCAGTTTTTCTTCTCTAAACCTGACTGGTCTTATCTGGTCCTTTGGTTTCATTTATCTGTCTTCTGATACTCAAAAACTCTAATTTCTCCAGCTTTGCATTCATCTAGTTGTTGTGTTTCTTATACCATTTCTCAATCATTTGTCACAGGGAACATTATCTTGCTAAAAGAGGCCACACCAATCAGGGAATACTGATCCGTGAAAGGTTGCACATGGTCTGCCATAACAGCAGGTGGTACCTGATCCAATATAATATGGATATACACCCCAAGGCCTCCCGGCAGATACTTGCCCAAAGCATCACACTGTCTCTGCTGGCTTCCCTTCTTCCCATAGTGAATCCCGGTGCATGTGTGTCTTGCCCAGGTAAACAACATACACCCTGCCATCCACAGGATGCCAAAGAAAGCAAGATTTATCATCTGTTGCTCTTTAGATCTGTTCTGAGGTTCACATATTCCATCATTGGAGCTTTAGGTAAACAGGGCATGGGCAGCCTTATTGCTCTTCAGCTTTGCAGGCCTATACGTAACATGCTGCAATACAACGTGGATTCTGATGCCTTTTCCTCAGAACCAGCATCATCTTTTTCTGTAATCTGAACAACAGTAACTCACTTGTTCGATGGGACCACAGATGCCAGCCTCCCCACCTCTTAAACATCACTGGATGACCACTGCAAGTCAGGAAAACCCTTTAACAACTGCAGTTTTGAAGATGCTCTAAACCTGTCATCGAGTCATCGCAATTTGGACCTCCTCAGACTTTCTTAGATCTCTAATTTTGCCCATTTTCCTTGCTTCTTACACATTTACTTTGAGGACAAATTAAATGCCTAATGTATCCCACCAACAAACTGATGCAATGATGAAGACATAGTCAATGTTATTTGTGTGCCTGCCAGTGGTCAGAATGTTTTGCCTGATCTGTGAATATAGTTATCTGAAGAAAGAAGGCATCATCCAACAACAACAAGCTCAAGCGATTGTCTCTCAGTCATAATTAGCTAATAGAAATTAGGACTGAGTGATCTGTGGATTTAGATTAAAATTGGGATTAAAAGGAATAAAGAATGAGCCATCGTCAGTGTGGACAATACAGCACACAATACCATTCACATTTTTACTAAAACTAGGAAAATAGAGCACAGCCCCCCCCTTTTCTAAAGTCCTTCCACTGGCTCCCTGTAGCTCAGAGATTAGATTTTAAAATACTTCTGTTTGTTTATAAATCACTGAACAGCTTAGCACCAAAATACATTAAAGACCTGCTATCATATCAGCCTTCCAGACCACTTAGGTCTTCTGGTTCTGGTCTGCTCTGCATCCCCAGAACCAAACATGAAGAAGAAGCATTCATTTTTTATGCTCCTCTAATCTGGAACAAACTTAGAGAAAACTGCAAAACTGTTGAAACACTGAGTTCCTTTAATTTAAGGCTAAAAACCCACCTGTTTAGAGCTGCCTTTGATTAATAATAAATGGAACATTCATTCATTCTAGTCTGGATTGAAACTTTTCATTACTTCTCTTTATTTTGCCACTTTATAAAGAATTAAAGTGCTTTCATGTCAAGGAGAATGTTAAAATTTGTCTCATTTAACAAGACTGTTGAAGTACTTTATATCATGGTGAGAAAAATATTCCTGTTGCAGACGGAAAACCATCTTTAATGAAGACAAAAAATTACAATTGCTGAATATATCAGAAATGGGAGATATGAAACTGTCTTACAAGGAAAGAATCTCACTGTAAAATGTACGTGATAATAGAAACTAGCTTTAAATACTTACTTATAATCTTATGAGTCAAATACTGATTACTTAATGTGAACATCAGTGGACAATCAGGTCTGTTTTATGTAACTCTTCCTTATTCTGTCCACATTCTGTCCTCGAAGCTTGGAGAATCTGACTCTAAATCCATCACCATCGTCTTTCCCATATCCCACATCCTACAGTGCAAAGCCTCCTCTACAGCCATAAATGACTACACCCATGTCTTTTTCCAAACAAAGTGAGGAAGGATGGGCAGATAAAGGGATACAGATGACGATGGAATGGTGGCGGAGAGGTTCAGATTTTCGACAGTTTGAACAATGGTCTGGAGATCTCGCTGGAAAACCACTCACTGCAATGAAACAGCCCTATTACTTTTCATTTTTGCACTGTATGTCTGCAGCCATGACCCCTCAACAAACAAAGACTTTTGGTCCGCCTCCAACACCAAAAGCTGTCAAAGCATGTCTCAGAAGTATATAATAGGCCACAACTTCCTTGCAAAGAGGAAGGGAATCTATCACTTTGGCTTCTGTGATGCCGCTCACTTTCTGTGCCTGCCCGGCCACTCATCCCGATTCACATGCGAGGCGGGTATAAATTTCTTGTTGTTTGGCCAGCTCTCTGGCCTTAAGTGCAGCCTGTCACACAGGAAGCAGCTGTTAGTATAGAACAAATGGCAAACCTCTCTGGATCTGTATAATTTTGCCTGCCTCTTTGGCTGCTTCTCATCTCCTCCTCTTCCTAGTTAACACCATGCATTAGTACCAAAGCTACTGGTCATGCACTCTATATTTTCGGGTTGACGAATTGATGATGGCTAATTTGCACCTAGAGGCAGCACGGGGTGAGACAAACAAAGACATAAAGAAGGAGATTTTATGTTAGGCGAGCTGGACAGTGCTGGACAAGGTTATAACTTATTGGTTATTCCTTGGAGAGCCTCTGGCAAACAATCAAACCATAAAACAATAAGCTTATGTTTTATTGAAGGAGATTTGTGCTCATCTTGAGAGACAAATAAAAAAGTACACAGAAAAGGTATGATGTGTTTGTTTACAGGTGGATGCTCATTGTTTGGTGAGTAAAAACATAATCACATTTCTATCTGGTTACCTGAATCAGAGGGGACCTGAGGCAGTTGCTCATTGGCCTTCGGAGTAACTGGAAGTGAATATGATTGAATTATCTTCAGGCACAAAGGAACATATTGGAACGTGTATCTTCGCACACTCAGAGGCCTAAAACACTGGAAACATAAACCCCACTATTCAGCTGAATTGATCTCATGTTTCTCTGTAATTGAATTGGGAAAGTTGTGCAGTGAAGAAGAGAAAATGGCTTTGGGCTCAGTAGGGGAGATCCTGTTATATATTCACAGTTCGTGGATTATCTGACAGTAAATCAGTGGAATTTGTTGATGGCTTTAAAGCAAGCAAGAGTGACTGTGATTTCACTTTCATTAATCTATTTATCTGCACTTAAGTTTTCCATTTTCACAGGCTTTGCTCATAATCTGTTTGAATTATTAAAGGGCCCAGTAGCTATATAAAGTTGTCAGGGCTCCATCTACCGTGGTTAAAATAAATATCAAAAAGATCAACATCTTCTTAGTCGTTATGTTGACATTAAATTCATACCAGGTTCAGCGGTATAAGTGAAAATCCTGAGTCCTCCTGTTTGTCAAAATACTGCAGATAATGGTGATGTAAGTTCATAATGATGTCTTGTGTGTTTTGTATTATTTTTCGGCATGAACATGATTTGTCATTTAGCACAAGCTAACACTGGACAGTCACCTCTGCTAGTCCCGTGTGTCACACTACATTACCCACAATATTTGCGCATTTACTGTTGGAACTGTTGTAAACTGAAAGTGATAGTCTACATTGAAAAGATGCCATGTTTGTGTAAACATGTCGGGCATTACCGACATTGTCCGAGGTTTTTTTTTTTTTTGACATGTTGAGAGACTTGCTTCTCCTCTAACCCTGCAAATATGTATTTTTAAAAAAATGTTGAAAACCGCAGGGCGGCAGCTGGCATAGCGCCACCATTTCCAGAAGCATGCCAGTAATAAATAAAGTTGGGGTGAGCTTTGTGAAGTTATATTTCCAGTGTTATATCTGCAAGCAAATATTCCATAAATGCAGTATTGCAATGATGATAACATAACGTTTTACTATACAAACATGACCTACCATTAAGAAACTGCTTGCTGCATCTTTGATGGTTGTGCAGGAGACTCCATTTCTGCTCCTGGGTCTGAATCACGGTAAAAGATGTGCGGTTCTACCACTGTGCATCTGCTTGTATCCATTTTCACGTGTCTGAAGTGTTCATGAAGTGCTCATGTTAATACTGAGTTGGGACGGCGTGGAAAACAGCAGCTTATTTGCGTAATAGTGACGTCGCGCTAAAACAGCGCAAAACAGGCGGAACTGACCAGGTGAAATCTCAATATCCGAGAATGATTTTGTGTATTAAATGTAATGAACATGTTTTGTATAGCCAACAGACCTATCCTAGCTTATTCAAGCAAGTATAATAGGTCACCTTTAAAGATGCTCTTTGCTTCTGAACCAACCCATAGTCAGGCTTATTTGGGTTTCTGTGTATCCATGGTTAGAATGTGATATTTTCATTATTAGGATCCCATCCTGTGAAAGTTACGCATAACCTGAGTGCATGAAAACGAGTTACCATCTCTTTTTCAGACTTCCCTGTTTAACAGAGTGTATATTTTTGCTGAAGTATTGTAAATCATTCCGAGTTGCCCTTTAGCTAGAAAAACAGCTTATTAAGTTAAATTCAACTAAACAACAAAGATGCAAAGAAATTATAATAGCAAAATGCTTGTTCTAAATTATTAGAATATTGAATAAAAAACAAAAAAGGGGATCCGGCTGATTAGCCAAAAAAATTTGGAGCGTTATTAAGTGTCTGTGAATCTAAAGATTGGGTAAGCATTTCTGCTGTAAATAGTCAGTGAGCCATAACAGTTGATCTTTGGATATGAGTGAAATTTGGGATCAGTGTTACAGAAAAGAAAATGTTTATGAGAGAAATGTCCAAATAATGAGACAAGCTTCAGGTTGCGCCCCCTACATGTGTGACCTCTCATGGCCTTTTTGAAGGAATGTGATGCTGAACTTGCAAAGACTAAACATGGCCCTACTAAGATATCAAACAGAAGCTCAGACAGGGTATGTTGACCTGACCTTCGCCTTGTTATACTTTCTGTCAAACCTCCTCAGATAAAAATTAATAAATGTGTAATAAAAGTATAAAATTCTAAATTCATATAAGTATTTTAAGTTCAAACATTTCGTAAAAAAGATACAAGGTTGTCTAAGTAAGGTGAGATTTTTCTTTTATTTCTAACAGAAAGTATCAAATAAATACCAGAGGTTAAAACATTATACTGGAAAAAAAACCCTCAGAGTTAAAAAAAGATCAAAAAGAAAAAGATTACAAAAAACTACTAAAAAACAAACAAACAAACACTCAGCTACACTCAGCTACTACTCATTGTGCGACTCATTCTGCATTTAAGCCTCAATCCACCTCAATCCACCACCATAGCTGCCCGGCAGCCATGGAGCTCACAGGATCCGATCTGTTCAGTCCTGTGTGATCCTGCACTGGTGGCCAAAACCTCAACAGCAATTAAACAATGGGAGATGGAGACCAGGGACCCGCCAAATGCAGTGTGCTTAGCTGAGGCAATTTTTTGGAAATGTACACGAACTAGTGAAAAGTAAAACTCAATTTCCCCTAGCAAGGAGCCAGTCACTGGAATCCAAAGGTATCCCACTCATTTCTGGAATAGGCAGCAGTGTTTATTTTCCTAATCACTATTGCCATTTAATATCAACTACCTCTTCACAACTATAAGAGAACAAGAAACTTTCCAAGGCTTGGAGGAAAATTCAGTAGGTTTAAATTGTAACAAAGTCGATTACACCAGAGTTCAGAATAAGCACTTCTACAAGATGCACCGACACAACAAATACTGAGTGTATACTGAGAACATCAGGAAGGACATGCTTGAAAATGGTGGGGACGCAGATGGAACAGTGGAGCAGTAAGATAAAGAGGTACAGAAGGTGAGTGAGTTCAAGTACCGTAGTTCAGCCTTCCAAAGCCATGCCTAGTGCAAAACAGAGGTAAAAAAAAGAGTGTGGACAGGGTGGCGTGGATAGAGACGAGGGAAAGAAGGGTAACTTTCTGAAAGGTAAGAGTTCGAAGCTAGTTCTGAGACCTGCTGTGAAGTGTATTAATTTAAAGATGGTGGCACAAAACGACAGGTAACAAAGCTAAAGATGTTCAGATTTTCATTGGGAGTGATCAAAACACCAGGATGTGGAAAGAGTGAGAAATTCAGCAGCAGTTCAAATCATCTCAGCCTTGAATCACAAACTTTGTCTATTATCGCCCACTCCTGCAACATTTGTAACCAGTTCCACCACTTTGATTGATGTGCTGCACAAATCAATAAATAGATGTTTTATTGCTGCTGAACAGGAGCGGAATAAAGAAAATCCATTCAACAAAACTTTCCACTTTGAACCACAAATTCTGATGTAAACTGAGGCCAAAAAACAAAAATAACATATAAAAAAAAAAGATGAGACCCCTGAGAAAAAAAAGACTAAATTTGGAATCGCTGAACATTATTACAAAACAACACAGATAAGACAATTCAATTTTAGATATGGCTATGATGTGAAGTTGGTTATTTTTGATATATACAGCATTTTCATAACAACTGAAGGAAACAGTTACTGGATTGCGCTATAAAATGGCACTATGTGCCTGGTAAATACATAATACCCCCCTTTAATGATTGTATTAATCGACTATACAATTTAGTTTTAATGAAGCCACCTACTCCCAGAAGATTTGTTTTGGGTTCCTCAGGAACCCAGTCCCAATGCATGACCCTAGAATAGTGAATTCTGGGCAATGGATATTACATATGTAGCTGCCATGAAAGAAGAAAAGAGAAATACCATCAAGAAGGATAATGGATATAACTAAGAAACAGATGCTATGGCAGGACATAGGAGGGAGGTAGGAACATTGAGAGATCAAGAAGGATGATCCACTGAATAGGGGAGCCAAAAGAACGTCACTGAAATATATTGTAACACAGAGGAGGATCTTTCACGGATCAAATTCAGAAAGGACGCAGTCTGTATGATGATGTTTTTGAGGATAGGAGTTGAAAAAGATTGAGCTTAGCTTAGCTATTAATCAAATGCTATGTCCTCCTTTCTTTTTCAAGCATTTAAAAACAAGAAAAAAGACTTAGGGTTCTCTTGTTTCCATAATCAGACATCTGGTAAACAAACCACTAGACTAATCAGAAACAGGATTTTCATCAAGAGAAATTCCTCCTTTGATCATTTGGAGAGCCATTTATTATTTTAGGTTGGTAAAGAATAGTTTTTATTCCACTGTCAATAGCTCAAGGTTATAAATGTCAAAATGGAAAATCTTGTTGAATATACAGTGTTTAATTTGCTATGCAGGAGAAAGCACCAACACTGTGCTCTGCAGCTTGGGTCAGGTCACGGACACAAAGTCAAACATCCAACGAAGTGATGCATTTAAATGCTCCATCAAAGGAAGGAATGAGTAATGTTTCCGATACTGTAAAGCGTGCACTATAACCCTCGGACAACATTTTCTTGTCACTTTTGGCTGCCCACTAACAGCCTGGCACCATCACATGTAACCTAACCTCACACCAGAACTCTCAGGGCTTACTTGCATTGGAAAACGTTGTAAGATCCCTCACATACACACACACTCACACACACAGACACGGCCCATGCTGCATTTCCAAAGGGGAAACAAACACTTACAGCCATTTAGGTCATTTTTTGGTTGGTTGGACGCAGCTGAGGTGCAGCCTCAATATTTTGAAAAATAAGGGGAAATAAAGCATTGGCGGGTGATGAGGTTTTTATTGTTGATCACATGAAATCTGATCTGCTGACCTAATCCTAGCAATCTTAATGGACTTGAGTGCTAGCTAACCAGTAAATCCAGCTCAGGCATGCTTTCTCCAGAGCGCTCAAGGTTATTCAGCTTTTACTGCAGCCAGTTCTTGTGTTGAACTGAAGCAGAAGGAAATAAAAAGAGCAGTTTATTTTAAATTGGGATTTTGGAGGAGTTAAAAACAGCAATTTTTTTTCTCCCCTATCACTGAGGAAAGTTTTATTCACAGTGATCAGGCAGAAAGTTATAAACACCTGCATTTCCTGTGTTCCAGTGATGCTCTTTGTCCTTTTTTTTCACCAGCCAAACAACAAACATTTTAAAAGATGGAGGTATTTAAAAGTGCCAGATTCCAGACTGGAAGAACTCAGCCAGATAAACTGAGAGGAACCCAGTTTACCTTGAGGGAATCATCTACATGTTTAGTGTAGCTGATTCTGACTCTGTTCAGGACTGGGTGATATGTTGCCTGTGGCTGGAGCTTCATGTCAAAGCTGTATCTCTGCAGACCAGGCTGTTTACAGGTGTCAGTCCTGTGCCCCATGCGGCTTTTAACCGGACACTGTCAGTCAAAGCTGCCACCATGTCCTCATCTGTTAGTCATCTGGGCTGCTGGGACTGAGCAACAAGCCCACTGACTGTTCATGTCAGATTAAGATGCAAGCTGTGTTCAATGAGTAGAATATTTGTAAGAATACATGTTTTTGTCCAGCTACTGGACACCGGATACAGGAAAAGGATTCTCATTCTTCAGTAATTTTGTCACTGATTCTAAATATGTTGACAGGTTTCAGAACAAACTGGGATGCATTTCAAGGATAATAGATGCTATTATGCTCAGTAGTGATACCATTAATGTATTTCTCAGCATTTCTGTCCCCAAAATGACCCAAAACTAAAATGCAATAGATAGATGGATAGACAGATGAATAAATAAACATGATGGAACGGTGTGTTTTCAGCACTAAAGCATCTCAGCTCAAAAATCCAATGTCCCCATCATCCTACAACTGCATCTGAACCTGTGCTTCTGATCCTTTTAGTGCTGTAATCCTCCTCTGCAAACAATCACTCACTGTTCTACCGAAAGCTGTTTTCCTATGATGGCTTGATAACAGAAGTAAATTGGAAACTAATCCTAAAATGCTTTTTTTCCTCTGTGCTCTCTTCCTATCTACAGGGGATGTAGATAGGAAGAGAGGAATACCTGCTTCTTTCATGCCATGAACTAAAATCACTTTAAATTTACTTTTCTTGCATGTAATAAAAACTTGAGCACTCAAAAAAAAAAAAGCTTTTTTATTTTTATCTTTTGTCAAATAAATCTAACAGTATGAGCATCAGAGCAGAGGACACAGGTGACAGTGGAATTGAAGGCAGGCTATACCTCAATCAATTAATCATTAATGTATGTAGCCCTGTACATATACACAATATTGGTGTCCAGTTCTGAACAAAATCAATGTTAAAAAGAAAACAAAAAGCAGGTTAAGAACTAGGGAGATTAATCAAAACAAATAAGGTGGGCGAAAGTGCCACCACATTTTTCAGTATTAAAAAAATCTTGAGCTTTGAGCTAAAGAGACCAAATTCAGTCCTATATCCAAAATCTAGTGGAAGATGATTCCAAAGCTGAGGTGCGGTCACAAAAAAAGCTCGATCACTGCAACGTCTGGAGTGGAACCGTGAATAAATGTCGTGAAAATGAAGGAGGCGTAATGTGTTCCCATCTGAGAGTGTTTGTTAACAGCTGAGCTGTGTTGTTCTGAACAAGTTGGAGGTGACTCAGTGTCAACTGGGGGACATCAACATAGCATGTAGTGTTGCCACGGTTATCTTTAAAAAGTAATCCAACTACTGATTACTCGACATGTTACATCAAAAATTATGTAGTGTTTTTCAGGCTAGAAAAAATTTGTTACCAGCACAGAGTTTACAGCAACCCTTAATATTGTAATTTTTAGCTAGCCGAACTCAAAATACTGATGTTTTTGTGGTTTTCCTTTGTGAAAAGATAAATTTGCAATCTTGCGTCGCGTTGAGTGGCATTACATGTGTGACAAGTCACGTTTTCAGCTTGAGGACAACTCATGTTAAGCAGTGTAAATTATCCACACTGCTTGCATCTCTGCTCTGCCATGGAATGGAGTCACGCACCCGTTATAGTCAATGAGAGCCTTTACACTGCGTCTGCAGATTACTTGTTACTGAAAAACGTGGTCATATTAGAGTCACATGATGCTAAGTAACGCGCCACCAGCATCACTGACAGACTGTTGCAAGAGAAAAACCTTCTCCAGGTATAAAATGGTTTAAAAATGGCTTGACCTTAGTTAGAAGGTGTAGATGATAAAAACCAGACCAAACTGTAGGAGCAATTTTTTTGGTCAAATTTTAGATAGTTGTCGAATATAACCTCTTGGTTTTTAAAACAGTCACTGAATTTAAGTCAGTGTCAGCTTTTGTCACCAAAAAATGATGGCATAGTTTCAGCGTCAAAGTTAAAACAAAACGAGGCTACTTCCTTGTCGCAGGAGGCTATATCCATTCCAAAGCCAGCGACTGATCTGATTAGTGATAGGCTGACACTGGTAACTGAGCAGCCGGTGCTGGCAAATGAGAAGAAGGCTACTCACTTGCATTAGCTTGGAGAGGCTGGTGACTAGCATATCTAAGCTTGTCACCCACTGGATTGCCTTTTTTATTTGCTGGCCATTAGCACAGATAGGCTAGCGTTAGCATTGGATTAGCTGGCATTAGCCATGGATAGGCTGGGATCTAGCATGGCTAGGCTGGTCACCCGCAACTCATACTTTCTTCTTTGAAGGAAACTTTAACAATAAAAGTGGTTGGCATCGAATATCTGTAAGTGTCATACATTAAATGCATTGATATGTTCTTTTGACAGAGTTTACTGTAATCCAATGTGGCACCATATAAACATTTTGTAATATATGGAGCTGAAGTTGGCTTCCGATTCGGCAGATGGCTAAAGGGTGATTAAAAAATCAGCAAATCAGTACCTGCTGCTTGCAGTGTGTTTCTCAGGTGACAGCGGCAGTATCGCTTCCTTATGATAAAGGGATGGAGCACATTCTTGGCCCAGAGTGGAGGGACAGACTGACGCTGAGAACTGTCTTGTCTCTGCCCCTGGTAAAGCATAAAATGCACCGAACATTATCAGAGTCGGTTTTTGAAATGAAAGTCAGAATTTGTTTCAGGGGCAAAACCATTTCTGACCACCACAGCACGGACAGTCATTAAGATAAATAAATTTAAGAAATAGGTTTTATTCAACTTTAATATCTGACCAACATTTTCTTCACAAACAGGCCTACTTTGGTAAAGAATAGTGTTGACCATAGCAACAGTTCTGGGCCCCCCCTCTACCAGGAGAATCCACCAGAAAGGAGCACAACAACTGGCTTGGAAATGTTAACTTGGTCTCCAAATTCTCGAGATGTCAATCAAATCAAGCATATGTGGTTTGTTAGGGACAAAACAGGTCAAATCTATGGAGATCCTGCCTCCCAATTTAAAGAACTGAGACGATACTCTGCCGAAGGCTCTGACAGAGATACCACAACACACCTTCAAAGGTCCAGATGATTCTGTGGCTTGACAGAGAAGAATTATTTAGGGCACAAATACCAAGCTGAATATATGCTCAAAATATGCAGCTAGTCAGGGTTCTACACCACCAGAACTTCCAACAGTATTTGCACTTGAGGTGCATTATCATTTCAAGACAAGAGATTAGGAAAAACAACACTAAAAGGTAAGAAAATAAGAAAGAGAACTTGAAGACGGAGTTTATCTCTTACAGGATTCCTGCTGACTGATTTATCTGTCCTCCCACTGTGTTGGTCTCTACTCCTCTTTTGCTTGCATTGGCATTTTCTATGCATGCATGCACATAACATGCATTCCAATACATTACACTAACAAAGAGAAGAGCACCGCCGCAGACAGATTCACACACATCAGCTTGGTCTCAGCTCATGAAGTGGTTAGTGAGGTGTCCCATGTGTCGGACATATGGGTCATTACCCATCCACTGGATCGCCTTAAACGCTTTGGCACATTCTTCTGCTGCCATGATTGTTTTAATGGATGGCAATAATATACAGTCTACGGGAGAGATCTACCGCTTGTGGGTGGATGCATATGTTTTTCTTTGGGGAAGAGGAGAAGTCTGCTTGTTTCTTTCTCTCTACTTATATTTTTACTCTTGTCCATGTGTGTTTGTTTTTCAGTGTATGTCTAAGGAGTCTGCAGTACTACATGAGTGGATGTTTATGACTTTGCAGATGTAAAAGAATGCTTTACTGGAATTAATTGTTTTGCAACCTAAGCACTTTTAGTCTCGACACATTTCTGGCATTTTCTGAATGATTCATGAATGTTGTTGTATATCTTACATTATCTTGTTATGATCCATATTTCTGAAAAAATCTGGCATTAAAGCTGTTGTTGCAAGACAATCCATTCTAAAACATGATTTCTGGATTAGATCCAAAGCAAATCTCTTTCTCTCTTACTCAGAAAAAGAATCATTTGCTGTCCGAATCCTAAGGAAGTCTTAAGTGATGAAAATTTAATTCAGTTCAATTCCATTATTATTACATTATTCTATTCCATATTCCATTATTTTTTTCCTAATGAAAATAAACGTTATCATAACTCATAAGCCAATATCTTTAAAGAGACGTCGTGGACGGTGATGCTGTGGTCCGGAAGGATCTCCGGGAGCAGTCAATCTTACAGCAAATCTGAAGAACCCCCTGATTGAAGACAGTGTTGGTGTATGTTACTGTATGCCATCATGACATGCTAACAGCTCGATATCTAGGCAGCAGAGATGATATTTCACAGTAACAGGTCCTGGATGACATCAGTTGTTGACATGCACTGCTAGTTCACCTCATTTGCTTTTGCTGCTCCTCTTAAATCTCGGTCAGTCTGAATGCTAAGGCCTATGGCTTCTTTTAGAAATCATTTGCCATATGGAAGCATCAAATGTCAAACAACAGGGTTCAGGATTCTTAATCAGTGTTTTGTTTGCTGCTATGGCAACATGGATGAACTTAGACAATGTTCCAATAATGAAATGATGGTGTGATTTTTATAATAAGTAAAGTTGTCACCTTTTTGTCAACAGAAACGATTAAAATGAAATCATTTCTAAGGTTTTGTGTTAGCTTAATGAGTTCCTACTGCATTTCTTGGAAACAGAATAGCTTAAGGCGACCCAGAAAGTATGCACAGATAATATAAATATTAATCACTGAAAGACCCTGGCTGTTTAGCTCCCACAGGCCTGCTGTCTTTAAAGCAAATGATTATAAAGTTTCATATTTCCCATGAATGTTTTCTGATAATTCCTCTATTTTCTGCACTATAAAGGACCTCTTTAAAAGCTCTCTGAGCTGGAAAATGCTAAGTTTATTTCTAAAACTCTCGTTTTGATGCACCTCGGCTGCATCCTCACTTTACTTGAGGGACTTCATTTTAAACATCAAACCTTGATACAGATCCTAAATCTCTGCTTCATCTATTTCTGAAATAAGTAATCTGGTCTCATGCTGCCATAGCTGAGATACAGATATCAAAAATGTTTGTTGTTGTCCCTCTGAAGAAAATCAAACACATTTTATATACATAATATCTATGATTATGCTTATTTTCCATTCACTGGTAAATTTCTTCTGCACATGGAAAAAAAAAAAGTTTGATCTTAATGTAATTTGGTGATTATCCAGACCGGCGATGAATATCTAAAGCGAGGGTGTCCAAAGTGTGGCCCGGGCACAATTTCCGGCCCTCGAAGTGATTTTGTGTGGTGCTAGACCACTAAAATAAATAAATAAATACATAAATAAATAAAAAATACACAAACTTATTTTTCCACCTCAAGGTTGGAGTTTTAAAATATTTATATGAGAAAATAATGTTAAAGAAACTTTCACTGCATTTTAAAAAAAGACACCGACAGTTTAAGATCTTCTAAAAGTGGAAGGTACAAGACCAAGGTACAAAGCGTCATTTATAAATTATGCTTTTCATATTAATTCAATTTTACAGTAAATAGGGCCGCAAACATCCAGTGATTTTTTTTTTTTTTTACTCAAGAGCAGATTTTGGTGCACCCATTTGAGTAACTCGGCAAAATAAAGCAAGATGGTTTTTTTATTTTCAAAGACTGAGAGACCAATATCCTGCTCTTCTTGCTGAGAACACATACACAAAAAAACAGACAAAGATAGTAGAAAACAATCAGCATTTAGGACGTTGAGGAGATTTATGTTTCAGTTGTACAATAATTTGCAGCTCCCTTTTCTGCAGAAATCAGACTTCTTTTTGTGGCTCTCAATTCCTTTCATCTTGACGGATTTGGTGAAACACTCATTTAAAAGATTTGATTTGCAAGGAGCTGGCATGTGTTGAACGGGCTCCAGAGAAGATAAATGGTGGCATGGATGGTGTCATCAGGAGCATCCAACAGTCAGTCAAAACACAGAGAGAAGATCAGTAGATAGAGACAATGCCTTATCTGCATATCAGACACCATTACAAGCTGATGGAGTCATATTGTGGCTTTGAATGAGGAGGTTAGGTCGCTGTATCTTGCAGTGGCAGACACATGGTGGGCAGCTCCACATTTCCACAGCTGCCAATTAACACCATCGGCTTGTTCGAACTTAGACAACGGAACAGCTGGTTTCAGCACGTCTTCAGTCAGGACTGTCGAGAAACATCGCACACAGACGGGAGAGGAACTGTGGCGTCAAGAGTCTAATTTTACCAGCTGAAATTACTGCATTAACTTAAAAAGAACAAAGTTGAAAACTTATTTTCTTTAAGTTCTTCAAATTCAAATTTCCTTGATGGAACACATCCCGAGTGTCTCGACCTCGAAACACAAATGCATCACACCCTAACATGCGCACACACACACACACACACACACACACACACACACACACACACACACACACACACACACACACTTTAGATGCAAACAGATCCAAGAGTGTGACTTTAATTATCACCTTGTCTCGGCCTAAATGAGGGTGCGAGGCTGAGCTAATCACCACATGAACTGTGTGAGAAAGAGAGGGGAAAAAAATCCTCATTAAATCATTTCAGCATTCTGATCGTCTCACTCATGGAGGGTTTTTTCTTCTTAAATGTGAGTGTGACAGAAGTTTTTTGTCATAACTGATTATAGAGTGTTCACTGACTGTTGGTGTTCACCACCTAGCCCAAAAACCTCTGTGTTGGATAATAACATAATCTTTTCTCAAGATTCACTGCTACAAAACCCTCAGCTATTTCTTTTTAAATCACACGTAGGGATGTGTGTTTCAATATATAATCACAAGGTCTTTAATTTAAAATAATTGTCTTAAAATAGGGAAGTGGAAGGTTGTTTGGCTAGCATTTCCAAACAGAGCATCCCCATGTTGGACCGGCTGCGATGTGGGGTTCTGTAGATCTGTCATGTCCCCTAATGCGACATTTCAGCTCGCTGTGATGTATGATTTTATTACTATCACACATCTCTGACATTTCACTAAGCTGGAAATCGATGGATCTCAATGCAGAGGATGTATCGCACATAAATCAAATCAGCTTCTCACCCCCCACCTCTGTGGCATTAAATGTAAAGAACAGCAAAGATTCTGGATTTTGATGTTGGGTGGAAAATGAAAGAGGAAAAAAAGAAGTTTTAAAACTAGAAAAAAGTTGAGCGATAAATAGAGATAAATGTGGGAAAAGACTGGCACAACAAAGAGGAAGAAATTCAATTTTCAAAGGGGCTGGAAAAATGAAACATTAAGATGCAGGAAAGAGATTAGAATGAAATAAAGCAGATAAAACAGATATGGCTGCTGTTAAGATGTGTGTTTAGGCTTTGAGCTTTCTGCTTCCTGTTGGGCTAAAATGTTTTAAAGCACTTCCAGCCTGATGCTCATATACGCACACATATGTCCACCTTTATGTTCTGAAGGAACAACACGTGCATTTAAACCTATCCACAGTTCATCTAACCAGCTGCTTCGGTCTCAGTTGAAGGATTATTACAAAGGAAAGGAGCTGATTTTAGCTACGACTCCTGACTGATCTCTGTCCTGCGATGGGAACAAGCAGCCATTTCTTCACAGTTTGGAGCTTGAAAAGAAAAATCCCAACAAGCTGACACCAGGTCTTGGATGGATGTGGTGTATTTGTTGCTTTTGTATTTGGCTATAGTTTACTTTAGAAACACTAGAATAGAATAGAATAAAAAAGAAATAACTTTCTATTGTCCCTCAGTAGGGAAATTCAGACGTACCAGCAGCAAAGTGACTGGCAAGTCGAAGCATGTACATTTACACAACTTACCTACAGTATGTAGTTTCACAAAAACATAAAAATATAACACATATACAAACAGAAGTAAGAATAACATGCTGTATAGTAAAGGAGCATTTACAGCACAAGAAAATACTGTCAGGTATTAAAAACGGTGTATTCCAATCCAAGCAAATGTGCGACTGAATGGGATCATTAAAAAAAAAAAAATGTACAAAATGTGCATGTATATTCGTCCATAAAAACAACAACAGACTATTTAGAAGAAGTAAAAACACTGTGCTGAGAAGGAGTGGCAGCCAATCTCCAATTATCTGTTTTTGGTGTGTTGGAGGAAATGGGGCAACTCATGCGTGCACAGGGAGAACATACAAATTCCACAGTTCGGCTTTAGGCGAGCCTGGAACCCAGGACCTTGGCGCTGTAAGGCAACACAGCTGACCGCCGCTCCACCATCCAGCCCTAATCAAAAACATGACGTCCTGTTCCAGCAGGAGCAGCTCCTGCATCAGGGATGCCATGGGCTAAGCCCTCCTTCTCCAGGACTTTTTAACATTTTTCTTTTTTTTTTTTCTTTTTTTTTTTTTTTAACCTCTGGTTGGAACCTTCTTGTCATGCTGCTGTGGGCAGAAAGCCATGTCACCCACATCCAAAACCACTTCTGCTGACGGATGACTGTTGATGGTATCCAATGAGCTGGAATGAGGTTCGTGGTTTTCAAAGGTCTATTTTTGTCCTGTGGACAGGAAGTTGGTTATTGCATTGTCATTTTTGCCTGAAAAATAAAAACTTGAACTATTTAATTAAAGGTCTGAAATTAATAGGACATTCGCTGGAACAGCACCTGCTTCCAAAATCATTTTTAAATATGTTCAGACCGACGGAGGGCGTTCCCTTCAGGTTCCTTCCTGGAGTTGTGCTTCATGTACAGTCATTTTGTTAATGCTGTTGGCTGAGATGCATTAGCTTTGTTGACTTCCTTCTTCCTGATAAAGCTCAGCATGAGATCATTTGGTTTTAATTTCCATGACATTTTACCTTTGGTTAACCCTCCCTATGTAAACTCTTTTTTTAATATCCATGTGTGTCAATGCAATGTTTTCCTGGTTCTTCCACCAGCTGCTTCCTTCTCCTTATGCACCTGCACACAACATTTTAATTAGCACTCACTGAAAACAAGGTACTGTTTCAGTTCCCAGAAAACAAATTAATGCATCTCACATAAGTGGGAGCGGCTGAGTTCACCCTGGTCCTCCAAATAACACCTCCAATCAAACAATGAAGCATTGTTGTTCTTGGTGTTGGTTTGGAAGTTGTTTTTTTTTTTTTTTTTTTTTTTTTTTTTTTTTTTTTTTTTTTTTTTTTTTTTTTTTTTTTTTTTTTTTTACTGAAAGTCATGAGTTGTTTATTTTGTCTTAATTATCTTTTCTTTAAAGTTTATTCATTTTGAAAAGGTCACCTATTTTCTTTGTTCTGTAGGTTTAATCCTGTCACATTTTATTTCTTACCCTCCAGGCCATTTTACGGTGAAATAAAACTCCATGAGGAAGAAACAAGATTTAGATCTGTAACATCAAGCTCTTTTACAAGATAACGTCTTTCTGGCTTTCCTAAGCTGCCTTGTTAACAGAAGTAGTCTCATTCAGAAAATAACTTCTCTGCTGATTTCTTAAAGTTCGATCACAGTGAAAACAAGTGTCCCCTCTCAGTGTTTCAGCACCCCAGAAAAATCAGTGTTAGTTCGATAACACTAAGCAAATGTAGTCCTTTCCTCTCCAAACACTGCATTTGTTTGCACTGATTGATGAATCTCAGATAACGTTTAGGCAGCAGAGTTTATTTTAATCAAATATTGCAGTTTTGATGTAAAATCAGAAATGCGTTCTGGACATGTAAACGTGTTGGTAACCTTGCACTCTCTTCCTCCTTCCTGAGGAAATTCCCTTCATTGTAAAACTTTACAGCTTACTCGTTAATACTGTGCTCAAGCTGACGACCACAGAACTGCCCTTCAAACGTCTTGGAGGGGTTGGGTTACCCCTCGGAACCAGGAGGCTATGTTGTCCAGGCCTTTGCCCTGTTAGAGTTCCCCTTGGTAAGTTGGATTGAGTGGAGGGGTCATAGTAAAAGCAATCTGAGGATCACGATGAAGCAGAGAATTTGATAAACTACCTCTGGATTAATAAAACCAAGAATCCCTCCTGGTGCCAGGTATGGTGCTCAAGCTTCAGCTCCTAGGGCTTATGAGGCAGGATAATTTCTTTATCAGATGTCTGAGATATAAGTTTTGTTTGAAAAAAAAAAAAAAAAAAATCATTTTCTCAACGTAATATTTTTTATGCTAAAGCTTAGTTTTATAGCTTTCATAGGAAAAGACCCAAAAGTCAAAGCAGGAGAAAAATCATGGCAGAAAAAAGGCAAACTCAAAACCGAAAGCTTTTACAACAAAAACTCAAATTTTCAAAGCAGAATTTTATTCAGTACAAGACTTTGTATTATATGCATTTTACAGGAAAAAACAATGAGTTCCTTAGGAGAATCTAAATTTTTAGATCGGCACACTTTATATATCGTAAATGTCCATCCAGTAGTTTAGTGAACAGCCTTGCTCTCATCTTTAATAAGAGAACAAAAAATGCGACTAGCCACTCATATTAAAAGCGAGCAAAACTGAGACTACCCCAACACATACACTTCTGCAACATTTTCGCTTTTTACCATGCTGTAATGCTGCAGACCACCTCCACCACAGCAGAGTTCACGAGAACTGATGGCTTGTGAAATACATACCTTTTGTAGCATTCCTTTAAACATCCTCACTGTTTTGTATAGTTAGATAACGAAATGCTGCAGTGTGTGGTTGTGTGTACATACATGTCATGCAGGCAAGCTAAAAAAAAACATGTTCTTTCTTTCTTTGTGTGTCTTATAGAGGGGATTAACAAACTATGAGGTCAAAAACTGAAGAAAGATGTTGATTCTCACATACTTTTGCTTTTTAGCTTGAAAGAATATGATTTGCCCGGTTACTTATGAAATCCCTGTAACCTCTGCAATATTATGTTGCAATATTATGCTTTGGGGAAAAACTATCTCTCTGGAGTCACAACATTAACATAAAATCCCATTACAACCATGGTACAAGAATGATATCAAGAAAATAATTCAAAATTTTTGCATCAGTTTCGACAGACACCTCCTTGCTCTACTATTTGAAGGCATAGAGCTGCTGCCCACGCTAAAAGAAAAGTCGAACTATATTATGTTATAATGTGAAAACTTTATCTTACTTTCAAATAAACTAAAATGATATAATTTAACATTGTTACAATATACTATACATATTGTTCATGTCATAACAAAAACTTTTTATGATGTATGAATGCATGATTATAATCTGTAGTCCAAACGTCAAAAATATTTTGTTAGAGCAATACATTTTCTTGTTAGAATATAGAAACACTATATATCATTAGATTTATACTTATGTCTTCAGTTTGTCATAGGAGCAAATATCCTTAATTTGGGCCAGGATTAACATGCAGATGTCACATCTTTGCTCAACCCCATTTTACTCAAGATATTTCAACAAATATCTCACTATACATATCTGAGTGACAACATAACAGTTTAGGGCCCATGCCTCAGTTGATCTATAAGAAATGCTGATACCTTAATCGACTCAGACTCACATTTACAGAGCAGTGAATGTCCCTTCTCAGTGTACAAATGCTTATCTCAATACAGTCCAAGATGGCTGAAACTGCTGAATAACACCAAAACCTCTCAGACCTAACACGGGCATGAAATAGAACTGGAACCAGTTCCCGTAGACAAGACATTATCTACACTGTCATCAGTTTCATTATGTTATCAGCTAAACATACATTAGGTTCCAACAATAAAAAGTATTCTGTTAAAACATTAAAGCTTTGGTTGTTCAAACATTATAGTTTTCATGTATATTTTCACCTTAGTATAATAAAACTAAAATTGAAATGATTTGTTATAATATAAAAAATGAATGTTTGTAACGTGAGAGTAAAATGTTCAAATATGACAAGTATTTTGCAATAAAATGATACTATATTGTACAAGCAGGATATTGCTAGAACAATAAAGTTTTAAAGTTAAAATGTAATATTGCTTTTTTATTATTTTGTTGGGATGGCATACCTTTGTACCACCAGCAACTTCAAAAATCCTGAGCAGATAATTAATAAAAGAAATGTTCAAAGCTGACTTAACAGTTCAATGTATTTTAACTCTTGGTCCTTTAACTGGATTAAAGTCAGTTAAAAACATAGCATGTATGTCAGTACAAATCTCTGCACTAATGTAACTTCATCTAATCTAAAAATTAGGAGCAGTACAAGTGCGGTCAAGGGGCAAAGTTGGTGTCCCATTACGGCTGTTATGCAACAGGATAAAGTACAGCAAGTAGCCATTACCGCAGATCATATCAGATTTAGGAGTACTTTCGCCATTCGCATATAGATGTGTATCAGAGAAGCCTGATAGGCATACAGTGCCCACTGGTATGTGTATGGTTTGCATTCAGCCCCACACACAAAGCTTCTGTGTCATGAAGTTAAACTACCATGTCAGTTTGGGTTTTATGCTCTACATCAGACCAACTCAGTCCATGTTCTGCTCTGTAAGTAGAGTTCAGAAAGACAAAACGATAGCATTCAGTTGTTTGACAGTATTGTGAGACAGTTACAGTATAGATAGTCAAGTCTTGGCTCTTGTTCAAGTTGGAAGTTCTTTTTCACCCATTGTAATTTCCACTCGAGCCCTCATGATACGCAGAAGTTGTATTGTAAGTGCACATAAGTATGCTCTTTTGACACACGTTCACCCACACATTGGTCTTTTAACCTTAAAACTGCAGTTTGTAACTTTTATGAAGAATATATATTTTCTTTTACATATTTATTAAAATTATTATTATGCTGTCACAGTTTAATATAAGACAATCTGTGAAAAAAATCAAGCTCCAGTCTCCTGTCAATCAAGTGATTAACAGCTGGTGGTCCTCCTGGCTCTGATTGGTTGTTTTAGGTCAGAAGCGGCACAAAGTTACATACTGCAGCTTTAAGATCAAATCTTAAAAAGAGGCTAGCGACATTAGCCTCTTTCAAGAAATATTTCTGTGATAAACCCGGCGGTGTGGAACGACAGGAGGTGTGGTTCGCCATTGACAACAGCACTATGCATAAAAACTGTCAAGAAAATTACCCTATACTATTACCTGGAAATATAAGTGCTGAGCTGATTGGTCTCAGTGGTGTGGAAACACCTAAATAAGCATTATCTCTTGCTTCATCATTGGAGTTAGTGATCTTATGAAATGTACATGTCAGAAGATACTAATGGCACATCTTTTCTGATAGGGTTATCTTTAGGATCATAGTTAATGCTGTGATTTTCATCTAAAGTTGCATCTGCCTACTTAGCAACATAACAGGCCTATGAAATATTATTAACATCGGTTAGCATTGGCTATCCTGCTAATATTCCTGTTAATAGTTGTGGTTAACTTTCAAATTAGCACATTGAAGTGTTTTAGGTTTTTAGTGGATACCTTTTTGCAACATCATAGAGTTTGAAAAGATAATTTGAGTATTTGTCACTTTTGTGCCTCCTTTTTTGCTGTTGTTAAATGTAATTCACAAAATAAAGTCACGTTTTATAAAAACTATCTAAATTGTGGAGGCTGTTATCCTGGATCTTATGATTAAGCACATCTTTCATTATTTTTTCCTGAACCACTTCCTCAGCTCTTGTTTTGTAAGCAGGATGTTGTGGGTAAGGACTTGATAAGGGCAAAATGACCTCAGGAGTTAAGAAAAGATATATACCATACTTACCATGTCATTTATCATCTGTTCCTCCATGTCTCACAACGAAAGACCTCCTCTGCATCCATCTTCAGCCTTTGGCTGAGGGATCATCCCTCTCAGTAGTTTTGATGAATAACATTGCTCCCCCTTCAGCCCTCTGGTCCCTGGAGGTCCTGAGCACCCCTGTCTTCTCTTTCCCATGCTTACTGTCCCCAGCTTGCACTTCTTTCCTCCCTGTCATCCACCCTTTTTCCCCCTTGACTGCCCCTTCCCCAGCTCTCCTCCTTCCCCAGTCCCCAGTGCCCTGTGGTGCTGGCATCCACCCAGAGTCCCTCCATTTCCTCCACATCTGATATAATCAGGACAAAAAGAGCTGAGAACATTCTTTTCCCATGATTCTTAAGTGGCACCAGGGGCACTCTGAGCTGGCCGCTTGGTTGGCCAACTGACTGGCCAGAGGCCTTCCGTTCATGCCAAACACTTATCTGTGACTGTTGCAGTGGGTCTTTTGAAAATGTCATCTGCATGGAATGAAAACTTAGAGACATGTCTAACTTTTTTAAAAAATTATTTTCTTCCTGAGGTTGTCATTTGCATTATCCACAACAAGATCAACACCTGCGATTCATTTGTGTTCCTTTCTTCCTCTTTTTTTCCAAAATACATACATACGCTGGTCATTTAGCCATTTGTCATGGTATGCAGCAAATTCTGCATCACAGAACCAATTAGGTTTTGAAGTTTAGCAAAAGTACAGTTCTTTGTGCAAGTAATTAAAGACATAAAATATGCTGTGATGAGACTGTGCGAGTCATTTTCTCTTGAATCCAAACAACGTAATGATCTCTAGTTTTCTATTAATGATGTTTGTATATTTCTCAGATTCAGATTTTTTCTTGTTCAGCAGTGGTGGCTGCACATGCTATAAGTTATTCTCATCACAAACCTCTATCATTAAAGAGAATTTCGGCCATGTGTGCCCAGACACATTCATCAGATAAAATGAAACCAGACCATTTAGTCCACTTAAGTCTGCTGCTGCAGAGTTTGTGTGCAGATCTGCTGCCATTCACACTTACGTTTAGACGTCCAGACTTCATTCTGGAAAGGGTCGAAGAAAACTCCATGCCAAATATTGACACACTATAAATGTGCTTTTGACAGAGGTAATTGAATTGAAAAACCGTCATGATTAAAAATGAATGAGATTAAAAATCTTATTACTTCATTCATGCATGCTGGATTGAATCAGTTATGAGATTTATCAGCTTTTAGTATTAACTCATTAAGACATAAGAATCTTTTACATTTGTCATTATTGAGCTGTATTATATTAATCAGAAGCTAACACGACTAATTATGACTGTTTTTAAGTTAATGGTGTTAGTATAAAACAAGAATGAAAATGATGACCTTCATCATTTTTAAAAGCTTTATAAAGCAGCCAACAGTGGGGTGAGCTTCTCTCAGTCTGAAGCAAAGCCTCTTAACCAAAACATTTTTGTTTTGGAGGAGTTCAGCCATGTCCCACTGGAAGGAGACCTTGCGACCGACTCAGAACTCACTAGAGCAGCAAGTCTCACCTCTGTCTTCCAAGCAGTAACTGATTGGTTGAAGGATATGTTTTAATTATGTTTCACTTTCACACAGTTGGAGTTTTATTGTTTGTTGGTAAATAACAGAAACGTCCCTTGAAGTCGCAATTCCAAACTGAAGTCATAGTGGTTAACCATGTGGTTAAAAGTTAGTGATTGTTGATTTTAAAAAAGTGTATATTAGCCCTTTTGGCAATTTAAATCTCACTAAATCTTTTTCACACAGAGTGATTTACAAACTGCTAGAGTGCATGGGTTGCTACATCATTTGAATGAACAAACAAACCATATTAGTTTGCATTAGTAGTAGTGGTTGGTCTGGTTATTGAGCATAATTAGCAAATCTCACTGATTTCCAAACTTCGAACTGGAACAGGATTAAGTTGGGTTTGATGTCACTTCCAGATCCAAGTTGTAGCTATGTAGGGTAAGTGGAACACTGACAAAATAGCCAATTCATTTTGGTTACCAAACTGCAACCAAAATTTCTTCTGTGTTCCTCTGAAGGCATTCCAAAGTTCTCCAGTGGAACTGGAAGAACAGTTTGAAAACTATGCCATACCATTATGATCACAGGTATATCAAGTGAATTGTAGCAGCTGTTAGTGGGTGGGATATGTCGGGTGGTAAATTAACTTTTTTGTCTTTAAAGTTGGTGTGTTAGAAGCAGGAACAACTGGCAATAATAAAGATTTGAGTGATTTTACAACTATTACAACTGAACTGCAGCTTTTGTAGGTTGTTCGCAGTTCACAGTGGTTGTATCTTTTTAAGAGTGGTCTAAGGCAACAGCAACAGGGTCATGGGCAGTCAAGCGTCATGGATGCAAGTATGGAATAAAAGCAGTCCCATGTGGTCCAGTCCAACAAATGGGCTACTGCAGGTCAAATTTTAAAAAAAATCTTAATGCTAGTGATAGAAAAGAGTCAGAATGCACAGCAACTGGTCAGTTCATAGATCCAGGCTGACTCCTGTTCTTTGAAAGAACAAACAATGGGCGTATGAGCATAAGGACTGGACCGCAGAATAATGTAAGAAGTCAACCTTATCTAAATGATCACAATTTCTTTCACATCACCTGGATGCTGGACTGTATTTGCATAGCTTACCTGGCCAACACAAGGCACCAGGATGCACCAAGGGAAGAAGGCAAGCCAGCAGAGTGAGTGTGATGCTTTTGAAAAATGCTCTGCAGCTAAACCTTGGGTCTCGCCATCCATGTGGATGTTACTTTGACACATACCACCTAGCCAACATTACTGCAGACTAAAAATGCACATTTTCTTTAAAAAAGCATTTCTGTTTCAATGTGCTTCCTACCACATGGGGACACAAGGGTTGTGTCACTAGGGGAAAGCACACTATTAAGTAGATGGTCATATAGTTATGGCTCACCTTTTGACCTGTATATGCCTTGGGATGCTCAGGAGAGTGTTGGTGGGGACAGGGTTGTCTTCCTGGGCCTGTTATCTCCATGACTCAATCTGGGATAAATGGAAGATAATCCAAAGATAGAAGATACTCTTACAAGATGTTATTTCCTGTCAAAGTACCCTGAGATTATTTTTGTCAGATAGGTCCTTCCCTCTCTACTGAAAAAAATGGAGAATGTCAGAATGAGCTTGGTTCTACGACACATAGAGAGCAATATCTGAACTTTTATGAGTCCAGAGTGAACCTATTTTTCAGCAGTAATCTGCTGAACTAACTTGACATTGAGTCATTGAGCTGCAGAGTGTACCAAAGGTTTTTGATTGCCTTCTGCTCTGGATGACTTTATAATGAATTTTCACTCCAGTCTCCTCTTTTTTTGATGTGTCTGCATCCATTGTCACAACTAGTTGTGTTATCCATAAAGGCAAAAAAAAACCCCTGCAAATGTGCAGAACCAAGAATAGAGCTTGTACTTATTCTCCATCATTCTTGTCCTTCTCTTTCAGCTTACTTCATCTTTTTTGACAGAATCACTTCTTGGTCTGGACCATTTTTCGCTTCCACCTTCTCTGTATGCTAGATTAAACAAAGCCATATGGAACCTCTTGAATGAACTTTGAAAGATGGACATGGAGACAGTAGAATACAGTGAGGAGTGAAGGCAAGTGACAGAGGAGGCATAGACCAGATGAGGGTGGCTATGTGCTGGCTCTGACCCAAAACTTCAGCCTCATTGACAGTGGGGACAGAAGAGGTGCCAGGTTCTCCCTGCAGCAGTGACAGGAGACCCAGGTTCTATTCAGTGCTGTACCACATGGGGTCCAGCAGGAATGTTTGCTCACATCAGGAGGTTTTTATTTAATATGGGTGGGCATTTATGAGGGTATGCATGTGGCTGTTTGTGTAGACTGATAGGCAAGTGAGCAAAAGTGCCTGTGTGTTAGGGTTTGATGTTTTCAAAGAAGGTGGGGAGAGATGCTGATTTATTGAGCTTCAAGGTCAGAATAAAGCCCTCCAACTGTAGTAAACTGTACTACACAGGGGATTAGCACATACGATCCTTATGCCAGAAAAAATATTAGATACTTTTTTGCAAAGGTATGAGGATTATACAACTGCGTGAAAAGATTTAGGCACAGGAACAATGTTCGAAGGATATCACTTTGCATTGTCTTGAAAACAAAAGGTATGAAGAGAAGGAGGAAAAAAACATTTTACAGTAATTCCCTTTATCGGAAATTGGAAAAATTTATGCATCCACAAAGCTCAGATTTGACTTCATAATCCCTCTTATTCCCACAGTCAGCAGCGTACTGAGGGAGAGTTTTGATTAAGTGAATTAAAGCGAAGCACAGCTCTGGCAGACAGCACAGGCATGCTGTCCTTGGGGAAAAACGTAGGTTTCTGGCAGCATTTTCAAGAATAACAAAACAACAATTGTTCTTCCCGCTTCGCTCTGTTGTTGGATTCATTGACGACAGATCAAATGGACGTTGGTGGTCTGGAACATTAACAAATCTCTTTAATTATATCCATCAAAACAGAGAAACTACCACGGTGATGTGATCTCTCACTTAGTGTGTTTCTGAGTTACTCTTAGCCTGCTGTGACGACGCCTGTGAGGCTGTCCGTGAAGAATTTCAGAGCTGGCTCTTTTTTCATGCACTTGGTTTCAGGAAGAGTGAATTCACTTATTTAAGAATAATCCCTTTTTAAACTGAGAACTTTAAAACAACATTTGATCAGAGATACATTTCTAATTTAGGAGTTCTATCAAAGAACGAATTACAGCATGTGGAAATTCAGTTATGAGGAAAACTTTCATGGAGAAGTCACAACCTAAGGTTTTTGATTCAAACTCCTTTAACTCGAGAAAATTTTTGGTATAAGTCCATATTCATCTTAACTGAATGCAATTCAGATGACATACTGCATCTGTTTATATGTCCTAATAGTGTCTCTGGGGGTGCTGATCTGTGTGACATTTTTGCAATGTCTTTATGTTGTAACTGAAACTACATGCGTAATGCATACATAATTGGATTTTTGATGACAGGATTTCTGCCTTTTGGAGCTGGCAGATCCTTGCACAGAATCGTAGGCTAGTTGTGGTTCCTGAACTCACTAGTGAGAAGGGATAGACCCTGGAGAAGTTGCAAGCTCGGCTTTGGCAGAAGTGACCACAAATTTGCCTGCTTGGAGTCGCCATTGAGATGTACCAATGAGACTTTAATGCAGACAGAAAGTTAATCGAGTCGGCCTAACCCAAAACAGTTGTTATTATCTGAATCTGGCTCCCCTGTGTCGGCCTCGGAAGGCTGGCTATGTCAATTTCTGCTGGTTGCTATGTGAACAAGATGCTCTGCTCACTCTGCTCCCTCCCTACCCCCAGACTCAGAACTCTACCGAGGCCTTTTGATAAATGCTCCATCACTTAGCTCCTTCACCGATGGTCCTTGATATCTGGGACAGTGTTCACGGACTTACTTGCAAACATACACATGCTCATAGATATAAACCCCAACCCCTCTTTCCCCCGTTAACTCACCACCTCTGCTGGCTCCCCTTGTATTGGCCCCTGGTACGGTAACCGAGGTCAGATATAGTGAGCCAGGTGGATGTGTCGCTCACTTGGGCAGCCTGTGTTGGGACCCCCCCCCACACCACCCTCACCCATTCCACATGTTTTATGTTTTATGATATTGTCTGTATGTTGCCTTATTGTGCTTAGGTGTTTTTTTTTTTTTGCATTGTCATACTGTGTCTTGTTAGGGACAAAGTGTGAGATGTGATGTTTTTCACTCTTCTTACCTGGTGTTATTTTTTTCTCATCCAACAAAAGGGCAATACCTCCAAATGGCTGCAGCCTCAGGCACCTATCTACCCATGTCTTATGTTGTTTGTTTTTTTTTGTTCTCTTGGATGGGCTGTACTGGAATGTAATTTCCCCCCTGGGCGACTAAGAAAGGTATTCTTCTTTAGATGGGCCTCACCACAGTATTCTACAACTAGTAGCAAATTATTGAATATTTACAATTTAAAGACATGGTTGGTTCTGAATTCTGTCTCTGGCCTTTTTCTTTTCTCCCCCCTTCCATCTGCTTTCTACTATATGTATGGATTTCTGATGTTTCTGCTTTAGTAAAGGTTCTAGATGATATTCCTGCTGTAGAAAACTAAAAGTGACACAATTCCGTAATTGAAAGTAGATATATCAAATAAATAATTCAATATATTGGTATATTTTAAAGACCTTAATCTGTTATTCATTTGAGTTATTCAATGAAGAAATCTAATAAAAATTTAATAAAATATGTAGATAAATAAATCATAGTGTCTCATTTTTTTGTGACCTTGACGATTAGCTGACTTTTTCTCTGATTGGTGATATTTTATATACTGCATTAAAAATAAAATTTGTACTGTCATATTTACATTTTATCAAGTGTGTTATTATCCAATTCATCAGGATGTGCAGTACGTAACTTTCTGCAGCTCATGTATAAAAATAGTGCATTGCAACAATTTCTTAAAACATATTCGGCGGCTTTTACTAAATGGCGACATTTTAGGAGAAAATTAGAACTTCTTGCTGAAATACTAGCTGTTTTTTACTGTATAAATGACTGTAGCTAGACAGCAATAATAAGCACAATAAAGAACACTTTGCAACCCGTATCTTGTTCAATATTTTGAACACAGAAGTGAGGAGGTAAACACATCCACTCCTCAGCTTATAAATAATTCAACTACAGTGTAAGAGATCCCTGTGACAGAGATGCAGACACAAAGATCTCAGACTGGAATGCAGGTCAGAGAGCTCAGTGAGTTTCCTCAGTCTGTTAGTGACAGTATAGATTTTTAAGTGAACCTCACAGGACATGAAGTGCCATAGAAGTGAAAGCAGATGTTAATATTTTATTGAGGAGGTGGTATCAAACAGCATCTGGACACAGTGCACCCTGTATTGTTAAATCCTATTCAACACAGGACTCGCATGATTTCAATCTATGGGCACATTTAATGGGATGCAAAACTTGATTGTGAGTCAGTGCATAAAACTTCTGGGAAATTTATGAAGGCTTAAAGGATGTATAATTAAAAAAAAATAATCAATTTACATGACACAAAGTAATGTGCAAAAATGTCCAGCTTCAAAATGGAAAGTTAAAAAACTATGATTTTCTGCATAGAAAGAAACCAAACCCAGAAAGAAAATGTTAAGTACCAGAAATGGTTTCTACCACAAAGGATACAGAACAAACATGGGAACAAGAGCTACCCAGGGAGTTGGATTTTCTGATCATGATACGTTTATTATAAAGCCTTTAGACCTGTCATCTTCAGTTAGAAAGGAGTGAATTGACAAGTACAGCTAAAAAAATTTGATCATAAAAGACAAAAAAAATCTGGATTCTTTGTCACTCATTCCAGAAAGGCAAACTTATACAGTATTAATACACAGAGTGAATTATTTCAAGCCTTTACTTCTTGCACATTTGATGATTATGGCTTATGGATCATGAAAACCCAAAGTTCAGTATTTTAGAATATTTGACTAACTGTTTCAAGAAATCATAAAAAAAGAATAGTTTAGACAGAAATGTCAGACTTCTGAAATGTATGTTTATTTTTCTGCATCCAATTCTTGGTCGCGGCCTCCTTTTGAATGAATTACTGCATCATTGTGGTATGGACTTGAGAGGATTGTCAAGCAAAGTTTACTCAAGAATTTGGGCGAGCTTCACAAGCAGTGGACTGAGGCTGGGGTCAACGCCACCACACACAGATGAACCCTGTACAACGTCGCAAGCCTTTCCTGAACCAGAGACATCTGAAGCATCTTAACTGGGCTAAGGAGAAAAAGAACTGGACTGTTGCTCAGTGGTCCAAAGTCCTCTTTTCAGATGAGAGTAAAACTAGAGTGGAGAAGCACAGAATCCACGTTGCTTAAAGTCCGGTGTGATTTGAGATGCCACATCATCTGCTGGTTCTGGTCCACTGGAGCCCAGTCAGTGCAGCCATCTACCAGCACAATTCATTTTCCCTTCTCCTGACAACCTTTATGGAGATCCTGATTTAATTTTTCGGCAGGAATTTGTTCTGACCCACACTAGAAAAGGTACCAAAAGCACTGATGCAGTAATCCATGCAAAAGTAGCCCCAACCCTGTCTACTGCGTGGATAAAAATTAACATAAGTCTTAGAAGTCTGGCATTTTTGTTCAGAATGTTCTTTTTCATGGATCTTATGTCATTTTATAATTTACTGAGACATTGAATTTTAGGTTTTCATTATCTGTAAGCCATTAATAATCAAAATCAAAAGTAATTTGGGCTTGAAATGTTTCAGTCTATGACGAAGGGCTTGCTGGAAAGATTACACCTTGTCAGCTTAGATGAGTTGATGAAGGAAGCTGTGCTGAGTGGGAGGTCTGGGAGGTCTACAATCTGATCCCAAATAAGCTAGAGATTATAGATGGAGGGGTAGATAAAGTTTGGGAATGTGGCGATTGATTCTGGGTGATGATGTCAACTGCTGACTGTTTCAGGGTGACACACTGTGTAATGTTGTAAGTACATGGAACTGTAAACACATTTACTCAAAGTATTTTCAGAAAAAAAGAAGGTTCTTAGCTGAAGAAAGGCAAAAATGGGGAGTAATTGAGACTGTCTTTGCTCCAGCTTCTATCTTTAGCTGTTAAAAATAAACAAACAGGAGACACACACGGATTCAAGGTTGAAGCTAGACTAATTTCAAAACTGATGAGCTGGTAAACAGGAACTCAGTGGCGTGTCTATAAATAGTAAGATAAAAGTGTGATGAAATGTTCTAGACATGCATGAAACATATGACACAGGTGGTTTTAAATGAAAAGAACATACAAGTCCTAGCATGGAAAACAGTCCAGATGCAGAGCAGGAGCTGACTGGCTGTAACATTTCTGACACAAATTTGGCGCTGAGATTCATCAAACTCCCAATTATCAAACTGATACATACAAGTAAAAGAAACGTGGGGGAGAAAGCGGTTGTCATTAAACTGGCAGGAACGCTCCGCTTGCTCATTATCGCATTCCGGCAGTGATGATGAAAGCAACTGGAATGAAACTGTGATCGAGTGCACATCGAGAACATTCCTCAAACAGGCTTTGAATGTCTTTGTGTTAGATTTTAAAATCAATTTGTTAATATCATCCCACTAAATTGTCAAATTTCATAAACTCTTCAAGACTTTAACATCAGATCCACTTTTATATAAATGGCCGCTGCTGCCCTAATATATTTTTCTGTGAAGAGACATTTTCTGTTTCTTTTTGCCGCCATCAGGGTGCTACATCACCACCTTATTGTGGACCATAAACGTTTGCTAGATAGAAAAGAAGAATTCTGTATACACTTGTAATAACTTTGGGGTAGCTCATGTTTCTTTGATTATAGGCCTCCCACTGTTCAAAAAAGATTTCGGACCCTCCAAGAAATGACCAGCTGTTAAATCTAGATAATCTGTCTGGTGATTCACAAGTGACCCCAACAAATGAAAGCCATCAAATGCATAGACAGTTAAATTGGTTTTTCACAATATATAGTTTCCTTTGAAGAATAGTTGGGACAAACAACAACAGCTAGTGGTGGAGTTGCACTCCAGAATTGCGCCACTCATGGTAACAGAATGTTGGAGCGTCTCCGTTAAGGTGTTTTATGTTTGGACAATTATTCTTGCTCCTTTTAGATGCAGTGCTGCTGGAAAGCTTTTTCCTCTTTCTTTTTTACTTTTGGGCAGTTGTTATGATGCACAACCATGACAACAAGGTTTACTACCAGGAGCTGTAGATTAGGATCCTAAAAGCTCAAATAATACCTGAACTGGAACCTCAAATCCCAGAGGAGTTGAAAAGGAGGCTTCATGGATGCAGAGCAGAGAGAGAAGGAGGAGAGAAGTTCCAACCATCTCTTCCATCGATTATAATTGGAAAGGATCGTATCCCTGACTTCAATGCCTTTCTGCCCAGCTTCCTAACCAAACGGCCTGGAAGACATTTAAAGAGGAGCGGCAAAGGCAATTTTTTTCCCCTTTGGAATAAATAAATTGTTTTTGAATTTCAATTGAATTGAATGGGTAAGCTTCCAGGGCGGCATCCTGAGGGTTGTCGACCCAAGATTTAAAAAAAGTTCTCCCCCAGTCGGCATCAAATCTGCTGCTGCCTGGTCTGGCTGGAGTTCAAACAGTGTGTGCTGGAGTGTCAGCTCCATAGGAAGGAAATGCCAAAGTGCCATTTACTTAAAGTTGTGCATCTTCCCATACCATACACAATAGTGGGCTAGGGGTAGGAAGTTGGCGTCTGATTCAAGCTTTCAGTTCAGCATTAAAGGGCTATTTCATACATTTTTAAGGAAATTGCTCTGCAATTAGTCATATCTAAATCAGAAAAAATCTGAAAAAGGTTATTCTACAGTATATATTTAGTTTTTATGGTTGTAAAGATTGTAAATCGTGAATATTGTGTGCATGGGAGAAGATACCATCAAGTTAATAAACCAAGGTTGTAGAGTTTATTTTTTTTTTTATACATGTTTAAACCTTTTAGTGTTGTGAGATGGCTGGAGTCAAAACCAGTGGACAGTGGGTGAGAGGTGGAGTACATCCTGTCCGTTACAGTCCTACATACAAGCATGCAGATTAAAAATTTACAATTTAGATTCTCAAATCAGTCCAACATACAGCATTTGATTTGTACCAGGACCTCACTGAGAGGCAACATTGCCAACCAGGGCTCCACCAAGCAACCTTGGATGAAAAACAGAAATATGTTTTTGCTCAGACTTGTAGTTGCTTTTTTCCACAACAGTGTGTCCCAGTCATGTTCCTTGGGGACACGTGGGTTTCAGATGCACTGCTGTTCCAACACACCAGGGAAACATCAAAAGCTTGCAGGGCAGCTGGTCTCTAATGACCAGGATTGAGGATTAGGCTCTGCTCGGTTTGTTTGTAGATATTTTGCAAAATCGGTTCAAAAAAGTTTGTCTTTATTTGTTTCCAGAGTCTGCAGTGAGTTTAAATTTTCATATATATTTCTCTTTAATCTCAGCCCTTTAGCTAACCTTACCTCCAGTTGTAATTTTTTGCACTTATGCCTTTGTGAATTATGCTGAGCCTTTTTCCTCTTTCAGCATGAAACACCTCATGCTAATAAGCCCACCTGAACAACATTTATCAGCTCAGCCATCAGTCTTTATACCTGCAGCTTCTTTCTTTCTTCTTAGATCCTCACTGTGGCCTTTGTTGTATGTTTGTTTGGTTTATCTTCATGTTAAACCTGGGGTTAGTGATGCATTTGCTTTACAGTCTTTCTGCATCTGCAGCACTTTAAGTAGATTTATCTTCACCTGCGCATCTGCTGAGCTTACATTTATATCCTCTCTGCAGCTGAGGTGTTCACTGGTGGGTTAAAATAAAGACAAAATATCAGTTTTTCCATCTTCAATATTAAAGTCTTTCTGAAAAAGTTAAATATTACAGAGACGTCAATTTAGTTGCACTCTAATGAGTAACTGTGCATCCCTTTATCTGTTCAAAGACTGCAAATGAATGAACAGTCAAATTAAACTGACCTGTATCTGAGGTCATCAGCTGCGGTGGAGACTCAAACAATCACTCTTATTAATATTAATGATTTCAGGTCAGCAGCCATGTAACTATTACAGTTTGCACATCAGACCGCAGTTTGGCCATGTTCTCTTTTAAAGCCTATTTGCATGCATAATAAAGAATTTCAATAAAAGGTCATATTTTATTAATACTGTCATTTATATTTATAAGCTGTGTGCTTTGTAGCATGGACACTGCAGTCTGGAAGCATGAGGGCTCCCTCCAGATCAATAAGTCTGTGTACTGACCTCTGTTTGTTAAAGCTGAACAGAATCACAGGACACATCATGCTATCTCACCAAGATGCCTGACTAAAATTACACACAACTCAACACAACAAGTTTTTCTGAAAGATTTGGATGATAAATGCTTGTTGCAGTCCACTGATAAGCTTCTCTAGCTAGTTGCTTTGCTTAAAAATTAAAATGATTCATCTGATGAGTCTTGCTAATGACCTTATTATTTGACATGTGTGTTAAAGTAGAGGCACATCTGAAAGTTGCTGGACACAGGCTTTCAAGGCCTGGATTTGAGAACTTCTGTTCTAGAAAACCATTGTTCAAACTGGCCTGAGGTTGCTCCACAGAAGGACTGCCCTGTCTAACAAAGGTTGTGATGTTTGGATAAGTGGTTTCAATCTTTGGACCACTCTGGAAACTCCCCGGGATACCCCGTTCAGCTCATACAGGCTATTTAACAATTTCTTCATTCTTCATGACTGCATCTGACATTACATCTTTATTTTCAAGACATTTCACAGAGACTTTGGAAAATCCTTGCGTCATAATTTTTGAGTGTTTGGGTTTTGGTTTTCATTTGTTTATGTTCTATAGCTCTTGCCATGTTCAGTTTATTTTTCTGCGCTCATCATTGTTAGAAAGGAGTTGACATATTAGTTCAGTCCTTTGCGTTTAGTCCATCCATCTGTCTGTCCGTCCATCTGTCCATCCATCCATCCATCAGAGAGGCCCAGACTTCCCTTTCCCCTGCCACTTGGCCCTGCTCCTCTCTGAGAAACCCAACACGTTTCCAGGCCTGCCAAGACACATAGTCCCTCCAGAGTTTCTTGGGTCTTCCTCTGGGTCTCCTCTGGGTGGGAAGTGCCCAAAAAATATCATCAGGCAGGTATTCAGGAGGCATCCTAACCAGATGCCCGACCCCCTTAACTGGTTCCTCTCGATGTGGAGGAGCAGGAGCTCTACTCTGAGCCAACCCTGGATGACTGAGTTTCTCACCCGATCTTTGAAAGAGAGCCCAGACAAAATTAATTTATGAACCTGTACAGTGCTTTGGTCACTTTAGGTGTGTAAAATGGTCTATAAATAAAAATAGCTAGGTTGACATCCATGACTTTGCCATCAATAATTAGCTCATAACTGATGCCTTTCTTATATTTACTCATTTAACATACATACAGAACAACTTCACTTCAAAGTTCGACATCATAATAAAAATATAAAAATTTTAAATGATCTCCAATCCTGAATTGCTTCAAACCTTTGTTGATTTCCAAACAAAAAATTAAGCTTATTGACAGGCTCTCACACACAACACTTGACCAGCAATGTCATGTTTTTGAACTCCAGGGTCACTACCTTCATGGATAAGAAATTTACTTTGACTATGAAGCTAAAAACCAATAGTAAATACAGCAAAAGATCAAATCTGAGAAGTGAAGAACAGATGGAAAGTTCTTCACTTCATGGAGCAAGTTTGTGTCCAGCTTTAGCAAGTAAACAGCTGTGCTAATGCTAAAGTGAACCTCAAAGAACAGCACACATCTTAGCTTTGGTTCTCAGAGAAAAAAGATGACATTCCACCAATGATTTTAAATATATACTATTTCTTACATGTGTTTTTAACATCATGTCATTTTAACCTGGAGGATAAACCAGATGTTAATGAAAACAAACGGTGTTAGTCATCATTTTACAGCCAACAGGGATCAAGCGGGTTTTTTTTTTTTGGGGGGGGGGGGTTTGTGATAGAGGGGATTTTCTACATCTGTTAAATTTGTTTGAGTGCACAAATGATTATAGCTGTGAAACTGTGTCCTTCATATTCATGTTTATTTGGCACTGATCAAACTGAGTTTGTAGGTATTTAATGCGTATTAAGGAAGATGAGATTGGATTGCGAATTTATTTACCTTTATTTGATCAAATGAATCAACAAATACTTGTGTTCTTCATAGAAATCTACTCCAATACGGTTACATCAGTGCTATTGGTTAACAGTTTTATCAGACTATAGAAGGACAGGAATGTATTTGTCTTGACTTCTATAGGAACAATGATCTTGTCATTTTCTCAGTGAAATATCAGACATAAGTGCTTTTCTTGCTAAGTGCTGTATAACGCTGCAATCTTCTCCCTTCAAATAAGAAAAAAAAAAACTTTTCTTTCACACTCAGAAGTGGTCATTATGTTGCTATCGTCTAAAATGAGGCCGCTGATTAGCCCTAGCTGCCAATAATAGCTGAGGCAGGGTTGAACCAGAAGAGAAAGAAAACAATGGGAAGAAACTGCATCATGCATGCTGACTGAAGGAGTAGACTGGAGGCAAGGGGAGATAGATGAGACTATTTGAACGTTTTCAGTATGAGTGGATGAACTGTGACTTGTTTTCAGCTAAAAGCAACAGCTTCCCATACTCACTGGCCACCACAAAATGTCTGCTGTAGGAACAAAGAGCTTTAGAGGATCTGTTCGGCTTCAGGTTTTGACTTTCAGAAATATTGCAGCAGTGTGGTTTCTCTTTCTTTTTTTTTTTTTTTTCAATGTTTTTGGTAGATGTAGCCTGTGATGGGTTAGGCTTCAAGTGGATGTTGTTGATGAGAGCAGCTTTTCCCAAGATGCCCTTGCTTTAGAGGGTACAAACTTGTAGTTGTGACTTCAACCTTTAGAGTTTTTGCATTTTTACAGCTGGATAATTTGTCAAAAAGTTTTTAATGGTGAACTAAGGCAGCTACTACTTGAAAATCCAACATATATCAACTTCCTTCAATTAGCTGTTACTGAACTGCCTCTGTATGTGGAAATTACCTGATGATTAATAGTAGGATTAGTAGGAAAGAAAAAAACTCCTAAAAAAAATACAAGCCAGACACCAATAAAATGCTGAATAGCTGGTTACTATGGTGATTCTTGCGTTACCAAGGGAGGGGCCCTGGGGACCACAGCTAAACACGATTCATCAGATCATCAGACATAAACATAGAGAATAATTTAGGCAGTAACTACTATCAAAATATTTCTTGAACTCTGAGAGGCAAAACCCTCAGAAGAGAGAATAATTCCAGATTTGAGGAAAAAAAAATATAATAAATTAGAGCTTAGGTGTGCCCATTTCGCACTGTGATGTGATTTGAGATGAAGTAACGTTTAAACGTGTAAAATGCAGATATATTTTTGGCTTGCATCGCAAATTACGTTTTGTTTGGTTATGGAACGTATCAATTAGAAGTGAAGCATGGTTGAATTGTGTTAGATATCATTCCCAGATCCAAGTTCAGATATAAATTTAACACCTGCAACAAGATCAAACAACCTCCTTCTTTTTTGGTCCTCTGTCATCTGCTTTAGTTCATACAAGTTCTCAGCATATTCCCCATTGCACTGCTCCTAAGTTTCTGTTTAAAGAAAAGGACAATATGTCTAAACATTGTAAGATTCTTCGTCTCAACAGCACAACTGAATTTTTTGTATTTTCATTGTAAATATTTAACATCAACATCTGCACTAACAGGAGCCAAGTTGTACTCATATAACAGATGGGGGAACCATAGTTGTACAGATTTTATAATTCAAAACCAGGAACCAGAAGCATTTTACTGAGCTTAATACATGATAAAGCTTATTGCCAAAAAACAAAGCTTTGCAGTGATGTGGTGTGAGGTTCATGACTGGTGAAGCACTGATCCCTCGGGAGTCAGATATACAAATGTGTAAAAACCAAGCTAACAGTTTATTTTTAGCCTTAACTGGACCATTTAGTTGTTTTAAAAGCTTTTAATTATGCTTTTAATCAATTCCATACTGTTCAATAACATGATAGTAAGAAAAAAAAGAATATATCATATAAGGTCAAATTAGATTTTCATTCTTTATTTTTTTTTGGCTGATCTCTTTTTTATTATAATTGAAAATTGTTTATGATCTTGTGTTTTATTTTTGTATGAAGTCCATGCGTTTCCATGGATATCTCCGTCATGCTACTGTCAAAATCTGCCTTGTTTGCCTCCATTTTTAAACGTCTGGCAGTTTTACTGGAGATCACCGCAAGGAGGAGAGTTATCCGTGGTCGGTTCTATTCAGGCTGTATATTTTCAGTCTTTTCAATGCGTAGAAGAAGAACATCTGTTGCACATCTTGGTTTTGGGGCTCAGCACTGCCCACTATCGGTGCAACATGGTACCTCACATTGCACATTTTTACTGCGCATTTGTGACCCTTCAGAAAGACTAAATATGTCACGCACATTCATCAGATATGTTGGACAGACTGGAATGTCAGCATGTGTAATCAAACATGTATATTGGTGATATAAAGGTAGACAGCAATGGGCATGCGCCAACTGCCTGCTTCAATCAGTGGGTGTGACACAGCACCCCTAGAGGTGAGGAGCAGCTCATCACTGCCTGACGTCGCCATTCTACCCTGTATTTGAACAGGTAATGCATAAATTCAGCCATTTTGACCATTGAAAATGTTGAAATCATACAGAAAATGCATAGAACAGCCACGTTAGCATCTTGTCATGATGACAATGGCACTGAATCACCTGCCTCCTCTGACTGAACGTCAATGAAGCTCTGCAATCAGCTGTCATCGAAGACATGCCAGAGCTTCTGCACCATGACTCCATGGAGCCAGTCAGGCTCAGAAACCTTCTTAAGGTCAGCACTGAGTAGGTTTTAGACTGTATTACCTCAATGATGGGGAGTTACTCACAATTAAACTTTATATTTAAATATGTTCATGAGTCATTACTGTGAAAACAAATGAACCGCGCATGGAGATGACTCAAATGTCACTGATTTGAATAAACTCTGAAAACACCTTAAAAACAAGCCAGCAACAATAACATCACACCCACATGGCTACAGTTTAGACATGTTTGCCCATGTTTGCATGGCTCATGCACACAAACATGTATGTTTAAATGCACTGTGCCACAGTCAGTGAATTTACACTTTCACAAGTTTGAGTTCCAACCATTGAGAGACAGGGTCTTCAATGAGATCACTCAACAGATGGGCAAATGATCCACTCAATCCAAATGGGGTTATTTATAATGTTTGTGAGAGTGCAAAAATATCACCCCTGAGAGCGCGAAGAAATATGGTGTGAAGAGGCAAAAAAAAAATCTTGCACCCTCGCAAAGATGTGTCATACTCTAGATGAGAGGCATCATTTTTAATGCAGAGAGAGGAGACTCAAGTTAGGGCCCCCAAAATAAACCGAGCAAGAAAAAAAAAAAGCATCTTTCACATGACCTCGGTGAGAGCCAAGCAGATTTGCTGCCATCTGTTTGTAGCTCTGACAATGATAGGAATTGAGTTTTTAATAAAGCAAAGGAGGCCAGGCCGTGCAGAGGCATCCAAATGAGAAGCGGCGCGAATATGCCTGTTCTTATTACTGTGAGCGGGGAACAGTTTGTGCTTCACTACATGTGTGTCGGCCGTTCTATGTGTTTATAAAGAAGTAGGAGCCGGGATGTTTTTGTGAGTGCATGTTTGTGTGTGTGTGTGTGTGTGTGTGTGTGTGTGTGTGTGTCAGAGAGAGAGAGAGGACACACATTCTTCATCGGCAGGAGTGTGGGAAGGAAGAGGATGAAAGAAAGACTCCCAGAGTAGAAACGACAAACATCTTGTCTCTAAAACATCTCTTCATATCCACGCCATCCTATCTCATAAGAATTAACTTACCCAAAACAAACAGGATGACACGGGGAGTCCTACAAATACAATTTCTAACATTACTTGGTTGATATCTGACCCATCCAGGGTAGAGCCGGCTTGTTGTCCATTGACTGCTGCAATGGGTTCCTATCTGCTGCTGATGTCAACAAAAGAAAGAGCTGCTTTATGAAAAAAATACCAGACTGATGATAAAATATTTCATAAAGCTATGGATGAATGCATATTTGTGATCAGTCGTCTGACACTTTTAATAGATTTTGTTGAGCATAAAAAATACAGAAATCTGCCACCACTATTTGATAAATACTGTAAAAACCTGAGAGAACCACTTCAGATCCAAACCTGCATAATTACTGTGCCACAGTGAGCATATGGTTTGGGATGCAGAAAACACCATACATCATAAACACAGCCTGATAAGCACACCAAAGCATCTATATTATGTCAGGCAGTGGAAGATTAATAAGGTAATGTTTTTCAACTATAATTGACCCAGTTAATGAGACCCTTGTTTTGTGGTTTCCTCCCCCATAAACCAACTGTGATGGGGCTCAAAACAAGTGCCAAAAACTCCCAACTCTGCCAAACAAAACTGGCTTATTAATTCCAATTATACTGATCATTGAACACTCAAATGAAAAATGAAGATGTTTCAACTTGACTAATTGGCCCCAGGAGTGAGCGTATGGTTGGGTATATGTTCTGTTTGAATGAGAGGATGGAAAAATCAACTCTGAATGTTAAATTTTCTGCACAACATGGATTGTTCATGAAGAAACTGAAGCACGCTGTTTTCTTCCTCACACACACACTCACACACTCTGTCAGCTGTTGAATAAAACATGCAGCTCGTGCTGCAGAGGGGGCTCAGGTGGGAGAAGGGTCCAGTCATTAGAGTCGGGGTCGAAGGTTTGAAACCCCAGCTGCTCTTTTCTCACAAGTTCAAAGTGTCCTTCAGGAAGATCCCAACCTCAGAATTACCGCCCAAGAGAAAAATAAACCAAACTCAGCATAAAAAAAGGAAGTCTTCAGTCCTTTTGTGTTCTGAATGTACACCATCATATTATATGAATACCTTTATTTGTGGCGTTATAGTGACAAACCCGGTTCTCGGTTTCTCTGAAGCTGATTCGGTGAAAGTGTTTCCTATGTGCTCTGGAGCTGCACAACATCCCAGCTGCAAGGACTGCTTAGATGCAATATTTGGTAGAATAGTTCAAACAAATTTCATGCAGTTCAGCTCTGGATAATAAAAAATTGGCCAGTTGGATTGCACTCAATGCTCTCACTTGATGTATGTTAAAGTCCGTGAGACTTTAACATACATCCCTAACCCTACTTTGCTACGTGTAAAGTAGCAATACTTTGTTCTGAGTTTGTCACACCACAGAAATATGTGTTATTAACAACCCAGCCAAATTTGAATGATTAAAAACACTGCTTAGCACATAAAATTAGTTCTCAAAGGTAATGAAAAAACATCAGTTATTTCTGCTCTGAAGCACTGGGGGCATGTGCACTGGAGGCGCTGAAACCACACCCACGCTGGAACTTGTGCAGCTTTCTGTTACAGCATTTATCTATTTAATTACTTATAACCATGTTTATTATTGCACAATGGGACAAAATGGGAAACCTTAATTACAGAAACTCCCGTTGTTTGATCATCAGCACAAAAACCTGAATCAGAGATGGAAGTGTTGGATTACAGCTCCACATTTTCTCCCTCTGCACCTGGCTGATAGCTGGATAGGACCCGGCTAATACCTGGATGAAGACCTAAGAGTATGTCTCACCCTCTGGCAGCACCTCCTGCCCACATCACCTCAATTCCTCCATTTCCGGGTTGTTCCTAAAGTTTGAGATTGTTTGTGGTTCTACCCACATTTAAAACTGCGCATCGCTGCTGTTTGAGGAGCTGAAATATTTCCACACAGGACCGCAACGCTTTGGACGTATTGATCAGAGATCAGTGAAGGAGCGGAACGTGTTGCGACGCCACACTCTGCTTTATTTCACATGTGAAGGCAGCAGGTGGAAGAATTATTGGCTCCTACATATCATATCATATGCTATGATAGTTAGTTAGTTATGATAGTTAGTTACTTTCAATTGTGTTCATGGTAATGATAATTATTTATATGAAGACTGGATTCAGTGTGAACATCAGCTCTCGACTATAAATAGTCGTTGTGGGAGGGCTTGATATTTACGTTTCCATCAGCACTCCACTAGTCGTCTTAGATGACCAAGTTGTGGAAAACCATTTATTTCATGAATATTATCACGCACACAGCTGAAAAAATACCGTAAGGGATAAAACTAGCTGAGGAGCTTTGTGCACATAAAAGATAACCTGTGGATTAATAGTGTGTTGTCTGATGGACTCCACTACATGCACTAACGTTAGCTAACGATTCATGGACAGGATACATAATATAAAATCATGTTACGGATTTGCACATTTTGTAACATTTAGTAGTTACTGTGCATTTAACCACCAACACTTATAATATTTATAGCTGCTAGTCTGCACATTGTGGCATCCAGGGAAGATGCATGAATGTGGTGAATGAGGCATAGTTGGTTAGCTAGCTAACAGCTAGCTATCATTGGGCTAGCCTCCGAGGCTACGTTTTTATAGCGCTGGAGCAGCTATAACTCCACGATTCAAGTCTAAATGGTTGGGAGACTTTTTACACGTTGAGAACAATCCATTCAAGACTCTGATGAAAAGTTAAGAAGTAAATGTTTGAATTCACTTTACACAGCCTTTAATAGCTGAGATGCTGAAGCGCATGGAGTGGTGGGGGACTTCATATAATGGTAAAGAAAGTTTGGTTAATCATGAATAATACCATCATTACAAATTTCTGCAGAAATTAAATTGTCTCAAATAGAGCAGAGGGAGTCTTAATTGCAGCAAACAGAAATGGAAATATCCTGATTTTGGAGAAAAAATGAAAATGATTCTCTTTCATAACAGCCAGATCAAGGGCCCCCAACAGATTGTACTTCAGCCTTGTAAAAGAGCTCTAACTGAAGCCTTCCTTGCGATATCAGAGAGGTGCTTTTATGTTTTTTGCTGTTCTGTTGTACTAGTGCAGTACAGATAAATACCTGTTGGTTAAAAAGAGCCGCAGCAGACAGACAGTGACTATGTGGAAACGCAAGAGACAACAAAATTTTACCTGCTGGTATAAAGATTTGGAACGAATTCAATCAACATATAAAGCAAGCCCCTGTCAGACACCTGTGTCTCAGATCTCAGTTTTCCAGTCCATGTTTCATGACCATATGAGAGTTTATAATAAACACATAAAGTTGCATTCTCTGTATTAAAGTGAAAATGACTTGGGCGAGAGCCACACTACATTAACTCTGTGTTAAACTGAAAGGAAGTACGCATGCCAACAACACCAGAACAAAGTGGTGTGATCACAAGCAAGTAAAATTGCTCTCCGCAGAATCTTATGTCACAGTGAATGCACATTTTCTGATGCTTTTCAGCTAACATGTTGGGTGGACCAAATGAAAGCAGAGAAAGACAGTTCCACAGGACTAAACATTATAAAAATGCAGGAGGGAAATGGAAGATCATCAAGAAAGTCTTGATTTTCAGCACAGGTAAAGTGAGAGATCATTAACTTGCAAATAAGAGCAAATGTTTTTTGATTTGCAATGTGCAGAACTGGTAGTACTGATTTTTGTAATAGACTAGATTCTCTAATGACTTTACTTTTTTATTATTGTTTTTGGATCATACCTAGGGAAATTGTTGTGTGTATAGGTATGTTATTTGCAGTGGTGTGCACACTTCCACTAAACCGCTAGTGTGCTGACAGCAAAGCTAATTTTTCGTTTAGCCTTTTTTTTGCTAACTTTGAAAATGTTTAGCACACTTAGCTTCCCTTAAATTATTTTTTCCAGATGAAGCCTAAAGCACTATGCTACTTGACTTTTTTCAATTTTCAATTGGATAAAATCGACATCTGTGATAAAGTTTTATCGACTGTTAAAAATTCTTAATGTAGCTTGATATTTATATTCATGCTCTCATTTTGAAGTGGGCGAAGACTGTTTAGTTCTGTTTCCTCCTCTCATGTTCTCTCTTTTTTCCCCAATAACTTTATTTCAAACAAGAAACACAGAAGCAAAATAAAACACAGACAGCAGACAAGAAGATATAAACATAAATAACACATCCAAGGGCATATAGAACATGTCAGTTATAATGTCAAAATAAACTGGTGTTCAAGGGTTGTAGTCTTTTAAGAGCAGATATAATTGGAATTGAAGTTAGTGCTTTAGCATTAGCTTACGCTAAATACCGTGTTGGTGTAGTGCGTTAAAGTTAGCGAAACTAATGTTTATGATTAGTACCTTAGGGTTAGCGGAACTAACTTTTTAGTTAGCGGTGCCCACCACTGGTTATGAGGGGGCATGTGAAATGTATATTAAAGTGATCTGAGAGTGTTATTTTCCTATGGTGACAGGACTGATGACATGAAACCAAAGAGAGATAAATGTGACGGGTAAAAAAACTGTTTCTTGGAAGATTAGTTTATGGTCAGCTAATGTAGCATTACCTAACATATGAACATTTTGAGTTTAAGGTCTTTTATATGCCTGAAGTATACTCCATGTTACAAAATATTGCACCTTCTAGCTCCTGGAGGTAAGATGCTAACTACTACTGTTCTTTACAGAAGCACCTACCTTAAAGTACCCCTTTAAATCTTTCCTGATGATGCTTTCAGAAGTCTCCTCAAACTCATTCTCATTGGTGGGTCTCTTTGTCTTTAATTGTGAACAGGTGGGCTCACTCAGCACACATCGTTTAGCTTGTGTCAGCAGTGAAATCACTCCTTTGACTGAATAAGGGGAAATAAACTTCAATAAAAAGACGTCTGCATTTTTTTTCATAATGCTCTAATTTATGCTACCTGACCAGACTAAAGACCTTTTCTTTGTTCTGTTTGCAAACCTGGTCGTCACAGTAAACTTTCAAAGATTTATGCTGAAAGCCACACATATGTTCAGTCTCAACATTTCTGCAGTAAAAATCAATTTCATATCAAGTCTAAACAAGTGCTGCATTGATGTTTGCACTCGCATGTGCAGTTTTTCCCCTCAGAAGTGATTTAAATGCAGCGTAGGAATTAATTTCTGCAGCGTTGCGGGGCACAGTGAAGGCGAGGCAACACTCAGCACAGACGACAGACCCCACAGCAAGAAAACCCCCACAGAGAGGTCTTTCACTGAGCCTGAGAGGCAGGAGAAGTGTCGAGCTATTTATTTACGTTTGGGGTTGGGACAAAAAGTGAGCTGCTCGGAAATGACACACAACCATACATGCACGTACATAAATATACACATCCAGAACATATACATACAAGGTGCTTTTAGGGCTGCACTCTGCAGTGTTTTCATGCTGGTATCTGGAGAAGGTGTTTTGTAAATCATGAATGAACATGTGCACTGGCCATTCTGATTAAGCGATAATGTTATCAGATACCTTTAATAGAGTTTATATTAGAGTTACCACCATCGTATTAATGGGAAAACACATCAACTTAAAGGGATTCATGTTCTATCTTGGCAACTCTTGATGTGTTGATATCCAACACAAAGCTTCATTTTGTTCAATCTGATAACAAGTCAGACATGCTGATGTTCCAGCAGTCACCAGTAATTTTCAGATGCATGCACAAAACCATCAAATGTTTTAGCTGAACATATTCAGGTAAATAACAGACACGAAATTATTCAAGGAAATCTGGTTTAAAAGATTTAAAATAACCTGAACTTATATGGAAATGTGGAATTAGACCTTAGGAGTGAAAAAGGCCATTTGAACATGAATTGAAATGCAATTATATTTATTTATAGAGCATTAAATCATAACAAGAAGTCATCAGGATAGTTTTAAAAGAACATGTCTAATTCCAATCCAAGTTAAATAATTACAGCCACAGTCCCTCTGATGCCATCTAATTTATTATGAGTCCAGTTTGACCTAACTGAAATGGATCTGCAAACAATGACAATTAGTACAAAATTCAAAAACCCGTCAGATGGCGTTGCGTTTTTACTTTGATGCAACGCCTCTCATCCTGAGCAAGCACGGGGTGAGTGAAAAGGAATAACAAGGTTGAAATAAATCTATGTCATGATGATACCAATTTTGGCATGTTCAATTTGTTTTTAATAACAATAACATAGGAAGATGTAAAAATTCCTTTTAAATAATTTTTTTGAGTCTTGTTGGCACGAGGGTTCATTAATTTTTTACATTTGAAGCAGAGGCAACATCATGTCACATGTTTGACAAAAGGATTTTACAAATTATTTAAAGCAAAGACAAAATGATTTCATCTGATTAGTGGCTAGCACAGCTAGCATTACAAAACACCTATCTCTATTTGGATGTGATTCTAAGAACATGTTATTCACCCTAATCCCAAGATATCCAAAAGTCTGCATACATTTCCAAATACATCATGTTCCATGTTAGAAACTCAAAATGATCAAACTGGGAGCTTTGTAATCAGTTCAGCCTTCTTGTTAGTTGCTGAAACTGAAGAACTGCAGACATGTTTCAGCAATTATAGAAATGTAGTTACCTTTTGAAATAGCCTACTTTACATCCATGCTTCTCCAGAAACAGCTGCTAATCTGAAGACCGTTATCAGCGCAACTGGGTAACACTTAGAAATATTGATTAATATGGGTTTTTTTTAAATCACTGAAATCACAATGTGTAAGTACAAAACAAAAATACATTTTGCAAGAAAGTTGCATTAAAACAGTCTGAAAAACAAGGCTGTATTCCCACAAATATTGACATTGATATTGCCATTTTCAGACATGATATCTTCTGGGTGCCTTTTTGATTTCTCTCATTGTGTACCACTGCTTTCTGCTCTTAGGCATCTGTTGCTCTCCTTTATCTCCCTCCTCCATGAGTCAGTCGAGGAAATAATTGGCAAGCTTGATAGACAGAGTGGATAATAAACATTACTGCAACAATGATGAGGATCCTCCACCACTACCATTAATATGATGATTCTGTTGTTCTACCAGCCTCCGACGCCAAAGCTTAAAGCCTCACACAGCATGTGGGGGTGTAGAATATGATTATAGGCTTTTATTATGCACACAAATAAATGCTGGAGACAACCAGAGAAAAAACATGAGGATGAAGAGGTTAGCTTATGCATGTGAGCTGAAAGATGAAGACAATAAAAACACTAATGACTGCGAGAAAATAAGCAAGCAAAGAAAAAACTAAAATATTTTAGGCAAAGGGACAGAAAAGAGAAGGAGAGGAATATTAGAGGAGGGAAGATGTAAAGGAAGCAGCACTAATCCACTTGCCTCATGCAGAGATGTCAACCAAAGTGACTTCTTCACACAGCTAGGATTAAATCCATTTAGTTTGGTAATAGCTGCTTCTGTCGTCGCCTGACTCGGTGTAAAAATATAATGTAATATTTTTTAATGCTTAAACTGCTGCCTCCATCCAGGAGCAGGGCTGAACTTGGCCTCCGATGTTCACTCAGCAGAAACCGTACAGAAAAACTTTACTGCTCATTTTAATATGTTTTTTTTTTTTTTTTGTGGAAGGGTTTGTTATCTTCTTTTAAGTAAATGATGAAAATATATGTAAACGCTTTTCTCAAATGGCTTTCTGATAATCTGACAGCATCTGAACATGTACTATTTTCACATTATAAAAACATTGCCCTCTACTTTTTTTCTTTATTTATTTAAAATCACATTTACTGTCATGATCTGTTGGACTTCGAGTTTCCTGTTCCCTCCATGCTGGTTTTCTGTTCCATCTTATTAAATTTTCCATTTTCACCATCCTCCAGATTATTCGGCTCGACGTTTGGGTCCTCGATCAACTGTCATCGTGACCTTACATGTTTCAGATTGTCAAATAAATGACAATATCTGACAAAGATAACGAGTGAGAACAAAATTCTGCTTTAAAATGAAAAAAAGAAATCCAAACCAACCTGGCCCCATGTTGGAAAGGACTTGACCTCTCGGCTTAATTCCTGGTGTTGCACCAGACAGACAACTGCCATTCAGAGCTTTTCACTGTGTTGAAATAAAGCCGCACTGGAAGGTTTTGAGCATGAATGAATGTTTAAAGTCATGCGACAGCATCTCTGTCAGATGTTTGTTCAGACTTTGACTAGGCTACTCCAAAACTTTCATTCAGACATTTGGAGCTCAGAAGTGGACTTGCTGATGTACTCTGGATCCTTGCTCTGCTGCAAAACCCAAGTGCGTTTGAGCTCAAGGTCCCGTCCTGATGGTCAGATATTCTCCTTCAGGTTCCATGGTTCCATTTACGGCGATTCATCCAGATCCTGAAGCTACAAAGCGACTGCACACCGCCACTCTGCCACCAGCATGTATATGCGTCGGAAGGATTTTTGAATGAGATGCTGTTATTTTTGTGTCAAGTAATTTGGTACAGACCTTCCATTAGTTTCCATTTTTTCACCTCAGTTCATAGAACTTTTTCCCAAAAGGGAGATGCTCTACTTCGTGTTTATCGGTCACATAGAATTCCAATAGAATACGTTGAAGTGTGGCTGAAATTTGACAAAATGTGAAAAAGTTCAAGGAATGATTTTGCAAGGTACAGTAAATCCAAAAAGCTTTTGAGGGTGACTGGACACTGAATAAAGTCAAAGATGACACCTAAATGTCTGTCACAGTTTTCCAGCTGAATTTCCTTCAGTATTGTGCATCCTGCTGTAAAAATGCATTAGCTGGTCTCCGGCTAACCCTGGATTCAGGCAGTTAATTCATCCACTGCATCCTTTCCTCGCTCTGATTCCTCCAAAAGCGCTTTCAAAAACTTCCCATTTATGCTGTGGATTAGTGTGTCATGAGTTACGTCTCCACCAGCTGCTGCCGGCTGCGTCCTAACAGATGCTGGTGTTATGGTTGATGATGTGGCAGCAGTGGCTCTTCTTTCTGCCCTTTCCTTTCCTCGCTCTGCTCACCTCAGCACCATTCGCAGCCCGGGACCCTCAGGCTTACTTTGAAAGAGGACAACAGAACTTTCTTTTTTGCAGAACTTTTCAGACGTTGAAGGAGCATTTTGGTGCTGAAATCTTTGAAGTTTTAATGAAGTGCAAATCATTCTTTATAAACTGTTTATTGAAAGTACAAGGAAGGGTAGTGTGAGTCAAAAAATTATTCCACATCATATCAAAAGTTATTCATTAAATAGGGAAATAGACTTGAATATTATAAAAGCATAAGCAATGTTTTAAAAGCTGTAGCTTTAAAGAAGAAAAAGAGTAAAGACACACTTTCCTGTGATTCCTATGCAAAACGGCAAAAGAGAAATTTAAAGATTTTGATCATCTTTTCTGCTTGCGCCTTCAATTCTTTGGTCATTTTGTTATAAACAGAACCCCCTTTGAGACCGTCTTCACCTACTATCACTGTGTACTCTGATATTTTATCTGAACAGGAAACTTCACTTATCCACCCATGAAATGAAAACAACACTAAGTCTTCAGGACACAGAACAGCTGCATTTAAGCTAAGTTTAAAGCAAAAACTGTGCAAATACTGCATTACTTTTTATGTTTGTTTTCTTAAGTATTTTGCATATATATATATATATATATATATATGAAAGCTAGACAGCAATAATGCTGCTATTTAGGTGACATGTTTTTTGGACAATGTTGGGACTGGGACTGATGGGGAAAATCAGAAATGTCCCCAGTAACCCTCAGCCTCTCCTTCTGGAAGATCCCAACGTTTTGGAAAACCACAAGGGTTGACCACCACAAGACAAATATTTACATAGGCGCTCTAAAAAAGACACAAAGCTACGTTTTCTCAGTCTGACATGAAATTAGACTAAACTTTTTCCTGCTTTGGGACATAAGGCATTGAAAAGAATATTTTTATTCCCTAAATGTCAGAATAATGCAAAGGAGGATAGTTTTTTAAAACTAAGATCAATTTGCCTGGAAAAAGGTAGTGCAAAAAAGACCTTGTGGAGATGTTGGCTGAAGGCGGTTAGAGAGATTCATTAAAGAATATGAAACAAGTTCTGTACCGACATGGGCTGAAAAGCCACTGATTGAGGAATATGCCATTACTCCAAAAATAACATAAAAATGTCATATTTCAGTTTGTAAATGCTCACATGTCCATTTGCTTTATGAACCTAAATGTATGCTTGGCTTTAATGATTAATTTTAGAGGATAAAGGAGAAGCTTGCAATTCTAATAACATCATCCTGACTGTGACGTACAAGAGTGGAAGCATCGTGCTGCTGGGGTGTTTTGTTGAAGGGGGGACTGGTGAATTTCACAAAATAAATCAACTTATGATGAAAGAACATTATGAAATATTAAGGCAACATATCAAGATATCAATCAAGAATTAAAATTTCCACCACATATGGGCGCTCCTAATGGACTCGAAGCATACCACCGAATTAGTTCAAATGTGGCTTACAGAGAACAGTCAGTGTTTTGGGTCCATCACAACGCCCTCAGCTCAGTTTTATAGAAAACTTGTCCTGATGTGTCCTTCCTTCTCCCACTCCCTCCCGGCGTCACTCGCCTCCAGGCAGAGGCATTCATCTGACCAAGAGGGAGCAATACGCCTCTTTTCCAGTTTAGATCCATGGCCTCAGTCGTAGAGGAGCTCACTCTCAGCTGGTTGCTTCACACTCTGGTAAAATGCTCCAGTGCGAACTGGAAGTTATGGCTTGACTTGAATTTTTTTATGCGGAAGTTGAAATTATGGCTGGACATTGACTAAGTTTTTATAAAATCATCTCATTTATACATATTTGATACCCAATGAATATATTAAATGGCAGGTTCCAGTGAAAATCACTTTGTTATATTCCCTTCATTCCCAAAACTGTTACTCTTCTTTTATGCATTTTTATTTGCAGAAAATGCAGACTAATTAAATTAAAACCAAATATAAAGCTAGGGTGATGGTTCTACAGGATGATTCTTAAATACCAAAAAAAAAAAACGGTCTGGGTCTGAGAGTTGTTTATAGCAGCAACGTTGAACACTTTGTAGGACTATAAAAAGCTGTGAGAAATTGTTTACCAAAAACAGACACTTAGAAGATGAATTATTTATCGCTAAATGACTTCTGCCTGAATATTTTATGCTAAGAGATGAGAGACTTTTCACTGGTGCAGATAGGAGAGGTTTTAAAGTGTGACCGCATGAACACACACCAGACTGCAAAACTTAATAGGAGTAGACAGGTGAGCGCCGACCAAAAACACCCCCATGGCAAAGCAGCGTCTCTCAGTGCAACAAAAAACATGTCAGATTAGAGAGGATCTGAGATATTAAACTGTCCCAGATGAAAGACCGACACAGTGTTTTCATGAATTTACCCTACTTTGATTTGTCTAATTCAGAGGCAGCATGCTTCTATATTTATTCTAATTGAGTGTAATGATCATAAGTGAATTTCCATGTGTTATTCATAAAACACTGGGACACTGGCCAATCCCAGCATGTGAATGTTCGAGTGTTGATACATGTTGAAACAATCGTGGTTTAAACATCAAGCTAGTTTTGAAAGATGGTAAATAGCAAACAATTATCAAGGTGACAGCAACACAGAAGAATCACAAGAATTTTAACATGCCAAATAGCATACCTTAACCCTCCTGTTATGTTGTGGGTTGTGTTATGACTTTTGATGGGAACCTTTTCCATTACCATGGGCAAAGTTGATCCACGTTGAGTGGACACTCAGCAGAGAAGGGGGGGGAAACATAAATATTCTTTGCAAGGAAGTCCTAAAACATAAGACACTGCAGATACATGTGTTATAGTCATTTTCAGATTTTCAGTAAATGACCAGCAGAAATAAAAAGGTGGGATCATGATAATGAAATCCAGAAGGATGTGTCTAAAGCTGAAGACAGTGTTGGTATCTCTTCCAAGTCTGATGATTCTGATGATGAAACAAATGATGAAAACACTTGCATATATCATGCACTCACCTTCCAAACCAACTAAATATGACATAAAAAATCTGGGCAGCACGTAATGCAAAGACCAGCTATACATAGAACATACACTGGAAAGCCAGCTTTAGGAGCCCCCGAGAAGAATCAGGGTACAAGGGTTGTGCTTGATATGGCAAATGATCTAAGGGAGCACAACATAACCTGTGACAATTTCTTCAAAAGCTACAATTTAGGTCAGAACCTGCTGAAGAGAAAGCTGATGATGGTTAGACCAGTATGAAAGAACTGAGTTGAACTACCTGCTGAATATCTGGTTACAAAAAACAGGGCCTCTCAGTCTCCCATGTTTGCCTTGACAGACGACACAGCCCTGGTGTCTTATTGGCCTAAAAAGGGCAAAAATGTTGTCCTCATAGGCACTTTGCACAAAACTACTGAAATCAGCACTCCGAAGGACCAGAAATCCAGAAACCATACTTTACTTTTAGTAAAGTGGTGTCCAAAGTCGGTCCTCAAGGGCCGGGATCCTGCGTGTTTTAGTTCTCTCCCTGGTTCAAGACACCTGGACGGAACATTGATGTGCTGAGGAAGTAGGTACTACCAGGGAGAGAATGAAAACATGCAGGATGCTGGCCCTCGAGGACCGGCTTTGGACACCACTGCTTTACTACTATGCTACCAAAGAGTAGATAACTTGAACAAGGTCGTCATACAGCAACAGGTAAATAATTGCACACTGGGAGCGAAAAAAAAAAAAGATCTATGTATAGCCATTGATTTTTCTGTGTAGGTTTTCCTACATGACATTAAAAACATTTAGTGAAAAACGATGAATTATCCTCATTCCTTCTATATCTGTAAGAGGTAAGGAACGTCATTGCACTAAATATTGATTTAAATTGTTATTAATGGAGTAAATAATCGGAGACAAATGTTTTGGGGAAAATTTTGGTATTCTGACACTACTGCAAATTTAAAAATTCTTTGGGTCAAACTGACCCAGGAACATTATTACTGTACCTCAGAAATGAACATTTTGAGTAAGGATCTGTCTCTAACAGCTCCCAGCAATGTATCAGTTCATCAAGCTTTGGAGCATCTAAATAAATCTGGCAGGCCACTCAGTGATTGATATGGAAATGTCACAATGGGATGATATGATTAGTATTCATGCGGTGTTAGTTTTTAGCTATATATCATGATTTCCATTTAACCCAAAAAGTTCTAACTTGGTCTTGTTTGACCTGAGCACCTTTAACATTTTCTTCATCACCAACATGGCTTGTGGTAAACTTTATAAGGGATGTGAAATGCCTTTCTTTCAACAATATCTTTCTTATTGCCACTCTTCCTTAAGGGCCAGTTTTGTAGAGTCCACACTCATTTGAGCTCTGGATCTTTGCAGCTCTGTCAGAGTTACCCAGGACCTCTTGGCTGCTTCTGTTATTAATCTTCTCCTTGCCCAGTCTTTTAGTTTAGAAGTACAGCCATGTCTTGTAGATGGTGCAGGTGTGCCTTACTTTTCCCACTTTTTGATAATTGAAAGAGTACAACGTCTCTGTGAGACATTCAAAGCTGATCTCTCTTTTGAATTGTCATAAGAACTTGTTTTGGATCAGCTGGAGGCTGTTAATTGTATTTTGTGGACAAAATCACTCCAAACTTTTCAGACTTGTATTTGTAAAATTCGGAAGTCGCAGAAGTGATACATCTAAAAGTTGCTGGATAGTAGCTTTCCAAGATTAGAGACCCTTGTTTTAAGGTGAGTATTAATTCAACAGTTCATAACATCCCTGTCTTTCCATTCGATGACCACATTCTCGAGCAACAACAAAAAACTGCCACTTGAAAATCATCACATAGCTACTCAGCTCTCAGCTATTTAAAAACCTAGAAAACAATAAGACAATGTAGATTTAACTTGTAATTTTACCTCTGTTCTTTGTCCATAGCAATATAGCTGACCAAGTGTTGGCGATATCTTCATTTGTAAGAGGTCTTGTCCGAAAGGTGTCTTTACAATTTATACAAAGCATCAGGGGTTTTAGGAGTAAGGTAAAGTGGAGTCATTAGTACTGAATTAGTACTCAAACATGAAAGATGGGTATTGATCTTTTTAAAAGATACAACAATAAATAAATTAATGAATAAAAATGGCTTTAGAATTTAGAACAAATGAGGAAATAATGGTACAATTCAATTAGAACCTATTTAAACACAAAACTGCAGGGGGGATAATAATAAATTGCATGCTTACTTTTCTCAAAAAGATCCTCTCTTTTGATTAATAAATTAGTTTTTGATGAAAATATTCAGAAAATGTTTTGCATTCATGCTCAGTATGAGAGATTGCTGCAAAGTCAGTGACACCATGCAAGCAATTGTCTAATGTCACTGCAATGACTCAATGTCATCTGCTGGGTTTGCTTAGACAAAAAAACTTATTAAACTAATTTCAATAATGAACTGAACTTGACTGCATCGTTTGAGGACTAGGATCATTTGGAATGTATGTATGACTGGACTGAATCGACCTTTTTGTTTTGTAAAGTGCCTTGAGATGACTTGTGTTGTGAATTGGCACATTATAAATAAACTAAATTGAATTATTTTGCTTATGTGGGCCTTTCTGTGTTGCTGACTCTTATTTTTAAATTTTAATGCTCTTTTAAGCATTTTGTGATGTTTTTAAAATGAGTGTCATTTGGATCAAATTCAGATTAATTTACAAATCTGTTAAGAAACAAGCAAGTGCTCAAATTCATGACATATACATTTTTTTATAGAGTGGACTGGAGAGTGTTGCATACCAGGATCAGCAGTTTATAGTGACTAAATGAAATGGAAAGCTGGGAAAAAGTCCAATTCCCAGTAACTTAACTCAGTGCACTCCTCTGAAAATTATTCATGAAAATGTTGCAATTGCCTTGTTGTTCTGCTGACCCATAAACATGTTTCTGAAAATTTTGGAGAGATTAAGATATTCTCCATCTCTTTCAGGTTATGCATCACCCACCCCCAGGCTCCCCCTTTCCCTCCCATCCACCAGCCTGCACAGCGATGCCTTTCAAGGCGTGGAAAGATGAGAGGGTCTGCTCTATCAACCAAACTGGGAAGAAGTGAGATACCTTAGCTGCGTCTCCCTATGAGAGTTGCCAGTCACAATGAAGTTCCCACACACGAGGCATTGGGTTCGAGTCTCACCCTCGCCTCCTTGCCTTTCACTATTCATCCTCATCTCTGATAAGGAGGGAGAAAGAGACTGAGAGAGGCGGGGAGAGAGAAGGAGGCATTAGTGTGAAAAAGGACCAAGATGAATGAAAGGAAAACGAGAGGCACTTGGGGAAGGGAAAAAGAAAGGCAGAAACGAGGGGAATGATGAAAGAAGCGTGTGGAGAAGAGAGCATGAGAGATTAGAGTGAAGTGGAGGAGAGAATGAAGGGACAGAAGAAAAGTGAGAGCGTGAGACAAGAAAGGGTGAAAGAATGAGGCAGCAGATGTTGGTGAGTCTGCAAGCATGGTATTAATAAAATTGTCTACAGTTTCTACTATAACAGCTGTATGATAATAATAACAATGGTAAGTGGTGATGCAACTTTAAGAGGCAGTGGTTATATTTAGAGTATTTGCATCCTTCATTCCTGAAAGCTGCCCACTGCCTCACATCTAGCAGCATTTACAATCTGTTTATGAGTTTTCTGGAAAACAGTGTCTGTAACTTCTTTCATAAACCTCACCAGCTATTTTATTTTATTTCACAAGCTGGCATTTATTGATCCACCTTTGAAACACTGTAAAATTTCTGTTTGGGGCTACGTTCATAAATGCTGGTCTGGGCTTGAAAAGCGCAGGAATGAATGATAAAACTGGTTTTTCTGCTCTCAAAAACAGGCAAGTTATTTCATCCACAAATATCTCTCTGGGCGTATATCCTTTGAAAATGATTAGTGCAGCCTTTTAAAGGCCAATATCCATATTTTATCGCGGGTCATGCTTCTCACCCGTCAGCGTTCCAAACATTTTAGGAACAGGACTACTACAGTTCCCAGAAAGGCTGGCTTTGGTTCTGTAATTGGCTTTGAAGCCAGTTAATTAGAAAATATCTTGTAGAACGGAAGTCGGAGATGAAAATAAACCACTCTTTATTTTGAAGGTCATGCTTTGGTGGTTTCAGTGGTTTAGGAAATTCTGCTGAGCAATGAGGATGTTAAGATGCAGTTCAGCAGAAAGGTCTTACCCCTCAAATGGATTTACTCCACCAACTAAAATGGCTATAAAGGCATGAAGAATGTCAGATATCTGAAAAGTACGCATCCATTGAAAAAAAAGCAAAACTCCACCTACTGATAGACTTCATGCAGCCTCTAAATTAAAACTGTCACAGGCTTATATTTAATGAAAAAATTCTCCCACCTTCACCGGTCTTCTCTTTTTTACAAAACATTCCTGCTGCTACAATGTGCAACTCAATATCAGCTGGTTTAAAAATTACATGATGGCTTGTAAAGGGTTTCCAGTTGCCATATTATGGCACAACGTGGTATAACTGTTAAAAGCAAAAAGATGTTCGTGCAAAAGTCTTACACATACTCATGGAGGTGGCTACTGCTGCATTTTTAAATTTATCAATATTCAAAAGAGGGCCTTCATCTATGAGTAGACAGAACATTATTTCACCATAAACTAGCAATGTCCAGGTGTTTTCCTGTAGTATTTATGGAAGAGGATTCAAAACAATAATCAAAAGAGTTGATTGAGAGCTAAGGGATTATTTCTGAGAGCTTCAAGGAGGACATGGACATAGCAAACAGAGTTTTTCCCATGAAAACATTCAGTAATTTTCTCAACTACAATGGTCTCTATGCATACTTACTGCGCAAGACTCCACTGCTGAAGAAAAAGCACATTGAAGCTTGTTTAAAGTTTGCTGCTGAAGCCAGTGAAATACTGGGAGAAAACAGTCTGGTGAGGTGACGTCTAAAGCTGAGTTCTTTGGATGTATTTGCATTATACCATGTTTGGAGGAAGAATAGTTCTGCATATAACAGCAATTACACCATGGCGAAAGGGAAGTTTTTAGGTGGGAACCTCTTGGTGTGGGGTGTCTTATAGAATATGGTACTGGCAGATTTAATATATTTGGAGACGGGATGAATGGAGAAATGTACCAGAACATTCTTGCCAAGAATCTGAAGATGAAATGAGAGTGGGGTTCCAAGCAAGACAATAGTCCCAAACGAACACCCAACGAAACTGCTCGTTGGTTTTAGAGAAAGATACTGAAACTGCTAGACTGGTCAAATCAACCACCTGACTTGTATCCAATTGAAAATCTATGGAAAAAAACTGATGGTCAAAGTGGATAAAAAGGACCTCTGGAACCTTCAAGATTTGAAGGAAATTTCTGCTTAAGAATGGGTCAAAATCACATCTGAGCAGTTTATGTGACTTGTTCCTTCATGTGGGAGACATCTTAAAGTTGTGATAAACAAAAAATGCTTTTTCACAAAGTATTTTAAACATTTTTTAAGGGAGTTCACTACATAATATTTCTTGTCATTCTGGATTTTTACTTACAACTTTATTTGTGGACTAATTTGGGTTGATTTCTTTTTATACATGGATTAACTGTTTCAAACATCTGACATGATGTGATTTCATTAGAAATATCTGGAATATATTAAGTGAGAAAAACACTGACATTTAAAATACTTTTCCCCCTGCTGTTCACGCTGTATATGCTGCATTTAAACAAAGTAGCAGCTAGAAATAAACACACTCAGACCTGCTCGCTCACAGAGAAGATAACACTGTTGTTGTCCTCTCCCACACACAAACTCAGCACAGAACAGCAGTCTTTTTCACTGAAGTGGATTAGTCTCCACAATGCCAGCCTTTATTCCCAATGGAATGTGACTTTTTGGTAAGAGTGCACCCCCCCACACACACCATCACCTCCACCACTCAGGAAAAACCGTCTAAACTATTTTCACTTTTTAAAAACAATATCATCAATCAAGGCAGGTGGGCGGCTGTCAGGGGCCAGAAATGCCCCACTTAGACATCACATGAGGTTGATTTTTGTCTTCATTGTGGGGTGGAGCTGGTGGGGGTAACACCAGGAGGGGGGGATATGACAGAGTTCCCCATAATAAAGCATCTATTGTCTGTGCAGTCTGAACTGCTCGGTTATCATGTTGTATTATTCTTAAAATAAAAGTTATATTTAAAAAAGTATGAGCAGAATGTGATCCAGCTGAACCTTGATCAAAAGAATTATTCTGATTTATTGGACAAATTAAAGTCCATTAGAGGGCAGAACCTGCGGGGTATAAATATGAAACCGGGGCTGCTACGTTTGATTCATTTTTATTATGAATTATACTGATATTTACACTGCCCTCATCATGAAATACATGCACACTTAACTGCGCTAATAACCCATCTAACTGGAACAGGAACAGTTTCCCACAAGTCACCTCTGGACATCAGCACATTGTCCTTTACTTTCATGTGACTCATGTTCCTATGACAGCATGTAGAGCTGAACAAACGCTGCCTTATAAATATGCGTGGTTGTATCATGATTCAATGCAACACACTGATTCCTCCCTGTTAAAGGATGGAGGTCAAGTCAACGTCACATGAAAGCAGGGAATCTTCAAGTACTTCTAGCCTCTGTGCTGTTATGTAGGATGCTTTTTCCCCATAATTAATGAGTCACAAAACTTAGCTGCAGGTCATAATATATGTGTTTGAGTTGGCACCCTACATTTTACATGAACTGAATATTAACAGCTCGTGCAAATGCAATGTGACTGCTGCACTTAAGGGGTTAGACCAGGGTGTCAAACTCATTTCATTTTGGGCCATATCAAAATCATGAATGTCCTTAAAGGGACGGTAATGGCAGAATGTATTGACAAAACTACCCATTGACAAACTGTTAAAAATATTAATAAATAGCTGTCTCTACATTCGATGAGTACTTCTTGAAATTAAATAATATTGAACATCTTTTCAAATTGATGTAATTTGGCAGAATATAGATGATGAATACTGCTCTGATTGCTGATTGCTCTAATTCACTTTTTCACACATTTTTGTGCCTGCTATCCACCCAGTCTTAGCATCTAATTTGCAAAGCAAATAACATCGACAGGCTGGTGCAAACATGTGCTAAAATATGAGCTGTTTGCACTCTTTTTCATCAGATAGCAAGTGTTGTCACCTTAGAATCTAACTTTGTACATCTTTTACTGATGGTAAAATTACTGAGTTATACAGTGGACCCTTGGTATTTGCGGGGTTAGGGACCACATCCAAACAGGATAGCTAAAAACCCCAGGATAGTTGAAAACCCCTCAAAAACACTTATACCTGACAGTTTTGAGATTTCAAACACCAAATATACCTTAAAATTCAATTTTATGCACAGTGGAAACCGTCTTGGCACTACCGCAGAAGCTAACTTCTATAGTCTTCCTTATGTTGGGGGCTCAGCCAATCTTCCTTATGTTGGGGGCTCAGCCAATCTTCCTTATGTTGGGGGCTCAGCCAATCTTCCTTATGTTGGGGGCTCAGCCAATCAGCACCAAGGAAAATAAATGTCGCTCCTGGATTGGTTTCTTTGCAAACACCAGCTAATAGCGTGTCAGGCCCCATTGCACCTAGTTATTTCAGCTTCCAATTAGCATCTTAATTTCAAATATCTTAGATATGTTCTACAACAACAACAACAAAAAAAAAAAATCTGTGAAAAGGTAAATTTTCTTTGAATGATTTGGAGTTACATTCCATAAAAAACCCCACAAATTGGTGATTCCACAAATCTGGAACCACAAATAAGTGCAGGTACACTGTGCAGGAATTCAGTCTGGTAGTACGGCTAACTTGGGCAACATTTAGTGGTACTTAAAAAAGATTTTGACATGAATTGTTTGCAAGGTAAATGTGAACAAATTAGGTGTCAGAAAAAGCTACTACACCATCTTGTGTTGTTTTTTTTTTTTTTTTTTTTTGCTTCATCAGAAACTTCTGATAGGGGAAGTGCAGTGAACACATTTTCAAGTGCTCCCGTGCAAGCTGGTTTAGAAGATGATAGTTGGATCTTTTTTCAGGGTGTGATATCAAACCCATCTTAAATGTACTTTTGTTCCTAGTTTGAAAAAAAAAAAAAAAAAAAAAAAACATACAAAAAAATAAAATGTATTTCTTTGTGTTTTGTACTTTTAAACACTTTTGCAACACATTCACAGCAGGAGCCTACAAACTGTTTTTGTGAAAAAAATTTGTAATATTAATGTTTAACCTATAAAGACAAAACAGTCGATTTAGTGAGAGACCTGACTTTACCACTAGAAATTCTAACTTTTGGTGACTTTTTAGTTAGGCTTTCCAAGTTATAGACTGAAAATTGAATACCTGAAGAATTGTGTACTCTGATGTACCATAAAGTGTCAATGGATTAGATTTTTTGTTGTTGTTTTATGACATAACAAAAAAGTTATTATACTGTCCAAGTCCTGCTGTGCTACTTTGAAAATATACATCACCATTTTTCTTTCAATTGAGAAATTACTTTTCAGTGCATTTTAGCTTTTTTATAGTTAGATATGTTGTGACAACTAATTACTATAGTTAGTGAGACTGATCAGCTATGGTTCCATTGAGCACTGATGGACTACCACACCTAGAACCCTTTGATGTTCCACAACATGGGAGTTGCATAGCTCATTATCCATACAGAAAGACATTATTTGACATGAAAATAAACAATTTTATCTGTATGAGTGATAATGCTGCTGTTGGAAGCTGACTTTCATGAAGGTATCGCAAAGACTTGAATGACTCACTATTTTAGAAATTGGTGATTTCAAGAAACTGAGTTCCAAAAACAGCCCTCAGGATATATTGTGATGCCATTATTTCATGCTGTCAAGGCATGTCCTCTGGGAAGTGGTGTGCTCGTCATAACTCTGTGTCTAAATACATTGCAGCTTTGAGGAATGAAGGGAAATACTGTATGTTCCTCAGGGCAATGTTAAAGGAGTTAATTAGCTCTTTTTAGTGGGTGTAGCATTGTATAAATGTGTTTAGAAACACCACCACCAATGTAAAAACACCTTTTTATTTTTCATCTGACTGCAAATAAATTAAATGCATGGTTATAATGCAACACTGAAAATTGATTATATTTCACATGAAATTACGTCCTTCAAATAAAAGCAAACTAATACTTTGCTGGGCAAGTTGATGTCTAACTCTGGTTTATGTCTTCTATCCATCGATCCGGGGGCAGCAGCCTCAACAGGGAGAGCCATACTTCCTTCTCCCCAGCCACTTGGGCCAGCTCCTCCGCGTGAATCCAAGGCATTCCCAGGCTTGCCGAGAAAAGCTGTAGTATGTAAATTTTATAAATAATATTTTTTTTCCCCACATATTTGTTAAAACTGTCACTATGTCGTGACAGAATAACATGAGACAGATGATTTGTAAAACAATCAAGCTCCTTCACCTTCTCCTTGTGGTCCTACTGCCATCTGCAGAAATATACCGCTCCCAGTCAGAACCAATCAGAGCCAAGAGGAAGGCCTTATCGTTGTCAAACATTGCTCGTGTACATGCAGCTCAATGTGGTCATGGTGGAGACACATCTCACCGTTACAGGAAAACTGTTCATCGGTGGCCATGCTTACTAGCCTGTGCATTAATGACAGGCTCCATACTGCAGCTTTTAATTGTAGCTCTTCTTATTTCTTCATTCATATTAAAACACTACTTGTTCATTTTGACTCTTTTTCACGTATTGTCGCATTACAACCACAAACCTCAGTGCATTTAATCAGGTTTTATGTGATAAATAAACACAAAGTCCTACATGATTTGGATTTATTTTAAAAGTATCATATGTTTAAAACCGAAAAAAACTGAAATGCAGATGTTTTCAGAACAGGTTCTGCTAGAAGTTTTGTTGTCCATCATTGTAACATCAAGAATATCCCATCATAATGTGTTTTTACCCATCAATTTTTAAAATGATAATAATGACATTTTTAATTGCATTTAATGTTCATTTGGTTTAGGTAATATTCAACAAGCTGACCAGAGAATCCACACATCAAGCAGATACATACATGTAACTTTTTATCCACAGTGACAAAATCAACTGACTGTGGCCCCAGTAGCTACATATAAACAATGGCAACATTTTCCTCATTTTGTGTAAAGAATTTTAAAAACCTTGTATTATTTACTTCCTATTCACAAATATATTTTATTATTATTTTAGCCAGAAAGGATTATATCTACTACATACAATTTCAGTACAAATTTGAAAAAAAGATAATCTAATTTTCCATTTTCTTTCTTTTGTTTTTAAAAATGTTCGTTTACATTAAAAGCTACAAAATCATGAAATCATTGATTCCCGTAACAGAATATGTTTAACCATTTTGACAGATGTCTGAGCTGCAAAGCATAATTGTAGATAGAATAAAATGCTGAAAGTCTTAGTTGGCATGTAATGAGAGGCTGACAAGGTTACAATAAATAGCTTGTTGAGATGTTTTATTGCTAAATAACAATGTTGCTTGCATAAATGTCAGTGCTGATGATGTTGCTTGGCCAACTTGGTGTTTTATTTTTGCTATAATTGAGCTCAAATCAAAAGGAATCCTAACTCACTCTGACATTTTGTAAAATTTTCCAAACCAAACTTAATTTTTAAGTTTAATCATAAGATAACAAGGTAATAAAATAAAAGCTAGTGCAACAGCACTACAGCTGAAAACTGTTTGCAGTTCATTGCTATTTTTGCAAACAAAGCCATAAATTAATTCCATTTGGGAGTGAAGTTAAGAGTGTGCTCTTCTTTTTGTTTTCATGCACCCATGTGGCTGACAGTTTCCTTCCCACCAGCTTCCAGCAGCCGAGGCTCAGCCGGCCAGATGTCTGTGATTTATGGAGTGGCAGAAGCTGTGGCAGAGAAAGGCCGCCAACGCGTTAACCATTATCCGCCACAGATGGAGCCTGACGGCTTTTGCATCCAGCGGTTGCACACATCAGATCACAGGCATGTGCCTTTTATCCTAAATCACAATACTGTTTTTATTATGATTGTGTGCAAGCTGGCAGCTTCGTGACACTTTCAATTGTGTCTCGGCCTTTGATGGCCTTGATGTTGCTTTATAAATGGTGTCTTCCAGCAGGAAGACAGTTTGCTTTTGGTTCCATATGGAACTTAGAGAGGCGATAGGACAAGAAATTATCAAACGGAGTTTAAGGAAGTCGGAAACATTAGCTATTCAGGGCCACCATGGAACTCCTTAATTCCTCAAATCCAATTTAGTGGCTCCCCTGCCCAACCCCATCTTCTTCCTTCCTCTTTCTCCCCTCCTCCAACTCAGCCGCTATTGCTTTTTTTTTTTGTCTTGAAGGGGCGGGTAGGTTATGCCACAGAGGTTCAGACAGGCAGGATATAGTCACTCAAACTGTCAAAAGTCCTGATTAATGCTTTTCCCCCTTCAGGGCAACCTCGCCAGCCTCTTTGCATCAGTCCATCCATCCATCCATCTATTCCTTCACCCTGCTGCCCATCTTGCATTGCAGACCTCTTTTATATGTCCTCCCATCCATCTATTAGTCAGTCCATCCATCTATCCATCCTGCTTGCACAGCATGTATCCATCCATAAAGCCAAATACCCGATTTCCTATTGATTTCCCCGACTGCCACGCTGCTCCATCCATCTATTCAAAAAACTTTTTTCTGGCTGAAAATCACATCCTGAACTAAACAGCTTTAAACTTTTTTTTTTGGTTTATCTTCAAACATATGCTTTTACCTTTTTTTTTTTTTTTTTTTTTTTTTTTTTTAATAAATAAGCTTATTACCTTTCAAATAGATCACATTTCATCTTAGTGTCTTTTTATAAAAAGCCAGCTGACATCAATAACATTTTTGTTATCATTTCGTTTTTTAGTTAACAACATAAATTCAAGAGATAAAGAGTGAAACTCAAGAATCTTACTGTTAAACCAAATCTGGCAGCAGATGCTTGGTTTCCGAAGTGTGCCTTACTCTGATTGTGAAATGTGTTCAAGGACACAGTGTCCATTGTTTCATGTCATTGGAGTTATTTCCTTTGGATTAATAATTATTTTAGTTTATTTTGGCCTTGTATTTTATTGCCAATCTGTTTGATGTTAAACCTTACCAGCTGTGGAACCATGACTCCTTATTATGACAAACACAGTCAATCTGTCAGTGATCATTCTTTTCTTCCCAGATACGGAGGAAAGCCAAAGAAAAATAAGCCGTTATGTTCATATCATTCACTATCAGAACATTTTTTGAGCACGGTTGGAGACAAAAGAAATTCACCCTTACAACCAACCCGCTTCCACATTCAGCACATATTAGTTGCATTTAGCTGCTGGCTACAAACCCGTCTGAGCTGTATGTTGAAAACACCAATAGGTTTCCAGATAATTTAACATGTCAAAAATGCATGGAAGCAGTTTGTGAAGAGAACTGGGATAGACTGGAATAGACATATTTTATTTTTAAGTGCCATCTATACCGTGCAGCTGGGACCTGCAAAACAACCATAGGATCTGCCAAGACTACCGAGAATGATCGGCAAGCAGACAGAGAGAATATGGATCTACTTCAATCACTTAGCTTCGGCATGACTGCACATGGAGCAACATCTATGGTATGTTATTAATTGCAGCATAAATATCAACGTCAATGGAGGAGGCGAACATGGCTCAAACATAAAATGCTAAACTGTTTGCAGCAGGAATATTTCCTTATTCTGAATTGTATTTCTTAAGGGAAAAGTCTGTCTGACTGGGTGAATAATCCACATCAGACTCTGTCCAGAGTCGCTTGCCCTGCATAATTTTACTAAAGCCAACAAATTACCATGAAGCTCAGATCTTTCTGTCAGCCCTCCTTGTTTACAATTTTTTCCTGCTGTCTATCATCTTTCCTTATGACCACCGCCGACATTGGAGGACCCCAAAGTTCACTATGCAGAAACAGTAGGGTTTCTTTTATTTCCTTTTATAGACTCCTTCTTAAAAAAATGCAGATTTTGATGAAATCCTGCTTTGAACATGGTTTTTGTATTCTGCTGTTTTTGTATATTAAGTGCACAAACGTTGAAAGGAAAAGCTTCATGCAGAGTTTAGCCAGAAATATTTCCCCTAAAAGAACTCAACTTTTCACCAATGTGATTTGAAAACACGTTTGGATTCCTGAACATGTTTTTGAACTGGTGTTGCGTGTTTCCACAGAAAAAAAAACTGTGGTTCTACTTGGATACTGCAGATTAGATGGTTTTTGTGCATGAATCGTGACGTCTCCCGTGGGCGGTCAACAGGTGGAGGATAAGCCGACAGCGAAGTGCTGTGGTCTGTTTAAACCCAGCGGCTGATTTTATTTTGGGCTGAGTGAAGCGCTGGAAAGCAGAGACGCGGTATCTCCACTATAGCCTGGTAAGCGTGCCGGCGTACGAAGTTATCATCTTCTTTGTTGTTTTATGACATAAGTCTCTCTGTTATGTACAGTAAGAGTGAACACTGGATTGGTGAAAGGTCTGTGGATTATGAAATTAAAAGAAGATATATATAAAAGAAAAAAGGAAGCAACATGCACGATTCAGCCAGCTCCACCATCTTGCTGCTATGCTGTCCTACCATGTTGTATAATACCCACTGTTGACAACTCATGCTTGGTTACCCAAACTGATGGAAACAGCCGTTGGCTCTCAACAATTACCGAAGGCCCCCGAACCAAACCAGTTCAAGAACGAGAGTTCTTTCAGTGGAAAAGGCCTAAAATGTGGTTCTCTGCTCTGTAGGTCCTGAATTTTCATGTTGTTATGCACATATTGATGTACACCAGCTTCTTCTCAACTTCTGTTTTTTGTTTAAGCATTGTGCATGTACGTATAGTTTCAGTCAGACGTGTCATATTTAGTTTGGGCTTGTAGTGATGTAAAAGAGCTGTTATTTTCCTATGTTGAAATGATTATACAACATCATTATAAAGTAATAATAAAATCTAGATGTTCTCAAATGGAACTGAAATTGAATGAAAACATATTTTAATCAAAGATTTAAAATTGCCGGCTTGTTTTGATGGCTATTTTTTCCACAGTTAAACTCACTATTTGTTGATTTGTGGTGCAGTTGAAGAACTTGGCGATGTAGACATATTTAATTTGTGAAAAGTTTTTTTAAAGTTAAAACTTTATAAAGGTGCAATATTAATCTCATAGTGCCTAAAGTGACTAGGATACAAATACAAGTTTGCAAATGTAGGCATATTAAAACAGAAAATAGGAGACAACATCATAATAAGCTGTCTGAGACCAGATGGTACATAATTGTGTGCTAATGATGTTATCTTCTAACATTTACAGTTTTGTAGAAAAATGTAGTTAATAAAACAATGATGAACTAAGGGAATTAGTTCAGGCTGCAGATCAGCTCAGAATTTTAACCAGCTGAAATATGAATATTTGTTAATTCAGTTTGTATTTGCATCCTGACAAACATCAGGAAAATTCCAGCAGTACTTAGAACTTCACTGTGAAGATTTAGTAATCATTTTGGTGAATGAAGCTTTTCATCCTTCAAGGCCTAAGTCAATCTCGGAGTTACTTGTCAGGTAGGAACAGTTGTCATCAAAGACCTGCTGAGGGAATGCAGTATTCCCAGGAAAAGGGTTGACCAAAGGGAAGCAGCATCTGGAGGTTCCCAGGACTAGGCAAGGGGTGTATGTATTTTGGTTTATATGCTCTTCAGCTCTGATTAAAATCAGAAAAGACAAAGATTTAGCTGTTCTACGACAATGACGAGAAGCATAGAGAAGTTAAGGTGAGGCTTTCAAATCCAAGCTCACGCTGTATTCCGGGTCCATCCTACGGTCTCCTCCCAATGGGACATGATTCAGGATTCCAAATAACAAGCTAGAGCAGAAACCTTTTCAAATTAAGAGGCACCTTTCACTTGCTGCTACAAAATAAAACCTGTCTGGAGCCCTCCAAAAATATAGATTTTATAAATATGTTCTTAATGAAATGTTTCTTTCTGAAACTTAAGGAAGTTTTCCTATTTTCAAATTTTTGAACAAAGTTAATCAACTGACCTTGTTTTTTTTTTTCCTGAGAATCAAAACTTTATTTTCTAGAAATGAGCCCATTTGCATAAATATGAAAAATGAAGACTTAAAAGTCTAAAGCTAATAACTTAAAGCAAGAAAAACAATAAATGACTTATAAAGACCTTGTACCACTGGTGTCCTTCTGTTGTAGATGCTGACATTTCATGTAAACATACAGAACTACTAACATCACCGTTTCCAATTGCTTTTATTATAGAAAACATTTCTTATTTGGTTTTGTAAGAACCATAGTGGAGGGGCTTTGGAGCTGCAGGTTGCAGACCCCTGAGAGAGTGTCACTAGGGAGAGATGTCTGGATTTCGTTCCTGAACCTGTTGCCCCCACAACCTGATCCCAGATAAGTGGGAGACAATGAATGAATTGAAATATCTTTAATTCTGATTTAAAATTTGTTATAAATGACCTCGACAATCAGATGGGGCCATCTTATTAACCTTTGGATGAAGGGTGGAACCTTTGTCTCATCTATCCGTTTATACACAGAGTTTTCTATTCTTCTGTTATTCTGGTCCAATAGCTATGAAATTACTGGAAGCACATATTTCAACCACCGTAACCACCATGAGCAACAGCAGTATTAATTTCCTGTTTTCCTTTTTCAATATTTGAAATCTGTCAGGAATTAAACTCAGGCACACTCTGTGCATAAGGTAATACAGACGGAAGGGGATTAAAGCAATGGTGAATACACAGGAGCAAAGAAGAAAAATCTCAGAGACGGTAATACTGACTGACACGGCGGGAGGCTACAGATGCAAAAAGAAAGGAGAAGAATGAGCACATAGTCTTGTAGAACATGGGGACGTAGAGTGTGCGAGGGGTTTAAAGATGCAGACAGACGTATAGGGAGACCGATGAGGGCTCAGACTGAGCTGACAGGTGTAATTGGAATCTAAATAGCGCAGAGTGACGTTGACTGACAGCAGCTTAAACCTCCCTGGTGGTGCCCTTCCCACTCCGGCTTCCACTTCCCCCTGATACACAACACACTTATCCTGTGAAAACAGCAGAACAGACAGAGGAAAATCCACACACACCAGTTAAAGGGTTTGACCCTTGAACTTCTCCACCTAACCCCATGACCTGACATTTGCATCTCAACCTCTGTTAATGATTAGCATTGATGGACTTTATCTGCTGAGCTCAAGTAGCTGTTTTTTAAACAGGCTGGCTGCATAATCATTATCATCATCCGGTAACTATCCATCTCTAATCATTACCTCTAAATACGTTCATCAGATTCTTTTCAAGAGTTTGAAACTACATCCTGAAAGTTGTTGCTCTCAGAAAACAAGCACCAGAAGCTGTAGTAACTTGCATATTAGCGAACAAAACGTGGGTGTATGAAAGGTGGTAAGTTGCTGGAGCTCTGTTAGTGGGGTAATAGAGAAAGACTGTTACCATGACAACAACTGTAACACACACAGACAGCATTGGATCTAATTAGCCAGAAAGCTGACAATGAGATGCTAACTCTGGTAATGGCAAGATGGAAAAGGGAACAGACGGTTTGGAAAATGGCAAGGCATCATCTTGTTGATCCACCTCCTGTTTTCCCTCTCGTCTCCAAGTCTCCGGCTTCCTTCCTGTTCACCGTCAGCGTAGGCCCTACACTGTAGTAAACATAGACGTTATGAAAGCTTTTCAAAAAGAGATAAGAGCTGGAATATTATATGAAGATGGCCGTTGACGTGTCTGCCAGAGGGACCACTTCTCGAGCTGCATACAGGAAGCAGCAACAGCACATTAGCAGATTTGGAAGGTCCATTAGCATCTAAGAGGTAGAAGAAAATGTCACACCTTAAAAGAAAAAAAAAAAAAAAAAAAAAAAAAAAATAATATATATATATATATATATATATATATATATATATATATATATATATATATATATATATATATATATATATATAAATGTACTTTTGTTGAGAAAAGAGAAGTGAAAACCAAAAAAAAACAACAAAAAAAAACATGACATTCTTGACAGCATCTGAGCACATATAAATACCAGTTGAGTTAATGTCTACTGTTGTCACATATGTAGTTATACAGTTTCATTGTTAACAACAAAGTAGGTCATTTGCTTCTTTAGAAAACACCACTGCCAAAAAACGAACATATTCAAAATATTCATTAAAAGGCCTTACTGTAATAAAGAAAAACATTTTAAAAAAATATCAAGTTGTTTTTACTACCTTTAGACAATCAAAAACTGGATGGATGGGTTCTACCACTTTATGCCTCTTTAAAGACGTGGCACTAATTGTGTTGGATATCGAATGTTGTGTTGCGCTCCCTTATAGTGTTTTTTGACTCTGTTTTCATCATACAGTGGACCCCTGCCTTTTCAATCTTTAAAAGAAAATGCAGCTTGGGAAGCTGAAATACCTTGACACAATGCGACTTGACACTGTTGGCTGGTGTTTGCTAAGCAGCCAATCCAGGCGCGCCATTCCTTTTCTTGGTGCTGATTGTTTGTACCCCAAAGAGTGAAAATAAGGAAGCTTCTGTGGCAGTTCAAAGATGGTTTCCACTTTGTGTATTACTGCATATTAAGGGAAAATTTTGTGTTTGAACTGTTAAAATAAGCAGTGATAACCGTTTTTAGAGGGGGACTCAAATATTCATGGCTGTAAGCTAGTCCCAGGTGGCTGTTGTCCCTAACCCTCGCAAATACCGGGGGGGTCCACTGTATTTCAATTTAGATCTCATTTTATTCATCTGTCTTTGAATTGTTTGTTTTGTGATAAATGTATTTGTTTCACCTGGTACAGAACTTTGCTCTTACTGGGTTTTAAATGTGTTTGATAAATAAATTGACATTAACACTGACAAACTGTGTGATGAACCTTAAGAGTGTTGCTTTAGTTAGTAGATAAAAAGATTAACTTCATGACTGAGACCCTTTTTATGTGTGTCAGTGAGAAGGATTTGGGTGACAGTGTAGCTGGTTAGTTGGTAGAGGTGGAAATGTTTGGGTGTAGTCCATTAGCGTAATAAACACTTCTCTTCATGGACTGCAAATCAAGCTGAATTGCCAGGAAATACACACCAAACCTAGAAAATGTAGTTATATTCTTGGTGTGAATGTCATTTTTACTATCTTTTCTAGTCAGATTCTGTGCTTGTGTTTTTTTTTTTTTGTTTTTTTTTTTTTTTTTTTTTTTTTTTTTTTGTATTTGAGAGCAAAAAAGGGGAAATCAAGAGATACCTTTATTTGTATTGTGGTAGACAAGAAAACATGTGGTTTAAGCCAAAGCCTCATGCCTGCATCTGGCTTTACAGTGATGTTAGACTGATTGCTTATGCCTCCATGTTAGACAGTTGGACAGCAGGTGGTAGAACCAGTGGACTGTAGGATTTGCTGAGATAGTTTATCTCAGAAAAGAGTCAGTATGGTACCAGATAATCCTTTAGAACTTTCTAAATGCATAAGATATTTGCAGGCAATGACATGACACATCAAAAACGATTTTGTTTTGTATGTGTCAAGATACACTAAGCAAAGCCCAGTTAGAGACTCACAAGTAGGTTCAATGTTGGATCAGTTTTATATTTATAACCAAAAAGAGAAACTTATTGTTCAGTCGACTTACTGTGAAACTTAAAATTTTGTTGTCAGCCAGATTTGTCTGCCTTTGTTTTTGAAAAAGTCAATTTGAAGAAGTGAGGGTATGATCTTAGTGTCTCTATAGAGGTCATGCTCTGAGAAGATGCCTCCAGGATATCATAAGGAAGATTTTGTGTTTTCTAAATCAAAATTTTATTCATTTCAACATTGGTCATGTATTTTTTTTTTTTTTTAGCCATAATTGCCAGATAGATAAAACTGCTTGTGGGCTTATAATAGTTGAATGTCAGTTTCCTCTCGTAGGTTAGCTTACAGGGCCTTGCAACAAAGAGATGATGCAGAGCTAATTAGATTCCCTCAGTGTTTTATGTACAATGATGTGGTATTCCTACTTGTAGAGGACAAAGTTAATTTAGAGTGAATCGTATATTCCAACCAGATTCATGATGATTTATGGACTTCCCATATCATTCTACCATCCGTGCAACCAATAAGTTACAGAGAAAGAAGGGTAAGCTTGTTACTCAGAGCAAATTTGACCTGTGACCTCCTAATATTACTTACACATATTTCTACCTAAAGTATCGCTTTGTTTTTTTGTTTCACTGTGTATAAAAATGTGCCTCCTTTGGTCTCAGACCCTTAATAATCAAGGTCCATCATCCATTAGAGATCTGATTGGTCCATATGTTCCTAACAGATCACTTCACTCTCAGTCTGCAGGTTTACTAGTGGTTTCTAGAATTTCTAAAAGTAGAATGGGAGGCAGATCCTTTACTTATCAGCCTCCTCTCCTGTGGGATCAGCTCCCAATTTTAGTCTGTGAGGCAGACACCCTGTCTACTTTTAAGACTAGGCTTAAAACCTTCCTCTTTCATAAAGCCTATTATTAGTACCTTAGGTTATCCTGAGCTATCTCTGTAGTTATGCTGCTATAGGCTTAGGCTACTGTACAACATGACCATTTTCCCCTCACTCAGCTACATTCTCCTTCTACTCTTCAAATTTTGCATTGTTTACTGTTACTTCAAGTTTTAAATGTATGTTCCCTCAGTTTTTTTTCTCTTCATAAAAGCAACATTTGGACTGGTGATCTATTTAGCAGTGACATCTTCCTTGAAGGGGACATTGGCTGAGCTTTGAATGTCTCATTAAGACATACTCTTTCAACATTCAAAAGATGGAAAAAGTATGGCACACCTGCACCACCCACAAGACATGGCTGTACTTCTAAACTAAAAGACTGGGCAAGGAGAATTAATCATAGAAGCAGCCAAGAGGTCCTGGGTAACTCTAACTGGGATGCAAAGATCCAAAGCTCAAATGAGAGTGTTTGCTGGCAAAACAGTGTGGACTCTACAAAACTGGCCCTTAAGGAAGAGTGGCAATGAGAAAGACATTGTTGAAAGAAAGCCATTTTACATCCCTAATGACATTAAAACTTTCCATAGTCTGTAGTTATGCTGCCATAGGCTGAGGCTACTGGAGGACAAACTGACCACTTTGCCCTCACTTTCTTCTTCTACTACTCTCTAATTTGTGGTATGTTATTATTTCAACTGTTAACTTCTTGTTTTCTCTCACTTTTTTCTCCATAGAAGCTACACCAGGTCTGACATTCTGTTTGGCTGTGATACCTTCCTGGAAGGACTAATTGTTCTCCCTCTCCTGCTATTAACGTTTTGATTTCATAAACATAAAAAATAATCATGAATCAGGGCTATATTAATAAAAACGACTTGAACTGAATTGCTTGCACCTTTAAAGATGAAGCAGAAAAACAATGAGGCACTATCTTGATTGATATTCAAAACCTTATAATCTAACAATTTAACATGCTAAATAAAGATGCCAACATTGACAACAAACTTTAAATTACACACAGAATTCACATTTATTTCAGCCATAAAAGGCATAAAGACTGAACATTATATCTTTTCATATTATTGTCTCATTAAGCCTGTTTTCCAACTCCATTTGTTTAAAGGCAGCCAAAAGGTATATTTGCTTCAATGACATCATTCAGTTTTAGGGCAGTTACAGCTGAGGTTTATTCATGGCCAATTTTTCAGCACAGATATTGGCAGGTTTTCCTGTTCCCCTCTTAGTGCCAAGGCCACTAAGCTTATTTGTGGACCCTTCATTTTAGCACCACAACAGCCGAGGCGGCTTGCAGCCCTTTGCAGAGCCGAACACTTCTGCAGCCGAGGCTCTGTTATGAATTATGTTGTCTAAACTGCCTCACCTCTGACATTTTCTTTTCTTTAATCCTCACAAAGAAAAGTACCGTCGCTCATTTTCTTGGAGCAGTCTTCGTACAGTAATAACCATAATTAACATGCCATTGTTGGTTATTTGGGTTTGATTGCCATGGCAACTGATTCACCTAAGCTTGCTGAAGGAGGCTGCTCTCCAGACCCCTAAGCCTCGGCACAGCAAATCTATGTGAACGGGAGGGAGAATAAAGGAGAAAGAATGTATGAAGGAGGGAGAGAGTGTGACAGATTGTGGAGTGAGTCAAAAATAGAGGGAAAAAGAGGGAGGGAGCAAAACCATATCAAAAAGGCAATGCTAGTGGATATAACAAGGAACAAGGCAAAGTCTTTTTATGCTTGATTCATGGTGATTAAAGAAGATGTTGCCTTCAGGGTGCCCACAGATCTTTCTGGATGATGTGCAACCTGAGAAAAGGGAAGGATGGAGTAACGCCAATCTAAATCACATTAAATAAGGGTATGCTTATTATTAAAGATCAAATATGTGAATGCTCTGTAAACTATTAAAAGGAGTAGGCAAGCGTAGATATCAACTGGGGCATTGTTGCTTATAGCTAAAAAGATGAAGAATAATATAAAGGAAATACAGAACAGGTTCCAAGCCCAATAACTTCAAAACATCAGAATAAAGATAAAACCTTTGAACTAAAATACAAAATTTGTGGCAAACATTTATTTTCCCCTTTATTTGAACTTTTACTCATCTATCAGTCAATCAAAGAGAAGAATTGTCAGTGCATTTCCTCACCGGTGTTAACTCAAATCAAGGAATTATGCTGACACCAACTCAACTTCACTCCATTTGCAAGTTGGAAATTCAGATGAATCTGCAAACAGATGTCTTTAGTGACCGAGCTAACCTCTATTTGTAATCCAAACACAAACTACTGGAAACAATGTGGATTTTTTGTACTCGACCACTGTAGCTATGTATCTGTTTGCTAATTATGGTTGTACAGTCCAATGGAAGAGACTAATTTAATGATATAAAATCATCAGAACAGAATTGAATAGGAATATCCGTTTGTGTCGCACAGCATGGAAACTCAGGTGTACCAGCAGCAAGTTGGTTAATGGAACCATCCATATTTAAATTAAGGTAAAAATACACAAACAAAAAAATAAGAATAACAGACTCTACAGTAAGGGCAAACTAACAACAGCCAAAAGACTGCCAATACCATCTGGAATGTGTAAATAACAGCAGGGTTGTAAAAACTTGCTGAGTTTGAGTTTGTTAGGAGCAGTGGTGGTTAGAGAGTCTTAAAGCTGCAGGCAGTAGTGATCTGTGATAACGCTCCTTTGTGCACCTAGGATGCAGCAGTCTGTCACTGCAGGAGCTCTCCAGTTTATAAAGAGTTTCATGCATGGGGTTGGAGACATGGTCCAACAGTGATGTTGCTTCAGCCAGAGTTCTTCTGTCTCCCACCACCTGCAATGGGTGAAGGGAGCATCCGAGAACATAGCTGAGCTTCCTGACGAGCTTATCTAACCATTTCCTCTCATCTGGAGATAAGTTGCTGCTCCAACAGACCATAGAAGATGATTGATCCCAAAAGTCAAAAAAGGTCTTCAGGAATGCCCCATCCATTCATAAATTAAAATTTTATTTCTGAAACTATCATGTTTTATTTGGATAGCAGCTGTAATGAATTTTTAGTTTGGGTTTGGTGAGGAATGTCCAACTTCTCAAAGCTATTACACAATTAGAGGATCTTCCAGATTATCTTTTCAATTTTAAAAATGGGAAATTCTGGCTTCCAAAATAAATGGAAGACACTAAGAAGGTCTACTGTAGCAAACAGACAGCTACTTACCAATTATCCTCTATTAGTTTAGCCCTTAACTGCAACAGCACGAATCAGGTATACTATAACAATGTATGGAAAGGTATAGACACACAAATATCAATTACGATACTAAAGTATACTGCTGTTTGGCATTAATCTTTGAGGAGAAACATATGAATTTTTTCATATTTGATATTAAAAGGCAAGATCCTTGGTTTGAATCCTAGACATAGGTCTTTCTTTGTTGAGATTGCATATTCTTCTCATGCATGTGTGGATTCTCTCCAGATGCTCCAGTTCTCTGTGGCAGTCTAAACACATGACTGTTAGGTTTGTTGGTCTCTCTGAAGTTCCCTTAGGTATAAGTGTGTGTGTGTGTGTATGCTTCTTTTATCCTGTGAGTCTCTGTGTTTCCCTGCGGTGGGCTAAAAAAGGATAAGCAGGCATAGACAATGAATGCATGGATGAAGAAGATGGAAAAGAAAGTCATAAACATGTGAATCATGAGTTCCATAGATACAAATAGAATATTAGAATACAAATATTAAACATTCTGAAAGAGTTTGATTACTTTTCTAACAATTTCATGACAGACTTTCATAAAACAGACTTCTAAGCTAATAACATTTCAAAGAATGAAACCAATAATAGATGCACTACAAACTGGCAAAAATTATGGCAACAATTACTCATATTAGCATTAGTACTTCAGTACAGCTAGATGCTGTTGGCAAGAGCAGTTTAAAACTCCTGAGAGTCATCGCTTCTTAAATTAGTGCTCGGTTTGTGATTTATTCCCTGATCCTGACATGAGAACCATTTAGACAGAATATTGATATGTTCAGCAGTTTCCAGTTTTGGTGTTGCAGTGGACCTAGATTTATATCGCTGATGAATGGCCACCAGTATCAAAGTTTCTCCAGCAATCATTCCACTGTCAGAAACTGCAGGAAGGGATAAAGCAACAATGCAAAGATACACACAGAAAGTATTTTATTCTGATATTTAACAGGTGAGGTTATTACAGAATCTGCCTGTGGCAGTAAATGGAAACTGCAGGATTTAGTTTGGCTTTTAAACTTTTAAATAAAGCCTCCTGAGTACAACTTTCTTAAATAACTTTAAAATTCTAAACATCACAGTTGAATGTGTGGAATTACAAAGAAAACCCTTTGATTGGCTTTAAAACCTGCTGACAAAATAATTTATTTAAATTCACAATCAACTTTACCTTTTCAAATTTGCTCTGTATTGCAGCTTAACATTTCTGTTTACATTGTTCTCCCCACCATCTTTCCCTTTTTGTTACCATGGTATTGTTTTTTTTTTGTTTTTTTTCCCGTCACATTGCTGCATGTTTTAGCCTGTTGGCAACGCAAGAGTTGTTTTCTCTTCAAAGATTGTAAAAAGACATTCAGGTGGTTAATTTTCTGCCAGCTGTGGCAGAATCAGTCGCTATGGAAAACAAAGGTACAAAGAGAGGTGTGTTTCTGCATGCTGAATCTAATCTGTCTCATGCTGCTCCACAGATTCTCTGAAATCAGGCTAACAGAGTCGAGTAAACTGGACAGTTAAAATATTGATATCTGGAGGTGTGTCTCAGCTACCAGGTGGGATTCTTTCGTTTTGCCTGTAAAGTCTTTTTTTTTTTTTTTTTTTTTTTTTAACAGTCTTTTGATCTGAAGAGGTAAGGGCACAAACATAATTTCCTACAATATCAGACAAAATCTAACCATGCATTTAAACAGTGATCCAGCATACCATACATGAAACTACACAAATGAAAAGATTACACATAATGTTAGAAATTTGTTTACATAATCATCTGTATTTTTCCTCTGTGCAGTAATTATATCTCATGCTGTTAGGGCACTTTTATTGTAAAGCAAATCCCTTTGGACAGCTTCCTGGCAGTGGCCTCTCTAAATCAAATCCAATTGCAAATTGTTTGTCTGGCTTCTGCTGGTCAAAATTGATTTTACACGACTGTTGCATCGCAAACACAAGGACAAGCCAAAGTGATGTGACAGTGACGTACTCGTAGAACGCCGTGAGTAAATAAATTGATGGTCCTTGGGTTGTTTCTGTGTGAGTAAGAGCCGGTCAGCTGTTTGTTTCCATCTCTGCATTCATGTCTGAGCCCCACAGCTGCCAAGGGCTTCAGATGGGCTGCAGGACTTTGTGAATAAATCATAAACTCCCTGATCAGTCCAAGAAGAGCATTTATCTCAGAAGAGTTGAAAGAGAGAACAACACATACATCTAATCACCCCTCCTCCAAACACACACTCTCCCGTTGCTTTCTGTGTACTTTATCCTCTCAAATCTGTTCGTACTTGCTAATTCTCTGCTTCACACATACAAGATCACTTTGGCCTTGATGCATGCCAGTCTCCAGTACATTCACCCCCTCCAGCTCATTTTTACTGGAAGTCCTCCAACAAGATGGTTTGTACATAGATGAACAACAAAGGACGGTGGTGGGGGTTGTTCCAAAGTGCCATAAACAGGATATACCATGTGCTTTATTACACAGTGAAGTGCAAAAGTCAGCAAGGTCTGCAGGTTCAGTGTAAATGTGATCCTTGTTTTCATATGCTGTTTTCAACTCACCTTTACACCCTGCACAGATTTTAAAGTATCTTGCTTCCAGCTATCCTTGCTGTACATGCATTTTTATTGCATGTTAGGGAAAAAAAAAAACTAAGAAAAATATTAAACGTTCTAAAGAAAATTGGAAACAATGTACAGATCTTTGATTTACAACTGGTGACATGGTTTCTTTTGATCAATTTGTCAGTAATTTATTATATACAGTCATGTTCAGTAAATTACAATAATGAGGCTTGTTAGATTAAATGTCCCTTTTGAAAATAACAACCTTTAATGAGGTATTAAACATACTTTTCATCAAGTTTCTGAACTATTATTTTTTGATTGAGCTGATGTTATATTCTAATGTTAAATGTCAGTTTTTCTTTAGTTGTAAGCAGAAAATAATCTACCCAACAGAAACAAAGACTAATGTAATTACCCAATATAATGTGTTTCAATTATTGAGTTCTTGAAATAAATGTCTTTTTCAGTAATATTCAAATTTATTGCTTGCAACTGTATAAGGGATTGCTTGTAAAATGGGCCAAGATTATTTTAGGCTCCAATACCAGAGATGGCAACTTAAGTTGAAGACTTAGACTAAAGTTGCACTTAAATCGCCCAAATAAAAGACTTCAGACTCAGCTTAGGCTTGTGCTCTAAAGACTTGAGACACAAAAATATGACTTGTGAACATCTCTGTGTGATACTGATCCAAGTCATTCAAGAATAAATATCGGCCGACACTAAGTCTTATGCTGCATTGAAATAATGCCATGTAGGTTATATGTAGTAACATTTTATAAAATGTGTTGCAACAGTAATGGTCTATATACACTATTGTTGTAGTCTATCACTTAACTCACTCCGCAGTGATTTACAGGATGTTACAGTCTCTGTTTTCCTTGCCATTGACAGACATTTTGTCCCAACCAGAGTTTCTGCAAGCCAGCTTCCATATGTTCCCACAACACGTACTTTAGAATTCTAGCATAAGGCTCTTACAACATATCATCCAAAATGCTCAAACCTTTAATATTCATTCTAAAAATATATTTGCTTTGGCACACAGCTGCAGTCTTTAATAAACTCATGTTTTGCTGGTTTTATTAGGAGTACTTTTTCTTAAGTGGTTGACAGTCTTTAGCATTTTCATTCCCTGTTTTGTTATGACTTGTTGATGATTTGACTCGTTTTAAGTTTCATACATGGGGTCCATGCGTATTTGAAGCTGATTCTGTTCCATGTACTTGTTTCTGGTAATCTAGTTATTCTTTTAATCTTTTTTTTTTTATTTAACAGTCCTCTTGAATATTCTTTGTACATTGTTGGTTAATGGTATGCTGCCTATCTTGACCAGGCTTCACAAGGAATTAAAAAAAAAAAAAAAAAATCAGTGGTATATTACTTTGTTAATAAAAATAATAATAAAATGAAAAACTTTACAAGCACTGCTTACCTCTCCTGAGATGCTCAGATAGCTCAGTCATATGACCTGAGCACAGTGTGCAGAGAAGGTTACAAGACACAGAGATACAGCAGGCTTGGGCCAGTGACTCTCTCCAACTCATTCATGAGAAACCAAAGCATTCCCAGACTGGAAAAAAAAAAACATGTGCCCTCTCCAGCATAATCTGGGCCTGCCCCAGGGTCTCCCTTTGGAAGTGCTTAGAAAACTTTCACTGGGAAGTGCCTGGGAGGCATCCTGATCAGATGCTTGAACCACTTGAGCTGCCTTCAATCAAAGGGAGGAGCAGTGGCCCCATTCGAAACTCCCCCCTGGATGAAGGACATCCACACACTGTCTTCAAAGTTGAGTCCAATCACACTGCAGAGAAAACTGCTTATATCCATGATCCAGTTCTTTTGGTCAAAATCCATATCTCATTACCGTACATAAGGGTGGGAATGGAGTTGGAACTGAAAATGCAGAGGTAAAACAACATTTGAAATACTGCAAATAAGTCTCCAAATGATCTATCCATCTTCTGCTCTATCCTACCATCACTCATGGACAAGACACCAAGATACTTCAACTCAGTTTGGTGCTTCAAACTGAGTTGATGTGGTTCAACTAACACCAGTAGAGCCACATCATCTGCTTTGCTGTCCTAAATCAGTCAACCTCCTTTCTGAGATGTTGCCAATGAACACCAAAATCAGGATTGGTTTCAAGGACCCAACCTGATGGAGTCTGACCCACGCTGAAAAGAAGCATGATTTTGTGCTGAGAATGTGGACACAGCTCTTGCTTTGGGTACACAACGAGAAGATGGTCAACAAGAAGATTGCTGACACCCCATTCTTTCACAGCACTCTGCAAAAAATGACTAGTATTGATTATTTAAAAAGCATGTGATTATGACTGAGAGGTGATACCTGGGATCAGATGCTGATACTCTAACCTTACATTATACTAATGTACTTGAAGCACAAAACAACAATCCACATTGGGTGCTGTCTTTTCATGCAAACATCATCTTCTTGACATCTCATGAGAGAATTTGGGTTACCCTTAGATAGACAGATAACTTCCTGTACCAAGAGCATGCAACCGGTGATGCCACCGCTTATGCAGTCTAGTAGCCATTATAGATTATCTAGGATCTTACAAATTAAATCAAAAAGTGAGACCAAATTAAATTCAAATCATACTATTATGTCGGGGTACTGAACTGTGTGCATAACTCTCTGTCAGTCTTTGTATTTACAGTTTAATGGGCAATACAATGGAGAAAAGAGGCAGGTGAAACAAATACACTCCCTTTTGTCCATGTTTTTGACTTAGAACTTCTCCAAATTTGAAGTGTTTCATGATTTAGCAAAAGAAAAAAAATCTACCTAACATTCAGTGTTTAATGTTTGACGTTTTTGTCATTGAAGCCATAAATACAATGGAGTGCTTTCCCTCCTTGCAGCAATGCTGAAAGGTCTGTATTTATTAACACGACTGTGCTGTGCACAAATTCTCTGCAAAGGCAGCTATCAGGTCACAGTATATCTCGTTAATTTGTTTGTGCAATTAACAGTAACAAAAATGTATGCATTGATTGGAACCAATTTCATTTTCTTCCAAGTGAAAGAGTAGCTTGTATTTCTTTGAGTCCTTCTTGGACCACAGGTCTGGATTTGTGTCTGTCAGTAAAAATTGTGCCTGAGCTACACAGAGCCAGGATGGATGCAATATTTACTGAAATTAATGGACCTGATTAATCTTTTCATATGTAGATATGTTTATTTAAACATGAAACAAACAGCGTGAATTTCATTTCACAAACACAAGGTTGAATGAGGCCATGTTAATTTGGTGAGCTGAGCAATTAGGTGGAACAGAACGCTAATTTAATCTCTTCTCCTTTGGGAAATGATAATGCAGTGCAGAGAAGCGTTACAAAAGGTAGACACCACACATTAATGCTTTCAAGTGACTTTTAATTATTTAGGTATTTTTTAACCATGTCCTATTGGGATTGTGACATACCATACAGTCAGCTCCCAAACACCAACTACCTGGAGACCAGAGAGTGATCCATGACAAAGAAACAACCAAATCAATATGCATGGATCATGATGGAAAAAAATAGTCCATAATCCTGGCCACCCCGGCTGTCTAAATGCAATACTGGCCTAAAGCGACTGCCATTCAGCTGGGTCTCTTTACAAAAGAAGTTGTGATGGGAAGATGAGAAATAGAGGACGGGTCTGTGCACATCAAGTTCATATGACATGACCTTGTCAGACAAATAGTTTTGATGATGGGGTTTAGTGCAGTACACCAAAACACCAGGGGGTCTTTGCAAATCAGGTGGTGATGAAAACCGTCCTGACTTAAAGTGCTTTTGAAAGCCAAGGCCAAAGGGTCAAAATACTGCAGCTAATATAATTAAACCAGGTTCACACAGGTCTTGAGCCTCAGGCCTCAGGTCAGCCTCTCATCCAGAGGAATGTCTCTATTCCAGGGCCACAGAGTAGAATTATGGCTCCAGAAAGAACTCGGGGCCCCTCCAGGCATGCACGATTCAGTTTAACCCAGATACCAGGGGGTATGGGAAGGGGAGAGTGGGAGCTCTGAGGCCCCTGTGGTAGAAGAGTAATGAGAGGCACCATAGAGGAAGGTGTTGTCAAATGAAAAGAGGGTTGTGAAACAATCCCAGCCAGGAGGTTTCATAGGATCAGGATGCTGCGACTGACCCTTTAGCGTATGACCATGCAGATTAGTCCCAGGGGCCAGGGAATCGACATGGACACTAAGCAGGGGGCTGAGCTTCTGTTGGGAAACAATTTTCAGGACCTCTTTTTCTAACTAGCAAGGCTTTGCCTTTCAATCAGTCAGATTTCGGTAGCATCTAGTTTGCATTCAAAATTTGTGCATTTCTTTAAAATCTATTTTGTTACCCCATTGTAAATGACCATTAATCTGCATTAATTACACTTACTTCTGCATTCTGTGTATTTCACTTGGAGATATACTACTTCGTGCTGCATGTGCACTTAAAGTGCACCTATTGGGGTTTTTATTTACATTTGTGCTTCCGTTGTATTTACTTGTATTCTGAATAGCTGTAGCAAAACCTCTGCATATAAGAACACCAAGAAGGTATCAGGGTAATTTGGCAATAAAAAACACAATAGAATTAAATTTGAGCTACCCCGTATACTGTATGTCCTGCCATAGCATCCACAGGGTCCAGTTTGACCAGTTAGTCACCATGCCTCAGCAGGAATCATAATCTAAGTTATGTTATTTTTCACATCATAATGACCAAGTTGTATTTTAGCAAGTAAACAAGGAAAGATTTATATCACAGCATCCTATTCAGCCCCGGAAGTCATAAACAAAAATACTGTGGTTGTTTTAAATGCAGTTCTAAAGAATAAAGTAATAGAGATGTCTAGTCTTTAATCAAATATAGCCATTTATGCAAATATTGCATTGTTAGATGCCTGTAAGCAATGTCCAGTCCAGTTGAAGTGTGTATACCTTCCTCATACTGATGGAGGTTTTTCCAGTTAAAAGAAAACTGTTCCTTAACATAGAGGCAGTTGGCCTCTGTGTTTGATTTGGATGCAAGATTTCAGAGACAACTTCTCCCATCTAATTGTTATCAAACTGGTAAGACATGAAGTTTCACAATAATTGGAGTAAGCTGGACCCTAAAGGGATTGGACTTTGACTTGGGAGTACTGGACTGTGCAACACCTTGTTTGTACTGCAGAATTCCCTCAGATCACTTTTGTTGTGACTTTACAGTACAGAATAAGGAGAATTTCACTAAACTGTAAAAACATATCTAATCCAAGAAAGATATTGGAGAACACATAAAAATAACAAAAGAAACTCCTCACATATAAACTGGAACATATCTGATGGTGTTTGGTTATCTTTTAGTGTTATCCTTATCTGATTTCATTCTGTGCATTACCATTTTTCTGTATTTCTCCCACATTTTGTAACACCTGCACAGAAACTGATCTCCTTGAAACTCCCTAAGATGGTGTCTGCAAAGAAATTTTCTTCTGACAAATATCCGGCATATGTGTCTGTGGTTCCCATTGATTTCCCATTCTTGATATCTCTTCCCCCTTGGTGTCACCCAGCATTGAACAAAGCCCACCCAGTTAGCCATTTAAAGACAACCATGTTAATCTGTCTGAAATCTATTGATCACATTAGAGCAATGTTTCTAGACGTTATCCTTCTTTCACTGGAGGTCTGATTACGTGCACACTTTATGCAAAGCACATCTCTGATTACTCCTCTCTTTTTAACTTTTCATTCTTGATCTCCTGTTCGCCAACCACTGCTTCCCCAAGAGCCATCTGTTGGAGAAAAATACAATAGTATTTCTGCTTAACAGGAGGACCACAGGTGGTGAGCTTGAGAGCTGAAAGTGTAGCGGTGGCTACAGCAAGTGGTGAGATGATGCTTAAACAACCTACTCATATTACTCTATCATATGCGAATATTAAAGGTGTGGTGACATCACTGTATAAATTATTTCAGGTAGTTGATATTACTGCATATGTCAATTCTCCAAAGAATTTAATTTAAAAAAAATAATAATGTCACCTTTCAGTAGGGGGTTGTTCTGGCAGGCCAGATTTCCCTCCTCTGTAAAAAGGTTGGGTACGGTAATGATATGTGGCTCTACCTGGTTGACTTCACTCTGATTGGCTACAACCATATTTGGGAAAGTCTTCAGTAAAATGCACTGAACATCGTCTCAAATTGAGGTTATTATTGCATGCTACTTCCACATAAATGAACTTCAGCCACTCTTCTCTGATTCTGTCATCCTTTGGGAGTAAGTGGAAACTTCCATCTGTTTTTGAGCACCCTTGGACATAACAGCTCCGTTTTTTAGTAGCCATCCTCTTCTCAAGTGTAGTCAGACATGCTAGCACGACTTGGCCCTTAAATTAGCTGGTGTATCAGCTGGGTTAGAAGGGAAGGGGAGGGGGAGGGCTGTTTGCTTGATTGATGGTGTGCTCTAATTGGAGAATATGAATTACGTAGAAAGATAAACTGTTCTCTGATTCGTCCGTTTTTGAGCAAAGAAACAAAGCTGACCATCTATGAGCAGGGCTTTTGATACCAACTCTTGACATTCACATGGCCTCATCAGTGCACAGCAGATCATAATATACCCCCAAAACCACAGAAAAATGAAATTTGTTGTCATGTCCCCTTGTCATGAATCTAAAAGTTAGACTTCAACATTGTAAAGGAATTGGTTTGGTGACAAGATTAAATGATGTCAAAGAACAAACACCAAATTAAATATCGGTATTATTTAAACATGCTGTTTCAGTAAGTCCTGAATAAATCCCAGCAGGGACTTTGCAGTAATTCATGGTATAGCAATTTTGCAAATAAAAATGCACTCAAAAATGTTCTGATAAAATCAAAACTTCATGTAAGGCGAGAGGTTGTAACATCACATGTATATTCAGGGCACAATCAAAGCCCTCCTTGAAGACTAATTGCACACAAAGTGCCTTATTAATTTTTTAAACTTCTGTCTTGTTGTAGCTTCATCCAATTCTAATTGATCTCACCCTACATGGGGGCAGCAGTGACAGCTTTTAGATGGTATGAAGCTTGCGTGTCTGTTTGCTGAGTGATTAAAGTTGAGCAAATGAGAAAGGAGGAGGATCAAAGTGATGTTATAGGCTTTAGTATAGCAAGGCTAATATAATGGTTTTATCAACTCGGTTGTCACTTTTGCCCAGACTAAATTATCTCCATAATTATTTCACACATTGCTATTCTGGGAGTGGGGGATGCTTTATTGTTTGTGCTGGATCCACTGTTGGACAGCTTTGGGGATATTTCAACATGTGGAAAAGCTTCGAATAAAATATCTGACCTTCTGTTTGGAGAGTAAAATCTCAACTATGATCAACAACAAACATATAGCTTTACTGCTCATTTGAAGCACAATGGCTGCTCGTTTGAAGAACCTATACGCTCATCCACAGTGTGGCTAGCCTTTGAAAGATATTGACAGTGTCTTCTAAGATGTAATAAGAATGCATGTGATTAAGCATGCTCAGTTGTGGTGGGTTTTTAGTTTGCGCTCAGTACTTTCAAGAATAAAGTGTGGTGGTTACAACAGGTGCCGGTGGCACAAAAAACAAGTGAATTGAAACTAAAGGAGTGCCACCCCTTACTCTCCTTAAGGTGACAGTGTATCATTATTACAACAATTGGCAAGCTACGAGGTCGTCATTGTTTAAAAGAATTTGTTCTTAATAACTCACCTGGATGTTAAATAAAATAAAACAGAGCATCATGTCTGCCAAGCTGCTGACTTCAGGCTCTACCCAAGCAGATATACCACGCAATGCCTAGTTGTTATAACACATCACTACTGTAAACATATTTTGGCAGAAATTGGAATAGTTCTTGCTTTTCTTTAGTAAAGCAATTGGATGATGTTCTCATTTTCATTTTGATTTTTTTTCATCATACTTTGAAATTGTGGTACTTTTATTCAACATTGACATACCATGAAAATATTGCACCAATGCCCTTTTTTATTATATGTAGAAGGTTTTTCATAGGAACACAGTGCTGACATCTACAGTGCGGAAACAGACTTCAGGGCTGTCAAACTCAATAACTGAAGGCAGCAAAACCTTAAACATGAACTAAGTCATAGAATAAATAGAACTGGTGTTATTTCTCTGTTCCCTATACGCCATACTTGGTGTCGTCTCTTGGCAAGAATTTCAGTTACATATGTTTAGTAGGTTTTGAGGCGATGGAAACTTAGACTTTATAGGTGCACATCAGTAATTTGTCTTCTGTACACCATGTTTTCTAAATTTGTTGTGATCCATCTTCCTTCCAGTGGTTCATGCAGGTCATGGTAACCACAGTGGGGTCTTCATCCAGTATAAAAATACCCCCAGTAGTCAGACCTGAGAGTGCCAACAATAACCAAATCAAGCACTGTTCCTCAATTTTCTGAGTCATGAAATCTAAAAGTGTGATTGTCAAATCATTAGTTCTCTCACTCAAGAAACTTAATCTATTTTACAACATTGGAGTTATTAATAAACCAGATTTACTGGAAAGACTTATAGGTTTGTTTTCAGGAAATAATGTTTGAACAGATTAGAAAGATCAAACTTTTTTTCGTTATATTTGATAATGCAGCAATTTTTTGATCTCTAACAGAGTCAAAGTTTGGAGTCAGTAATTCAACAGACTGGTCTATCATCATGGCACACTCAGGCTAGAGGAGTTTGATCTGCTTTCACTATTATCTCACATCTCTAAAGGCCCAAGAAGAGTTTGTCATAATGTTGGGGAGTTTATCCATCTTAGCCACCATGAAAATCTCAAACGTTCTTGAATTGTCTTGAGGATCTTTTTGAATAACAATTAGGATTCTTCCCTTTGAGCCCAACGTGATACAAGCTCCTTTTCCATTATCACTAAATCCAGCTAATATTACTGCATGGAAGAGTGATGCTGTGCTGGGTTGGCTTGAAGAGACTAGCATTGAGATGGTCTGATTCTAACTCCTGAGCCTGGTTGAGCCTTGGAAAGACACATTGTCGTACCTTCTACCTATGATGAGATGTAATTTTTTTCACAAGATCCCATGGGATTCTTTGAAATGATCACAATACATTGCTGCTACCACGACCACATGATGATTTACCATTTCTTATCAAGGAAATTCAAATGTCCCACTTTTTGTTCAGCCATTTTTTTTTCTTTGCATTTTCCACATCCCAACTTTTTCTGAGGTATAATTATACTCGTTCAGTTCACACATGGGATTTATCCTTATCAGCACCTTGTACTCGGTAGATGGCGGTGTAAAGGCTTGGAAGAGGAATACAAGCATTTCATCTTATTTCACATCTAATCCCTGGAACACGGAATAAAATTCATAAAGGTAGGAAAGATGCGCACAGGGAGCAGTAGCAGGAAATGATTGATAAATGGGCTTGGCTGCTGCTTCTATTAGCCATCATTACGCTGAGACAGGATACCATTTTCAATACAGCATAGATCCCCTGGGAATGAAGAGGCTGAAGTTATTACAGACGCCGCATAAATAGAAGTGTCATATCTGTCCAGTCATTGTCTTTATGGGCTTTCTGAATGGCCTGTCTGGTCATTTACAGGGAAATCTTTAAAAGACCTCTTTTTTCTCCTTTGTCTTTTTTGTTTTACTTTGACAGAGCAGGGACTGTAAATCTCTATATTACTGAGGAGTTTTTAAACTTTCAAGTAACATGCAGCAACAAAAAATATTGTTTATGTGGAAAAACTTTTCAAAGCAGAACACTTGGTGCTTCTTCTGTTTGCAGTGCACATGGTGGGAGATCTAGCAGTAGTTGGTGACAAATACTGAAAATAAACATGGAACTGTATTTTTTTTTTTTTTTATTATTTATTTATTTATTTATTTTTTTTTAGCCTGCACAGCTTTCAAAGAGCTGACCTCCATAATGCTGTGTTTGTGGGTAGAAAAGATGGAAATTGACTCCGGTTTCTCTCACAATATGACTGCTCACTTCTTTATCGTTCCTGAGGAGCAGAAAGAAGAATTGTCCCACACAGCACAATGGCTGCTGAAAAGTGACAGCAGGAGGTTGAAATACCAGCCAGAGATGGATGATAAGAAATTCCATCTCAGTTTATTTTTTTTCTCCTTATTTTATTCCCTCTTCTTTCCATTACATCAGTTGGAAGAACTGACCCAGTCGGATGCCTCCAGCTATACTAGGCTTGACAGCTTTTTTATTGTGTAATTGGTTAAGTGCAGCAGATTATCATGTGTTGGAAGAAAAAAGAAAAAGCATCTTGTGAGAAACAAAAACACAATGACTGGAAACATATAGAATAAGCTGACCTCTAACTGTAGGTCTGAAATGAATTCTATCAAAAAAACAAGTTTTTGTTATGCTATGTTGAAAAATAAATAGAATATCTATCTATCTATCTATCCAGCCATATTTTAACCCTTATCCAGGAAACAGCAATAATAAAAATATGTAAAAAATTCTGTATTTATAATATAGTTGTTGTAACTTACTGTAGTTTCTACCATGATTTTCTAAAAGCATTTTAAGTAAATTAATCTAAAATAAAACAATCATTTCAGCAATGATCACTGATACTTCACTCAATATATAATCATCTCGTACGCTCGGTGGGAGGTTCGATCAAGCAGCAAGTGAACTTTCTGTGATTGGAAAAAGACAGGTAATGATGAGCGTAAGGATTTGAGCAGCATTACCAAGAACCAAACTGTGATGGTTTGACAGTAGTGTCAGAGTATCTCAACAGCTCCAACTTTTTTTTTGAAGTCAAATGATCTACAGAAGTCAGGAACAACCAAGAGACCACAACCAGAAAGATTCCACCAAAGTGGGTGGAGCCAAGAGACACTGAGGGGTATAGCCAAGTGGGAGGGATGAGCAGAAGAGTTTAGGCGGGGCTGTGGTCAAGACGAAAGAAGCACTGTTGCCAATTTATGCATTTGTCACTAAATTTAGCGACTTTTCAGAATCCTCTTGTGACTTTTTTTTTTTTTTTTTTTTTTTTTTTTTTTTTTTTTTTTTTTTTTCAAAAAAGCGACTAGTGACAAATCTAGTGTGTGTCTTATTGGAGACCTTTATGGCTACAATGCGCTACAGCGCCGCTGCAACCCTGAGCATGGTGCTGTGAGCCCATCCCGTTTCCTAAGCAATACAGTCAATCTTACACAGTCGTCCGCCCTACAGCATACCACCGCCAGCAGTCATAGCAGAGACGACCCATCCTACTTCGTGTCCACATTGCAAATATATCACATATGCAACGCTGAGAAACGCTATCAAGCTTGCTATTCCAACTTCTGACTCGCCACCGGGGTGTGTGTCTGAGTGAAATGGTTTACCCAAACGCAGGGCTGTGTGACACAGAGATTGACCAAGGTTTACTGTTGTAAACTATAGGAAAACTACTCCAGTAGCCACCGTTCAACCTAAGAAGGCCAGCACTGAGATGGTTTCAGACAAAATATTGCAGAAGTAAACAAATTTAGACCAAAATGTCAAAATTTGCACAGAAACAAATATAGTACCCTTAAGAACCGATTTGGGGGTTTGTTACACTTTAAGATAAGTGAGGATAAGGAAGATGCACTGATCACTCTTTTCCTGGCAGATACGCATCGCCTGTTCTCTTGAAGGTCTGAAATCTCTAAAATTAAAACATCAAACTCGAATGGCTACAATAGTTTTAGAAAAAAACTATGAATCCCTATCTTTATAGGGGTTCAAAAATCACAGTGTTTTTAAATAATCTGTAATCAGTGTGAGAAGATATGATATGTCAAACTCAAGGCCTGTGGAATGACTGCATCCAGCCAGCACTAGAATTTCATGCATCTATTATTGATGGCCCATCAGTACTTAGATTCATAATCCATAATGCACAGCTACAGCTAGAGATGGGGGTTCACAAGCTTTGTTTGGCAGTCGAAGGTGGTAAATTCATTTCATTTTATGGCTCCCAGTTAATACAGCTCCTCAGTAAATTGATCCAGTTCATTATAGTTAGTATTGTTTCGCATCCCCTTAAAGATAAATCATCCAGTTGGGAACATAGAACATCTCCCCACTCCTTGTTTCTAAAAAATAAATTGGGCTACGTTTGCATTGAAGGCTGCATTTACTCTAATGGTGCTGGCAAGATGAGTGATTCAGCAGAAACACTGACTCAGAGTTTCTGGTAAATATGCCAGTCTGGGTCAATGAACCAGCATCTAAGTCAGCATAGTTAGTTCTGGTAAATTCCTTCTGCAGGGGTCTTCAGCTCCAATCCTCAAGGGCTGGTGTCCTGCAACTTTTAGATGTGTCTCTGCTCCAACACACTTGAATCAAATGGCTAAATTGGCTCCTCAGTGTGCAGCCTACTTCTCCAGGGTCCTGTTACTTACCTGATTGTTGGACTCAGGTTTGTTTAAGCAGTGACAGGCCTAAAAGTGGCAGGACACCGGCGCTAGAGAACTGGAGCTGAAGACCCATGCCCTGCTGTCATGAGGTCATCAGCTGCCTGGGCATCATTTATTCCTTTCCCCCCAACTGTGTTTAATTACAGAACAAATTCCTGGTCTGCTGGAGAAATGTGCGGCCGAGTCTAGTTCTTCACCACCTACAACAACCCTGCCACTACGTAAACCTGTCGCCATATCCTATGACTAAGCTCAGTTAGTGCAGGTCTCCTTCTGAAATTTTAGAAGCTAAACTTTTCCAAGTGAATTGTACCAGCCCAAATCTACATTTATCCATCTACAGATCCTTGCCACTGATAGATTTGTGTGTGTGTTTTACTTTTCTTGCGGTAACTGTGTTGCCAGTCAATTTGTTTTCACTGCCAAGAATTTCACCATTAAACAGGTTTGAATTTTTTTTTTAATTTTTTTTTTTGACTGAAGATCATGAAATCCACTCCAGACTCACAAAAAGGTTTAGTGTAGTGCCAATAGCAAAGTAAAAATCAGACGTTAACTTTTACTAAATCCCTTTAGGCACAAAAAAACAATGAATTTATGAACATCAGTTCAGTCACCAGCTAATTACTCGCAGTATTCTCACATTTAAAAAAAAAAAAAATTCATAACTTTTCTATCACTCTATTACTATTTCATTTTTGTACCCAAAATCTTGCTGCATAAATGATTTAAGGAGTGTGGAGGTTTTTTAAGTAGTTATTTACATGAGTGATGCTAGCCAGTATGATGGAGAGTTTTCATTATTCAGTTCTGTGAAAAGGAAAGGGTAGCTTAAGTTCAATCTTCTTACTTTCCTCAAAATAAGTCAAACATATTCACTATAAGGTGTCAAAATAAAGCACACACCATCACATATGTGGGTCATAATAATAGCTTAAACTTACTTCACTACATGTGGCCAACCAACTGGCATCTCACGTCAGCAATTCCAACTGGTCTGTCAATTAATTCAGGTTTGTCTTTACCTGAAACCATGAAAGAGAAACAAGACTGTTCCTCACCCAGGGTTTTGTTTACCTTGTTCCTTCTGTGGCTCTAAAGCACAGAGACTGATGCATCTGTCAGTACTGTGATGGTATGTAGCAGGAGTGATAGAGGTGAGACACAAAAAACACCTCCCAACAACAAATAGGAAGTGACATGCATGTGTGCAGGGAAGCATGAACACACAACCCGAACGACACTCAACTCCTAAAGAGACTCATCGACTTTCCGTTTTCTCGAACCCACACATGCACTCGGCAGCGGATGCCGTCTGTCGGTGTAGAAGGACAGCAGGCTTAGTGCGCTCCGTTGTGTGTGACCATGGATGCCTGAACCACTTCACACTGTGTTTGCAGTGCTTATCTGTGTGAAGGGCCAGGTCACGAGGGGTCACAGCTCTTATTTGCGATACTGATAGAGTAAGTATTGGGGGAAAAAAAGTATAGTAGCAGAATGGTGAGTGTTTACTCCCAAGCTTATGTGGCTTCTGCACTGCATGCTAGCTTTCAGCAACTGGCTTTTATCCAGCTTTATTTGGTCATTGCAGAGTCAATCAGATGTTAGAAATCTGGGAAACGTGTGATTCTTTCTCATTGCAAGTCAAATTCTTCTGTTACCATGTGAATATAGACAAACCAAAAACAAAACAAAGAAATCGAGGTAAAACTAATATCCTTTTCTTGCTTAAGAGTTTTCGAAGTCTTTGGCAAAACAGCTTAGCATCAAAATAGATTTTTGCATGATTTGTATTATTAACACAACCTGCCTGCCATCCTGAAAGTCAAAAACTTGTTTACTGTTAAACAAATATAACAAACCAAACAGAACAAAAGAAAATAAAACTCAGAGTAAGACCAGATAGCACAGTTGCATGGACAATAATGTAAAACTGATTAATGGTGGAGCTCTGCAATGGCCCCTTGTCAACATATAAAAGTTTTATTGCCCTACAAACTCAATTTTTAATGATTACCAAAACATTCCAGCTGCTTGACTTAAGCCTGAAATAATTGTGTAGTGATTTTCACCAAACCTCTGTGTAGGAAAAGTGAGGCTCCAACTCTTTATAAAAGAATTTAAAACTTGAAGGAAAGCCCAGTTTTATCCTCCATAAACCCAAACATACTAAAGAAATCGTTTATACTTTAGTTGTGCAGGGGCAAAATTTGCATAAATTTCTGATTTACGTGTTCCGACACTAAGCTGGACCTACTGAAACAAGCTGCTTAAAGGTGAAACTGTTAGAAGTTTTACCTTTAAAACACTTTTCTGGATCTGCTTTCTTTAAAAGTCTGATTTAAACATAGTGAAATAATTAATGCTCAAAAACTATTTGCTGATTAACTTCTTATAGCTAAAGCTACGTAAAAATACACTTCATCAGCGATTCCTTGCTATTACCCTCTTCTGACTTAAATCTTTAACATTTTCTTTGCATAGATTCACTGAGGTATTGGGAACATACCGCACACTTCTGTCTATATCTGGATTACAGTAATGCACAGTTGTGGCCCATTTGTCTGCTGCAGGTCCATCCCAGTTCACCGGATTTCAGACACTCTATTGGATTGAGATATAGCTGACAAGAGTGGCACCCGATGTGGTTTGTATGCTGCTGTAACCCATCTGCTTTGATGTTTAATGTGTGTTCAGAGATGGTACTTTGAGTGCTTACTGTTGCTTTTCTATCTCAAACTGATTGGCTTATTCTCTTTGGACATCATTAACGGATTTTGTAACATAACTGCTGCTGAGTAGATAGTTTCTCTTTTTCAGATCATTGTCTTTGAACCTCATTGATGGTAGTGCATGGAAATCCCAGCAGCTCAGCAGTTTCTGAGATACTCAGACCAGAGATCCTTCACCAACTTTTTTGCTACTTTCAAAGACACCTAAATTGTCTCTCCTGCTGATATTGGTGGTTGGTGTGAACTGAAGCAAGTCATCTGCTGGTGTGCCTCCTATTGGTTATACTCACAATCACTACATCTGGAAGTGTTAAAACTTTATGAATTATATAGCTAGAAAACCTACAGCCGCTGCAGTTTCTTCTCGGGTTTCTCATTCGAAGGATTTTACATGGCAGGAATAGCCTGGCCTATGCCTTCCTATGCAATTCCGCTCGATTCTCATCTCCCTTCAGTGCTTTGTCTGGGATTTCTCCCATTGAGCTTTGATTTCTCAGGATGAATTTCATCCGCGCCAATCAGCAAACAGAAGGAGTTGTGAACGATGGCACTGATTTTCTGCACTGTTTTAGAATTGTAGTCTGCCTATGGGTGTAGTTTGGCAATGGCAGCGGAGGAAGTGAACAAAGTCATTCAGTCCGTGTTGACCACGCTTCCAAATATTGAGCAATTAAAGTCGGAACAAGTGGAATGTTTAACAAATTTTATAATTTCGTGGCATCTCCTAACAGCCATCTTGTACAGCTTATACTTCTCCCTTTGCAGAGGGGGGTGGTTGTTTACAGTGCACGAAAATTCCTCTAAGCTTCATAGTGTTGCTTCCTTCATGATCAAGCTGCCACATTATATACATCATGGCCAAATGTTAGTAACTGGGTAAAATCAGATCCAAACTTCAGGGTCCCCGCCTCCAGCAAGCAATCATTTCTCAATAGCCAAGGGTCCAGACCCTCAATATTAAGCAAAACATAGAACAAGAGACTGGTTTTTAGCAGGCTACGCTAGGAATGGTATGACAGAAAATTTCTGTGGTTTCAAACATTGGTATATTTTGATACTGGTAACTTGACATTGCCTAAGCTGCACTTAATTTTTTTTTTTTACTCTTTGTTCCAACCAAGACAGGATAAAAACCTTTCGCTTCCATGAGACTTGGGGCAAATACGACACATAGGAACCCAACAAGTGGTTTCTTCTGGGGACAAATTACAGAATTTTTTTCAGCATATGAAATACAGTAAGTTCACAATTGGGCTAAAACAAAGCTAATTTGTCTTAAAGCTGCAAATGCAATTTGTTCAATATTTTTTTTATTACACTTTTAATGTTTTACTGCCTCTGTTGAGCCGTCTCTCGTCATCTAACAATGTGTTTGATAAGCTGAGCTGATATCCTATCTCATGGCTGACTTGGAAAAACAGCATTCCGACCCTCCCTGTGGTCCACCTTTGGGATCTGTCTGTGCCCACTTAGGAGCTTGCTTCTTTTCAGTCTGCATCAGGGAACTCTCACTAAGATTTTTGACCACTCCTAAATAAAATCCCTATATCTAGAGAATTTTTATGAAAAGTTTGTCCTGTAAAAAGTGACCGTCTAGTTTCTACTTTAGGTATGATACTTGTAACACCTTTGAATCCTGTCTGAAGATATAAGGAGGTTTCTTTTTTTCCTTTACACTCTGTGCTTTTATGCTTAAAATTACTTCAGTCTTTTGCTTCTGCAAACTAGTCAAAACAAAAAGAAGCTTAATTGGCCCAAAAAATTCATGCTGATCAAACTCAGAGCTCCAGTACAGTCTGTAGAGTACAGTATAATGGCATCTCTATATTGTTGTCATTATGGGTTTTTGTGGTAGTGGTGAGTTTCTCAACAGGCTTGTATTTTCCTGTCATATTTTCTCTGTACACTTTAAATTTCTAAGGACAGACTGAGATTTTATAGTGTTTGGTTTCTTTTCTCCTTGGAGCAAGATGATGTTGTATGCTGCCACCATTTGATTCTTCAGCTGATTAAATTTAATACATTTTAGTCTGTTACCAGGTGTGGCACCTTCTTTGGCCAGTTAAATGTGACAGTTGTAGCTTGCAGGCTTGTTTCCTCTGAAGTACAAGAATAAAAATCAAGTATTAGATGTCACACACCTCACAGACTGGCTCTTTATTATTTGCTCTGCAACAACACCATAGGCAGAGTTTGCCTGCTAGAGGGCATCAACAGGTGCAAATACTTGTATTACTGGTTTGGGACCAACAAAGAGCTGTCTAACCTCACTTTAATCATATGGCTGACATAAACTAAACAATGTTTCAATGCCAAAATCTATATTCTGACTTAAGTTAATTAATAAAGTGTGTGAATCAGCAAAACATGATAAATTCCAGGCAGTGTAATAAATTATAATTGAGCTCCAGTAGCATATATTTTTCTTTTGCATATTTGTGGTAATGACAGTTAATCTTAGATTGCTCTAACAGGTCATCCATGACTTAAGGTGACAATTCCTCTCATGAACAAATTCATTGAGAGAAAAACTTCCCTGCACTGCAAATATCTTGAATACAATTGAAATAAGACCAAACTAACTTACAAGTAACTTTTTAACACAATATAGGAGCTTGTTTTAAGTCAATAATTCTTTAATATAAATGAAAAAGTTCTAGTTTTCAATGAAGTAATCTGCCAGTGGGACAAGACATTTTGACTTATAATATGGGAAAAATCTCTTGTTGCCCTGGCAGATTATTGGAAACTAGATCAACAATACTTGGTAAGATTTTGTGTTTTTGCAGTGTAACTGCTCAACACCATTTCTAGATTAGGTTTTACATGTTTGCAATAGTTAGAAAAGAAGAAGTGGCACATTAAAAATATAAATGAGTAGATGTGTGATATCATGATCACGCTGCACAGCTGACAAGATGCTGCCCTGGAGGGAGAACATTGGTAAAGTCAGATTTTAAAGCAGCCATTTACTCCTAAACAAGAAGTTGTTTGATGCTGCAACACAGAGTTGCTGTCAGGTTAAGAATTAACATAATTACATTTTAAATTTCTTGAAGATATTTTCGCCAAAAACATTGGGATTTTCTTATGCTGATGGGGGAAACAAAAACTGGGTCACAAAAGCAACCAAGTGTACAGAAATTAAAACATGTCAATCATTGTGATTCAAAGCAACAGAAATATAGAAAAGAGGTTGCATATTTTGTTTTCGTAATTTAAGTTTGAAATTTATTTTTATTTTTGGTTTAACCCAAAGTCCATGAGTGAATTCACAGATGCCTGAAATAAGCATTAACTCGTACTTCCATCTCTCATCCAAAACGTCGTATTTACTGCCCTTTGTTGAATGATAATTGCATTGATTAATGTCACACTTCATGCACTTTCACTTCAGAGATAATTATGTTCATTCTGTCCACTTGAACAGTGGCTCTAAAGAAGGGTTCACTTGAGGCTATAATGACTGACATCCATTTTACATGCAATAAATGTCACCCACATGCCCCCTAAATCACTCCACACATTTAAAGCCTTCAATTTATTAGCCTCATCCCGTCTCCCTGTTTGCGCCTCTTCTTTCTCCTTTCCATTTTCCCTTCTCTCCTTTTTCTTCAGGGATCTCTCCGCCTGTCTATCCATCACCACAGCTATCGTGTCACCTTCTCCATTTGCGTAAGCAATAACAGCACTAGCAGTACTTGCAGTTGCCAACCAAACCCCAAAGTCTTTCAATCACTTCGATACGGATCTGCTTAAAAGTCAGCCCCTGACTGCTCAACCCAATCCGTCAGCCAGGCTTCAGATTGGCAGCAGACATGGCTCTGATAAGATGTTCTCTGTGGTCAAGGCGCGATGAGGAGCAGAGGAACAATCGTCCGCTTTGGGTTGGACGGGTTTCCGGAGCACTCAGAGGCTTAAAGCACTGGTGACGGACGAGAACCATTAGAGGAATATTTGTGGTTCTGGCTACAGATTGTCTTTGCTGCTCTAAGAGCCAAACTGGGAGTTTCATTAAATTAGGGCACTTGGTTGTGTAATATTATGTTTCTGTTGATTTGTTAAAGGACTAAGAGCTAAATTGGATGCCTGCCCTTGAACCCCGGCTGTTGTCTTTGTTTCTCCTGCAAGCCCCATTGATCATTTCCAGGTTTGCTCTCAGCTGCATGTGTTCAGCAAGTGTGTTCCTGTTAGAAACATATATATATATATATATATATATATATATATATATATATATATATATATATATATATATATATATGTTCTACGGATTAGCAATGTCAGCTGAACCCATAAACCGGCAACAACTGGAGTATGCCCAAGGACAGGTAGTCCAGGATGGGGTGTATTTTCTGTGAGCTCAGGCCTCCACAGATGGTGGAGGTCAGAGGAACAAGGGCCTGCTGGGAATTGAATCCAGGGGCTTGATTAAACACCAGCCTCCCTGCAACGGAGTCCTGCTGGGGCACATCAAGGAGCCTTGTAGGCTGCAGTTCTGCTGCACAGACTATTTGTTCCACTCATAACTTTTCTACCGTCTGGGTCAGCAGGAAAGATTAGACCTAAAGATGTAACACTAATATGGTTTCTGATGAAAAATGATGCAGTGCAGATAAGTGAAGAGATGCAGAGGAAGTTGAGGTCATGCCTTAGATAAAAGACTGATAAAATATGAAGGTAGTAAAAAGAAAAACAACTAAAAAAATGAATTAAAATGAATCTAGTGATGCTCCTCAGGTTTACACTATATCGCCTGTAGTTGCAAAGGTTTGCAAAGGCAAATTATTTACATTTATCAGATTGTGTTATGTTAGAACCACAAACATCAGTTTGCAGTATTTGATTGGGATCCTATGTGATTGGACAACACATAATTATACATAAATGTCAAGAGGAAGGGAAAGTAAGTGTTACTTTTAATTTATGTTTAATGCCCTTACTCTGATAACTATACATAAAATCCAGTTCATCTAACTACCTTAAGAAGACATTTAACTTGTAAATAGAGACCATCTTTATGTAACTTAATCTCATTATATAGGTCTGGGTGGTTTCTGCAACCTTTAGAAGACATTAGTGAACAAACAGCATTATGATGAGCAAAGAACACAGCTAAAGTTCTGGAGATGTTTAAACCAGGTTTATGTTACAAAACAATATCCCAAACTTTAAATATCTATCTGAAAGTGGAAAGAGTATGGGAAAACTGTAAACCTACCAAGACATGACCTTCCAGCTAAACTACCAAGTCAGGCAAGAGGAAACCTAACCAGAAAAACAGCTAAGAAAACTAAAGTTATCTTTGGACCCATTGGTCAGATGAGAGACTCTGTAAGCAGGACTTGTCCTAAGCTCCAAAAATCTTGTCTTTATGGAGAAGTGAGAAAAAGAAAAGTAAAGCAACAAAATATATCAGAAATGTATTGTTATTGCAATATTACTGTTTGTAACATGCATGTCACCACAAATTGCATGAGCTGCAATGAGGGTTAGCTAATTATTTAAGTGTAAGGCCTTCAGGTGTTGGTCAGAATCAATCATATGTGTTTGAACCCAAGCATAAAGTTATTAACACTGTTTACTTATTTGTTTATTTACTCCATCACGACATTCAGAAATATTCTTGTATATCCACTGTTTGCTTAATATTGTGCAGCCTTAGTTGAAAGAAAGTCCTAAGAAGTCTTTGTTTGTAGTTTTTCTATCACAAATTATGTAAGATCACAGCAAAGATTTGGAAGAAGGTGCTGTGGTAAGTGGAACATTTTTGTCTTAGGCTTACATGAGCTAACCAGCCCCATTGTAAAACATGGTGGTATGAGCAGTATACTGTGGAGATGCCTTCTTTCCTAATAAGGGCATGGCAGGTAGTCAGAGTTTATGGGAAAATGGATGGATCTAATTACAGTTCAGTTCTAGGAGAATCCCTGTTAGGAGCTGGACACGACTTGGAACGTGGCTCACCTCCTAACAGGACGATAGTCTTAAATGTACAGCTGGAGTCACAATGGAATGGTTCGGATCAAAGCAGGTTGATGAGCTCATGTCCCAGTTAAAGTTCAGACTGAAGTCTCAAAAGAAATATGGGGTAAGACTTGTCTATCTTCATATCTGGTCTCCATGCAATCTGACCAAGCAACAAAATTTTTTGCAAAGAAGAATGTTCAAACATTTTAGTTGATGTAACCGCAGCAAAAAGTAATTCTATAAGGTATTGACTAAGGGAGACCTAAGTAAAATTTGAAATCTTCAAAACCATGTATGCTACTTACTGCTGCTCTGTCACAATTCTAATAAAATACATTGAAGATGGAGGTTGCAAATTCAAGCATTATGTATATCAATATTGTCGAGCCTGCAGCAACATTAAGAGAATATTTTTTACTCAGAGATGAACTTTCCCACTGCCTCATTTTTTGCTTTCATATGAGAAAAAGTCTCTGGACTGGTCTAAACCACCACCCTGGATTTCATAAATAAACATCCTCTTATTCCCTGTCCTCTGCTGCATGTCCTCTAAGATTAGAAATTATTCAGTCACTCATCTATCTTCCACTCCTAAAATGAATAAGGAAGCTGGGTTCCTATCTCCAACCAATCACCTGATTTTAGTTTCCCTGATTTCTCTTTGCTGCTTTCCTTTACGGCAAACAACTGCCTCTAACCTCGTTCTGCTCTGACGGACCAATCGCGTTTATTTAATAATTCAGTAGGCAATCTACCTGTGGTGAGGTTTGTGGACAAACAGCAGCTAAACGGAGGGAAAAATGCAAACAAATCAGCACCACAGGAAGGCTAAAATGCCTCTTTAACACATTAAAGACATATGTGTCCATGTGGCATGGCGCATCTACGGGATGATGAGACACATTGATGAAATAAAAAAGACTTTTAAAATAAACAAAGCATGCGGCTTTTTTATCCAAACTGCACTGCCATCGTTGTTATGCTGGTCCTCGCCATGTTGGCAAGTTGAAAAATGAGCTGTGTTGACTTTGCTTTCCAAGTAACAGTTGATGTATTTTCTGCTGCACTTTGTCTGCCTATTGCTGGAAGTTGTCTTCTTAAAAAAGAAGCCTTGTTTAGAGTGGTTAGTGTGGGAAATGTATAAAAGCAAATCAAGACAACTCTTCTGTGATCACAAACTTTAAGGAAGGATAATTAGATAAATGCTTAACATGGTTCAGAAAGGATCTAATGAGTCATGCAGCTTGATCCCTAAACCCATAGAGGACATGGTTCACGTCCCAGAAGTGGTGCTCAAATACTGGAGATTATCAGAAATCCGGAAGATGTTAAAGAGGGAAGACGAGATAATTGTGAGAGCACCATTGACTAGTTTTCATGAGTTCATGCATTTCCTACAATCTCTGTGTTGGCCCACTCTAGCAGGAGCTTCTAGAATAAGCTCCTGCTTGAGTGAATAAACTTCCTTGCATGTGATCAAGTTCTACAAAGTCATAATACTAATACTAACTACTACTTACTACTACTAATAATAATAATAATAATAATTTAATTCAGGTAAGCTGAACAAGGAGCACATCTAAAAGTTACAGGACAATGACCCCTGAGGAGTGGAATTTAAAACATGTCTTGAAATATATCCACAGATTTGCCTTTATTTAACTCAAATAATGTAAATGAACAGAAAGGTCTTCTGGGTTTTTTTCCAGTTAGTTTAAAGGCATATTGTGGTGTATTTATTTATTAATTTTAGAAATTTAATAAGAATTTCTTTATAAATTCTCATGATTTCTCGCTAAAGCTGCAGTATGTAGCTTTTATAAAATTATGTTTTTGACACATTTGTTAAAACTGTCATTATGTCGTGACAGTATGGTATGAGACAGACAATCTGTGAAGGAAAATCGACCTCTTCTGTCTTCTCGTAGTACTGACTGCAGAAATACGCCGCTCGGTCAAACGCAACCAATCAGAGCCAGGAGGAGGGTCTTAACACAGTCAATCACCTCGTGTACGAGCCGTTCACACCCTTCCCCTTGCTGTCTGCTGCTCTACAGCTTCTTTCTTCTTCCCCTCCAACAGAGTGTGTCGCCCCAAATGCTCAGGGCTAGTTAGCATGGCCACCGATGACGGCTCATAATCAGGTTTCCTGTAATATAGTTAGCACATGGAGCAGCACGTACATGACTGACTGACCGCGCTAAGACCCTCCTCCTGGCTCTGATTTGGCTTGTTTTTGACCCAGAGCTGTGCATTTCTGTAGATGGCCAATGGTACCACTGGGAGGAGGTGCCAGAGCTTGATTTTTTTCACAGATTATTTGTCTCATACTATACTGTCACGACCTAGTAATAGTTTAAGTAACTATGTAAAAAATATATATTTTTTGTAAAAGTTACATACTGCAGCTGTTTGACTAAACCACTGTTTACTGGTTGCATTAAAGAGATTGACATATTTGTGTATCACAACCTGTTCTGAAAAACATACCAGGTTATTGACTTGTATCTCATGGAGCTACATTCATCCAGTACTTTATACACTAAGAGATCAGAGGACAGAAGTAAAATGAAAACAGTTGTTGAAAACCTGGGAGGGTGAAGTTCTCCCTCACCTGCTGCCAGCACTTGCAAAAGCAAAGAGAATAAATATAATGCTAAAATAAAAAGCTCTGGTTTGTGGTGCTTGGAGACCTCCACCATCAGTGGGCCAGGTGCACAGAGCGTGAGGAAGCAAATATGCTAAAATAAAGTGAGGCAGAGCTTAAAAAAAAAAAAAAGAAGCATGCCCTGTGCTTTTCTAGCAAAAAACACACAAACACAAACTCTCTACCCTTCATCTCTTTAATTCTGGTTGGATCTTTTGGCTTCTTCACACAAAGCTTGCCTGACACATAAACTGGACGTCTAAGGCTCAACTCACCGATGTCACCACTTATTACCTCCTAGAAGGAGTTTATGGAGTCAGAGCTGCCATAGCGTTAAATATAATCATAACAGACATGCGAGTACGCTTACAAAGAGCCAATGGTGCTTCTCCACAACCCTGAGAGCAGCAATTTTCTGTTGCCAAACATCTGCCTGCCTCCTCCCTTTTACAAATTGTTTAATCAGGGAATTATTTGTGAGTGTGGGTTTCTGTGCACCCAAAATGAAAACATATTGGCGTGGGTAATAAGCAACCAGAAACAGGCGGCGTTCTCCTGTAATGTGTTTGACCACATGGGGATCTGCTTCTGAGGAAAGGAAGGAAATTGTTCAATACTGCAGCTTTCAGGCAGGGAGCATTGAGGAAAAGGGGAGATGAGGGGGGAGTGCTAGAAAAAAGAAGGGGGAACGAAAGGAAAGCTCTCGGATGGAGGTGGTGCTGTTGGCTCTCACAGCAGAGGAAAAACTGCAGGTGGAGCGAGGCTGCAATGTAAGATGTGATTGTTATTTCTGTCTTCCAGTAATACGCTTGAGTGAGTATGCTGATAGATTTTGGTTTAGAGATATATAGTCTACATGCATTTTAAGTTTTATCATCATAGTTTTCGTACATCTATTTCAGTCTGTTTTATTTGTATCAGATCAAGACCAAACTCATATCTTGCAACTTTACACAACAAAACTGGAAGTTGTGACCCGATAAATGTAGCCATTGCCAAAAATGTTTGTGCTTACAGTTTATTTTGTATTAGGATGATTGTATGGCATTATCAGATGCAGACTGCCTTGTAACAAAACCCATTATGACAGCATTTTCTACCAAAAAAAGATTAGCTAACTGCACTTCAGTAAAGTAAATGAGTCCAGCTGAAATCACTTTCCATCCAATCAATACACTGATTGCCAAAAAGGAGGGGCAGAAATGCTTGAAATCATTGTCTTCTTGTTTTACAAATTGTTACCTCCAAACAAAAGCATGCAACCATAAGCTTTTTCCATTAAAATGTCCTTACATGGTGAAAACTTTGATTAGGAATATTGCAGCGAAAAAAAATTGTTTTTAGATTGTCAAGAAGGCTTCAGTGTATCCTAGAGTGTGCAGTAAATTCAAGGACACTCTCTACAGAAGGTAGTGTTTACTTAAAGTATTGAGGAACTTTCTGCAAATATCAGTTATACATCTTTTGCTTTTCAATTGGTGTTCATTCTTGTCGCTCACAATTGTTATATTTATTTGTCCCTGGTCAAAATCAAGAAACAAAAGCTGAGAGCATATTTGCAAGTTGGCAAAGAGTAACAATGTCATGTTCAGAATGCCAAACTATGGCATCAATGCATTAAACAATAACGTTCCAGGACAAAAGTGTGGTGATTACAAAGTTTATCAAGAGTAGACTTACAATGTGAGAAGGTAGGCAGGGCGAAGGTTGTCAGAGAGCAGTTCCTTCAAGAATTAACAAATGAGCACCCTTAGAAAAGAGACTTAAAAGTGTTCTGTTGTAAAACTCAGCCTCTGCCTATAAATCGCCACAGTATATAGTGACCAATTGTTACAAAAATTGAAATTCAAAAACTGTAAGCTTTTGAAATTGCAATTTCTAGTCCAGTTCTGACCAGTATTGCTATTAATGTGCATAGGTATGCATCAGTATGTTCCTTCCAACAACAGTGTCAACAGAATGCCCGACTTTATGTTAGCCAACATTGCAGTGGTTGTGTGAGTCTCACTTTTCTCCACATAACCAGTCCATGTTTATTCAGAGGATTTAGCGCCTACAGTCTACCAAGCTGTCAAGAAAGGATGTTTTCAGTTGTTCACAAGCAACAAATTTTTTGGCCTTAAAATTCATTTCAAAGGAACGCTACACAAGTGGTAGAGGGAAGTTAAAAATATATATAATCAGATTGACTCTGCAGTCAAATGCCATCTAGTTCACTTTACTCAAACACAATGAAAAAAAGCAAGTGCAGCTAAAGCTAATTAGTGTAGCTAAGCATGCAGCCGACCTCTTTGGAGAGAGTATTATTGCTTTAATGTGACATTTTGTACAGCGAGAGGATACTTTAAAAAAGCTCTGTATAGGACAGCATTGTACCTGCTTTAAGTGTTATGCTCATGTTATCACTGGCCTGACTGTTTCCTCTCCACTCGAGCTGTCAGTCCTATGACCTGTGACAGTGTGCTATGTACAACAGTAATCCAATGGTCAATACAGACATAAACATGCAATTACCCATATTTGGACATTGTTTATTCTCCAAAGGCCATTTTCTTGTGAATAGGGGATTTCAAAGTATGTACAATGGAAAACAAATTGTGATTTATGTATGTTTCCTACTTTCAATATTTAAAGGTAAATATAAAAGGAATCATAATTATTTTTTGAGTTCAATAAACCTGATTACTAGTTTACAAGTCTATTAAATTTATAAAGTGTGTTTACAATGCTTCAAAAATTTCCATGCATATATATTCTTTTGGAATATAATGTACTAAGTTACAATATAGTATTGTCAACAAAATTCAAATGTATATAGAAAATTCTAGCAAGTATTCCTGAAACAATAATATTTTGTTTGGTTGTTTTCTTTTTGTTCCAGAAGACGTTGCCTTACAACAACAAATATGATGGTTCATTTTCCATTTCCAGAGCTAGTATAATTTTTTCTTTCAGTTTACTCTATGGCCACATTCATAAACCGCATTACATATCACTGTTCTGATGGAATCATGCCCCATCTAAATTAAAGAAGAGTTTTTTTAGTTTGAAAAGGTCCTGCTTCCTGGGAGATCACATAGTATACATGCAACAGTAGAGGAAATAACCTCTGTGATGGAGCACAGTGAATACCGCCTGCGTCCCTCTGTAGTTAAACAGCATTCAGCATAACTTATTGCGAGTGCCAATCACTCCAAATGAAAAGCACAAATTAAACTCTCATGCTCAAATACATAATTAGACCTCTGACTTGGCAGTGGAGCGTGAACGATTGAGGGTGGAGAGATTGAGGGCCCATGATGGCTTTTTTTTTTTTTGCTTGTACTGTAGAGGTGAATACAGAAACAGCATTATTATGCCTGACTGGATAATGTCAGAGGGGCAGAAATAGAGCCACAATCAAAAACATTTATGTTGAGTGTTTTCAGCTGATAGGAAAAACATATATTTCTTTTTAATCAGGAACACTTGAAAATCCCTCCCATTAGCGCTTTTAATGGGTTTCCATAATGGAACAGACATTTCCCAACAATTGAGAACTATAAAAGTTCTGCAAAAATTCTCCATCCACTGCAAAAATGAAAGCAGCTTGGCACATGGAAGCCAGAAATATGAACCATTTGTAAAACTCTTACAAATACTTTGCATCTGGCTCTTTCCTTTCATGAGTCCAAAGAAGTCTGGAAGAATAAAACACTCCCAGAAGACTTTGAAACCTCTGATTTTACCGACATTACAGTATATACAGAAAGCAAATGTCAGTCCAGAAACATAGGTAGATCAATACTGAGGGATAAAGGGAAACAGAAACCAAGGCAGCTATAACATCTTAATGCATTCCTTTCAAAAAACATCACAAAATATACAAACATCAGCCAGAATGGGAGGTGAAGAGGCTACAAGGCGATATTTTGATAACTAATGTAGTTTGATTTAGAGTTCTCCAAGGTCACAGCCATTTCTGCGTGACCTCAGAGCTTTCAGCCGCAGATCTTTTGGCTTTCTCATACAAAGCTTAACAAAGAAAGCCAAAATATACAGAACTATAATGTCAACTATAAAGTCACTGAAAACTAAAGGTCTTTTAGAAGTAGGAGTTGAAATATTAGTAAATAAGAGTTAAAATGCTCCAATCTTGCAAAGATCTGAATGTTTACTTAGCTCAACCACTTAACTGCCTTCACACTGGAAGAGAACCTTCCAGTAACTTTTCTCATCCATTGTTTTTCTCTTGCCACATCTCCATAAAGGCTGGGTTGTGAAAGGTATGAGTAAATAGTTCAGAATTGTCCCCATTGTGGGACAATAAAGGATATTTCTGTTCTATTCTACAATTGTTCTGATGACAAAATTCTTCCATGTGATGCTGTGGATGTCTGCAGCTCCTCCAGAGTTAACCGGCGGGGGTAACGGGCTACTTCTCTGAAGGAATGCGTCCCTTGCTTTGCCTGTTGCTGGTTGGGCTATACTCCAGAGAGAATTACAGAATTACAAGGACTCAAAACAAAAGCATGACAAACTTTTCAAATTTTTATTTGCAACAAAAAGTAAATGAAAACCATGTTCTTCCACTTCAACAATTTCATCTTATTTATATTGGGTAATTGCTCTTTAAAATATTGTCAGGTCATAAACTACAAAGGTGATGTATTTTAATGGTCTGTATGTCTCGTTACACTATGGCCAATACATTTCTTGAATGACTTGCTTAGTGTTATCGATTTGAATTTTTGGTTCTGTAACCACAAAGAGTAATTGTGGACATAATTTATTTTTCGTTATTGTATCTTTTTTATGTACAAAGTAAGAACACTATTAATAGATATAATTTATTGTTGGTGGGGCATTTTTACGGAAACGATCCACTTGCTGCTTCATAACTGAAGCCAAGTGTAATGATGTGTAATTTTGGCATTGTAGGAACAATATGCATTTGTAACATCCAGTAATACAACTTTGTATATGTTGGTTTATCCTCCAAAAAATCAGCAGAATTTGTTTTTTTTCCGACAACAAAAACTGCTTTAAACAAAACAAAAAATAAATTCAAAACTGTGATGAAAGATTATGTCTTATGGGGATGGTTTATCAGCAAAAATAGAACAATATTGAACGAGGAAAGATCGCTATTTGTCTTTTCAAAACTTCTGAACAACATCACATTGGAATTAATGTCCTGGGCAGTAAGCTCTTTATACTTCTATATTTCATGGCCATCTGACAAGCAGTGGTTGAGATATCACTTCAGCAATCAACTTGAACAACAAATAATTGAAAATGCTATCAAGTATGTCATCTAGTACCCTTCAAAGTAGATATTCTATTCTTCTATTCTTCACCGACAATGTTATCTAGTCTATTTCTGTACCGGACTGAAACAGTGTGAATAGCACACGGCTGCCTTGGAAACAGAGGCCCTGGAGAGGATGGAGAGCTGATTAGAGAGAAGCTGCTTGTCTCCAATCAAACCCGGTGTCTTGTCTGTTTACAGTGAGCGCATCCACAGAGCTTTCTGCGCTGACCCGGAGGGGAGATTCGAGGGGTCAATATCTCCATTTGCAACTGGTACAAAAATCCAAAACCAAAGAAAATGTCTCACAGTGCAAGCAGTCTTATACAGTCTCTGCCCCTGAGACCAAATTATACTTGCAAATATTCTGTAGCTTTGTTTCTTTACTGACTTTACAGCAGGAGTTGGATGTGGAATTCATGCAGTATTTTCTTTATTCTCTTTGACTGGGATTACATCCTGAGGCAACCTCAGCTCTCTGGCTGGATGAGTTAATGAAACAAAAAAATGCCTCATAAATGCAGTATGACCAAACATGTACAGAACATACTGTATCCTCAGACTTCATTTTGTGACCTTTGACATTGTAGTAAGTGGTTGTATCTTTGTGTAAAAATATTTAACTGTATTTTAGGATTATATCAATGTTATTAGAATAATGAAAATGATCTATGTTCTGCTTATCTTTTGTTGCTCATTATACAAATTTAGATGAGTTTCCATGTCACATAAAACTTCCGTTTTACATTTGTTGATTACTAAAGGGTCCCACATACTTCTTAGGAAATGCCAAGAACGGTTCTCATTGACGTAGACGCGCGATGAAAATTTCGACATTTTGTTCGCAGAGAGGCATCCGCCTGCCGAACTCAACGCCAGGCCCGGATTGAACTATTGCTCTGTCCTTAATGTTGTGTGACTGGTCAGAAGTTTGCTGCCATGTTTGTGGAAATTTGCTCGTATAGCAGTGTTGATATTTCTCGTCCACTTCCACTATCCGGTTTCTGTATCAGCAGGAGACGTGAATAGTTTTGAGGAATGTTTATCTGACACGGTGAGGAATTATATACGTTTGTATGGTTTTTCACTAAATAACTACTATAATAATAGGACTGTCAAATGGCTAAAAACTCCTGGATAGAAATTGAGACATCGTTGTCCACGGAGGAGGCTGTCTGTACAAAGTGTGGCGCTCTCTCTGTGAACGTTTCAAAAAGCAAAACAGAGGATGCAGGGAGGTAGGGGGAACTCTAGCGGGTAGGGGCGTGACATATACTGAAGTGGGAAGGGTGTCCCCTGGGTGGTCTGCGCTGCTGTATGAAAGGTGTGTGTGAATACAGCTTGTTGACTTTTCAGCTTCAGATGAAGTATGTTGCAACCTTAAGGTCTTTATTGTCCAAGGTGAGCTTACCTTACTTACTAATTAGCTGTCTTTTTGTTGAAGTTACGTGCTAACAGCTTCTAAACTGTTTACAAAGGCCCAGGCTAGGTGATTAGGTCACCAAATTGGTGGCTAAATTGATTGATTTAGTTTTCTAGTAAACTTATAAATTTAGAAGTATAAAAACGTGTCAAACTGACAAGAATAAATTAGGCTTAGTAAGCTGGTGGATCAAACTCACGACATCTTTGTTAACTGGGAAACTTAGGTTTATAAATAACATAGTACAACATTGGACAGGGCACACAAAACCTTGCGTAGGGTGCCAAAGTGGCTAGGGCCGGCATGGGGCATTATGATTTACAGTGGACCCTTGATATTTGTAGCAGTTTAGGGACTACAGTCACCCGCTTATAGCTGAAATCTTTGAATACTTTACACCCCATCTAAAAATGCTTAGAACTGCTTACTTCAATGATTTAAACATTAAATATACCTTAACATGCATTAATTCAGAGGAAACTAACTTAGCATTACGACAGAGCCTAATCTCTACAGTCTTCCTTGTTTCTGCTCTTGGGCGTACAGCTAATCAGTGGCAAGGAAAATGAATGGCGCTCTTAGATTGGCTGCTGTGTAAATGCCAGCCAATAGCATATCAAGTAGCATTACGCCTTGAGGTATTCCAGTTTCCCAAGATATGCACCATAAAAAATCCATGAAAAGGGAAATTTTCCACAAATAATTTGGAGTCATATTCCGCAAATAGGTGAATTTCCGAATGCCAAACTGTAAATGGGCGGGGGTTCACTGTTCAGCAAATTATTAATCTTTTAATTTATCATTTGTAAATCAGCTCTGTAGCTCATAATATTGCTGACTTGTCATATTAAGAAATGTGGATTTACTTGTATCCCTCATGATTTCCTGGAGGCATCTAATTGGTGCACAACCTTTTACGGCTCCGTTTTCACGTCACATTTTAAATTAAATTCCGAGATGTTTCCACCCCACCTGCAGCAAATGTGTCTTAATATTTACCATTATTCTTTCCCTAGCTGTAAGTTAAATTTTAAAAAAAAGTTTCTTAAAGTAGTGCAAATGCAACTAAAATGCCAGTTTTTGCCTCAGCTCTGGCAAAAGTGGACTCATGAAGCAGATTGCATTAAGGGCATGCCGAGGCAAATACGCCTATTAAATACAGAAGATGGGGAAAAACATACTTTTTGTCAGGTCATAGGAGACACTGGAATGATTCAACCCTGTAACTATTCAGAAATAAAAAACATCGATTGAAGCTAAAAATGCATCGGACTGCAAAATTATTACAGTGTATTGACAAATATACTGTATTAACTTAAAATCAGTTTACAAAAAAACAAAACTGTTTTTGGCTCTTCTGCACTCCTAAGCAGAGTGCTTGCTCACCACCAAATCCTTTCCAGGCAAATTCCCAAACCAGCTTCCCATACAGTCTTCTCCTACCTGCACCTTTATATGGTTGTGCAACATAGACAAATCTATTGATTTATTTGAGCTCTATTTATCAATCTCTGCACGTGAAACATCCTTCTGACTGTTCCACAGTTTTAAAGTGTGTATGCTGTATTTGAAAAAAGCCAACAATTAGAATTTTTGATTATTTGATTAAAAGAAATATTTCAAAAATATCAAGCAGACCTCACAAGAAGCGAAAATCCACTAAAATGACCACCAGTTTTCAGCAGATGGTATTTTTTCCTTGCAGTGTGTATAACATAAACAGCTCTGGTTTTTGAGAATAAAAAGCTATTTGCTATGGCTGCATAAATATGGGGGGCTTTCTGTTAAATGCATGCAGAACACCCCATTCAAATGTGTTTGCTTCATAAACATTTTCTCGGTGCAAGTTTTTTTTGGAGCAGAAGCCTATTGCTTCTAATTTCAGAACTGGAAAAAGCGTCTATAATACTGTTTACTCCACAATATTAAAGCTGCAACACCACAAATGTAAAATGTGTGAAAGTAGGTTTTAGAAGTAAATCAAGTTACTAAACCTCTTTCAGTTAAATTTTTTGCTTTCTGTTATTATCAAGTCTTTAGTTGTACTTCAATAATTTAGTTGTTAGCATTGGATACATATTGTAAATAAGGTCAGGAGAAGAAAACTGCTTCATTTAAACACAACTTCAACAAAAAAAAAAAAAAAAAAAAAAAGATTTGAATCTGATTTTATGTACAGGTCTAATTCTTTTTTTATGACAGTGTGTTCTCTAAAACGATGTCTAGCCATAGCTTCAATGTTGAATTTTCCTTTGACTCAATTGATAATGTGTTGCTTTTTGATTTAAGCCTTTTATTTAGATATTCAGCACCATCCTTCGGATTATCATTCCTCATTTTTAAACTCTACATGGAGACTCAATGTCTCACAGATGTTTCTTTCATGTGCAGAACATTTTTGAACCTTAGTGACTCTTTGTGAAAATAGGACCGGGCGAGGTTTGCACTAAACGGAGCAAAATTTCAGATTAATCCTTATTAATGTCAATTATGCGCTGACCCTTCCACTCAAAGGGAAAATCTGAATCAACACAGTAATAACCTGCCTGCAGCTTTTAGAGATTTTAGAAGATTAGGATTCATCCTGCAGAGAAGTGAATGCAACAGGTGCTCTTGCATATCAAACCCTGGGCTTCACTTCAGAAAGTGAGACCATTTGTAGACACACTGCACCCCACATGGTCCTGGATTAGAAGTGAGTGTGCAGGCTTTTGAACACACGTGTACATAGAGAGGCAGTGGGAAACACAAGCCTAGCACACATTTCTGCACAGGCAGACTTGGCTTTATTTTGGCATGCTGCTCTGCGGTGAGCGGTGTGAGGGTTTAGAGGGATTGAACGGTGTTGACTTTGCTGTGAACCTGCAGAGCCTCTACACTCTCACAGCTGCCTCCCTCATCATCTACAGAGGGGCTCCAATCATTGTGGAAAATAAGGGCTGGGGAGGCTAAAAGATATATCGCTACACCTCCTCACCCCCCCCTCCTCCCCTCCATCTCTCCCTTTCTGCCTCACTCTCCACCAGTACAAGATTTTTTTTTTTACTGCCTCTCCTTCAAGGTGGTTGTCATAACTCACATTTCTTTGAGTTTATCTAATATTCCAATTATGCAGCTGCAAATTCGGCCGCTATTTTTAAGAGCACATCCCAAGGGCATGTCTGCAGCTCAGGCATTTCTTAGTTGAAGACCCACAGTGAGTTGGCTGGCTGTGACAGATCTGTCATATCATAACCTCCCACTGGATTTTAAATACTCAGCTCTCTCAAACAATGGAAAAAGTTAGGCACTTTCTACATGAGGTATTATACAGTAACTATATAAAAATTATGATTGAACATTACTTGATTAAAGCATTGATGCTGATAAGATGCACAATTACCCTGCTTTAGTGCTTGGCTTTCCTTTGCAGAAGCCATGTTTTCTCAGTTGCATTGTCTATAACCAGGCTCCAACTCTGTCAGACCTCTAGGAATAATGTATCATTCTAACAGATTACGTTAGAGTTCATATCTGGACTTATTAATGAAATTTCAAAGTAAGAACATATTTTCTTGAAATACCGAATGGCACAGCAGAAAGAGCTTGATTATGTTTGTCTTCTCTGACAGTAGCTATGTTTACATACACAAAATTTCTTGATCGGCTTGAAATGTTTTTGGATTAAATAATTAGTGTATTGTTCACATGGGCACAAAATTAATTTATCCAATCATGACATGTGTTTACATACACCAGGTTTTATTCAGAATAGAAGCACTGACATGAACAGAGTTGTAAAATTTCTGTTAAAAAACACAGGAGAAGAAGTTGTTTTTCAGTTTGTGCTGATCATAAAAACAAACAAACAGTAGTGTGTTGGTTATGAGCGCTCAGAACGGCCCTCAACAGGTTCTAATAACAGTTGAGAAGTTACTGCACTCCCTAATTAAGCCTCCCGCTGTCTCGGAGGGGTCGGACTGACCCGTGTGTGCTTTAATAAGGTATTTCCCTGTGGTTTTTGAAACTGACAGGCTGATAGGACACCTTCGTCGGATCCCTGTCGTCCGACATGGAGCTGGGACTGCAGGAGTGCTAAGCTACAGGCTGAGCAGTATGCTGTTGGTGTTTCTGTGTTACAGGATGAGAGATCAACAGACCAATTTTGCTTCCCTGACAGTCAGGTCAGTTTGGCACAATTAGATTAAAACGATCAGAACAAGTGTTTACATGCATGCCACTTGGCTTATCAATCGGCATAAACCACCCCTCTCATTTGGATTACAAATGAATTCCAATCGAGCTGAATCTGATCAGGATATTCCAACTGGGGCATTTGTATGACGCTTTTTTATTCCAATCAGCTGTTTATTCTGATTTTTTGTGTCCATGTAAACATGCCAAGTGATTCAATGATTGGGTATGAACAGGGGATCAGCATATCGTGCAGTTTTTCAGGTCCAGAAAGGTAAAGAGAAAACCCCTGAAATTCCATCCAAAAAGCAGTCACCTTACATTGTCTTCACACAGGTATAGATATGTAGAACCACTAATTCGCATGTGAACATTATGCTTTTTTATTTATATTAATACTATCAAAGTTAAAAAAAAACACAATAACACTAACTTTGTGTGACACTACACCTTACCCACATTTAATTTCAATGACAAAGAAAGACACGAGACTATAGAAAAAGAACATACCACTACTACCTTATTATGCCTGCATATATTTAGGATATATTGAAATTTTCCACCCTTTGAAAACTGGATACACGCACGTTCTGGTATGACAACCAGACCTGGAGAATCAGCTCAATTGTAATGAAATCTTTTACTGATTACTTCGTAATAATATTGTTGACACAATGCTGCCTGTATCAACAAAAATTTACTTACCTTGCATACCTGGTGCTTGAAACTGAAGGTGGGATTGATGGCAACTCCACTTTTTCATTGGTTAATTGGCTAATAACTACCTGTCCACTCTGGGGCATACACAGCACATTGAAAAGCCAACCCCAGGTGGTTAGTTGATTCTTAAATATGAACATAAACTTGCACACATCATTGACCCCAGTACACGTGTACTATTGAGAATGGGATCATATTACAAGTTACGCATTTTTCAAGATTTCCTTATGTTTAGACCTTTATAACCTGTCTTTCAATATACCAGTATAGCTGGCAAGAAGAGACATTGTTAGAGCAGCTTTAGATCCAGTGAAATATTGCATCACTTTTGTTTTGGTATTTATAGTTTTTATAATGTAACAGATGTTTAACTTGGCACCACCATCTCACTGGCTGTCTTTTTTTGAGGTAACACATTAAATAGAAGCAATCTCTTCTTAAAAAAATTATGAATCTTTAACATAGCTAATTCCATTTTACCTGGTATTCAGCTGAAGGATATCATATTGCATGTACATGAGAATTTACACCAAAACATCTCTGAAAAATAACTAAGACAAAGTACAAACCAAAAAAAAAAAATGAGCCAAACCAATGTTTATAGAGTTCTGCTATTTATTCAAAGAATTATTAGAACCAATTAGACCTAATTGATTACTATAGAATAGGTTTCAGATGCTGCAGAATAGTCTATAAAATGGATTGTTATCCATCCTGGACAGACTTGTATGATGGCAAGAGGGTTATACCTTAGGTGAATATCTACCCTTTATCCGGCAAAGTACCTGAAGTCAAGGCAGAGAATTTCAATCTGGAGAGACTCACTCAGAAAGATGTGATAATTAGAGAAATTTATTGACAAATCAGAAAGTTCTTTGGTGCTCGGACCCCGGCAGAAGACATGGAAGCTGCGAATGGCTATGAGCTTGGATGCTTTAAAGCAAAGCCTTACGGGATGATTGGCTGAAGAGGGATGAGGGCTTGACACTGACTGGCTGAAGCAGAGGCACATGATGAGGTGATTGGACAAAGCAGGAGAGGCTGGGGTGAGTCTTCCAGTTTGTATTTACGTCTAAACTTCATTTGTTACCTCAAGGAGTTTGCTGCCAGTTTTTAGAGGATTTAAACTTTTGCCCTCTGAAATGTTTTGCATTTTTCACAGGGGTGTTCCTTAAATGTGCTTTAAGACTCTTCAGAGTCAAGGTATTTTCCTAAATACGTGAGTTAAAATTCCAAACTATGACAAAGCCCTTAGAAAACAAACTGTGATTAAAAAACATGAAATTGATCTATTGTATCTAATTTTTCATTGTTAGCGCTGTGGGGATGAGAGTACCCAGCCGAACATATAATAAAAAGCAAGTCAACCTTCTGACAGGTGGCTTGTCCATCACAGGGGCAACAGAGAAAATCTTTCAGTTTTTATCTTCATAGTCGGTTCTTTAATCATAGTTTCATGAACCGACATCAGATTCTCTGTCAAGTGGATATGCAGACATGGGGTCTTTAGATTAGAATAAGGCAGTTTCGTTTCAAAACATTATTGTTAGTTGGACGAATTCCTTATTCTTAACCCAATTTTTACTATCCCATTGTTTCTTTGTCTTTTCAGATCTGTGTAGCTGCTGGAATATCTCCCTGACAAAAAATAAAAACTTATTACAACAGACTGAGGCTATAGATAAGGCCAAACAGCTGCTGACTTTATTCCCAGTGGGTCTGTTCAGCAATCCAACCAGTTCTGCTCAGATAACTTATTCATTACCTCAGGGCAGATGGAGATGAGAATTAAGGTTTTATGTAAAAGCAAATAGGTTTTGTTGAGATGTGTCCAAATTTTAGCCATTTCTTTTTAGCGATTTATGCCCTTAAGCGCTTTTGTTCTTTAAAAATAAAGATTTTGGCACAACAGCAGGTTCTGATACAAAGGTCATTGTAGTAATTCAACTTTAGAAGCAAGAGATCTGAACTGGATTGTTACTCTGCTGTTATTCGCTATGGGAGAGATGAGGTATGAAGTGATAAGAACAGAATTCATCCACAGCTTTAACATACTCAAGGTTTGAAATTGGAAGGATAAAGTAGAAGCATGACCCACAGTGCTGGCTCCCCTCCAAAAACTAACCACTAAAGGTAGATTTCTTCAAGCTTTTGGCGTTGATACATGGCCATGTTTCCAGTTACTGCCTCTGTAAAAACCAAAGCTTGTGTCCGGCTGAGGAAGCCATATCTCTTGCTCATTTTTGGACTCAAAACCCCAGAGAATGGTCAATGGAAAAAAAAAAAAAAAAAAAAAACTGCATTTCAGTTCATAATGAAAGCCAGCTCACAATGCCATTTCATTGTATATTTTTTCCCAGATTGGTGAAATTTGAACCTTTCTTAGAGAACAGACGTCCCATATACCAAACCGCCTCTTTTTGCTGTAAATTGGAAAAAAGAGGCGGACTAAAGAAAAAGAGATAGACACCAGTTTCTGTGTGGATTACTCCAGGCCTCTTGGCTCTACATTGTATGACTTACTGACCTTTTCTGGGAACCAGTTGTGACAGAAAAACAAGAAAGTCTTGTAGATTTGTGAGAATTTCACCTGCGGTGGGTATAGAGAAGTGGGAGATCTGTATTGTACCTTTTTTTCCCCATATACTTTCAGACCTGTTTCAGACCACGTTGCCAATTTCAGGCACAATTTGCTGAGAGGCCAGATGCAGCTGCTCTCAGAATCTGAGCACAGCAGTGTGATATAAACACAAATGGAGCAAGTCTTGAACTATTTAGGCTTCCATATGGTCACATTTCATGGGAAATGAGAGTTGGACATTGTGAAACCAATGTAAGACTATAGATATGTAGGACTGTCGCTGAGTAAAAATGCTGGTCTTTGTGTAACTATCAACATCAACTTAACAAATGTAGACCACGGAAAAGCAAGTCTTAGAACAAATATGTTGCTTTGTTGTATTTGGCACTTGTACATTTGTTTTGCATAACTCTGTTGGCTCCATTCTTTGCCGTTATGGTCAAGGTCTGTGGTAATGTCATGCAAATGATATGTGTGGGTGGTTTACTTGACATGGTTGGACTTCACTGTTAAGTCTCACTGTTAATCTGGTTTGACACATCAGCCAATGAAAGCATTTTGTCATTAAAGCCAAATAAAGTTTTCTTTTAGCCATTTCCCAGTCGGGTCTCAGGACTGCGGGATATCTGCAGGTTGGCCAAGAGACTGTGGAGCTGACCTATAAATCAGCCAGTGGTTCTCTAAATAGAACAAACATTGTCAGCAGAACTGCAAGTACAGGACAAATTATCAAGAGACAAATTCCCTAATTTTTTATCCTTGCAACACAAAGCTCTTTCTTTTTACTTTTGTTTAAAGAAAAGAACAATTAGCAAACTTTTGTAGAAAGGGAATAGGTTATGACTATATCCATCAGTCATTTTTCTCTAATCTATGATTAAGTTATGAAAGTAACAGGTCCAAGTGGGAAAACATGGACATCCCAGTCCCCGGCAAACCATTGAAGCTCTTCCTGGGTGATGCCAAGATATTCACAGACCAGAAGAGCTGTGAATGCAGTCTCTCTAGAAAGTTCTTAGTTTGGCCCCAGGTTGCCTACCAGTGGGAAATGCCAATAGGTCTGTCTTGGCATATTCTTCCAGTGCAACATTCCTGGAAAACAGTTTTTTTGTTTTAGGGTGTCTCTCCCAGATACCTTCATGAACTGATGTTGAATAACTGTAAAGTGAGAATTGGAATTTAGATGGACTAATCAATTGAGAGCTTCAGCTTAGAGTTCGGGTCCTGTCTCATCAAGAAAAACTGGAGCAACATCCCAGTACTGCAGATGAAGTCCAGATTCATCTATCCATCTCCTATCAACACACCAAGAGAGATGGATATATTGAAATGAGGCAGGTTACTTACTATGGTTGGTTGATTTATAATCCTTCCATCCAAGTTGATCTTGCCACTACAAACAGTGAGCACAACGTTAAAAGACCTCCAAAGCTTGCCTTGAGAGAACTTTAGCTAAAAGTGGATTGTTGGGGTCATATAGTTTCCATAGCTAATTGCGTCAGATCCTATATACATCCATGCCTCCCATTTGTTTGGTAGGCATACCAAGGAAAAAAAAAAAAACAAAACAAAACAAAAAAACCTTTCTGATCTACCATCATAAACAAAAACCTGAGGACCTATGTTATTGTCACTTTTAACTAGAATTATGTGAGTTCGTTACATGGTGCTAAGATTGAGCTTGTCAGCACACACATAGGTGTGGCATGAAACAAAGGATGAATATATGGACTAGCCCTTGATTCCATTATTTAGTATGGTGAAAGATGTGTTATGCTGTAGTTCTGAATATTTTTTCAGAGTGGATAACATCAAGAACCCATTAAAATACCAGAACATTTTAAATAAAAATCGGTTGCTTCCTGACAGAAAAGTTAATGTGAGACAGTATTTTTTCTTTTAACATGATAATGTTGCAAAAAATAATGCCAAAACAACCCAGAAATGGTTCCCTAACACACAAAAGCAACTTTTCTACAGTTATCTCTGTCCCAAATCTAAATCATTTAAAGGACTTGCGGCTGATTTTTTTAAAAATAACTTTTTACTTGTTTTTACCAGGTGTTCCAATGTATTTGGGAGGCACTGTATATCTTCACCAACCTTATTAAAGTAATAAATACATAGAAATTCTGAATGCTGTCATACATAGTCCAGAAGCAAGATTAAAATCATAGTTAGCTTTTTTGTGGCCTCCAAGACCACAAAAATGCTGTTGATGTTGCTTAACTTGTCGCTATTTAGTGTGTAACTTAGAGTTCCAGTTTCATAATGAAGATAAATGGAGATCAAAATTAATTTTTTAAATTGTCTTAACATCAATAATAGTGTAAAATAAGGTGTGCAAGATTTCCTTAATTTGGAACACGAACAGAAGTTTGTTGAATCTGGCTTCATTCCAGCTTTTTCTTTCTTCCTACTGTTGTCAGTCAAATGTTTTGCAGGCGAGGTGAAGTTTATTTCGACAAGGAGAATGGCTGTCCATGACCTCTGAAGATGCCCTGTGGTTTCCTGATGCAAATATCTTAGTATCAGAATGTTAAAGTCAGAAACATGAAGTGAGTTGTAAGCCACATGAAGCCATCAACCAATCTGTTGCAAATGCCTGATTATTTTATTGATTTTGTGCCCCTCGAGGCACCCCGTGGTCATTGTCATCTCAGAATACAGACAGCTGGTCATGACAACTTGGCAGATGTCAAATCATTCTGGCTTTTCCACCTGCTCATTTCCCCTCCTCTTGAAATGTTGATTATCCTCTTATTACTTCAATAGCTCTGACCCTATGGCGCAACAGGCCCCTTCTGTTTTTTATGCAGCTTTCCTGTATAAACAATCCTCGATGGGAATGTACGCATGTAACATGTTGGAAAGTGCAAATTCTTTAGACAGAAAACATTTTAAAGATAAAGTGACAAGTAATTTCTTTAGTCATTAAATTTACACAACTCGTTAAGTGCTCCTGCATCAACAAATTGATTTCATCTGAGTGAAAACTGTTTAGATTAGATTTTTTTTTTTATCCTTTTCTCAACCTAACTAGTGAGCTTTATCAACCAAAAACACTGTTTAGTAATTCCATTTAAGCTACCCTGACAGTTTTTAAAAGGAGTAACAGCCTCCATTGTAAATGAAAAATGGGAGATTCCCGTAATTTGTTCAAAATTCCTGACTGGCTTTGAGGTACTAGTGGTTATTTATGATTTTGACTGTTTGTCTCATCCTGTCCCTACTGTCATCCTCTGTTACACAAACCATCACCAATTTAACTACATCCATGAACCTTCTCAATAGTCTCTTTTTTCCTCCTCCCTGATAACTCAGTATTCAACATCCTTTGTCGAACATGTCAACTATCCATGAGTATACAATGGAAAAGACTGCACAGCTTGCTGCAGGATTTCTGTCCAAAAATGAATGGACAGCTGGTTGACGTTCTTAATATTATCAGTTGGACTCTGAAAAAAGAAAGGGGACTAATTGAGACCAACTTTTTAGAAGAAAATATATCTAAACAATGTCTAAAATGTCCACAGACATCTGGGCTACCATTGGTTTATTTGTTTTATTTGAAAGGTTTTTTTTTTTTTTCTTTTTTGGTGTCTTTTGATGTTTGCTAGAAATCTTGACCTCTCAATTGCTAACACAATATTTCCACCAGATAATGTTTTTCAACGTGTTGAATAGGTTTTAGATGTTTATTAGAAGTCTACATTTTGAGCTGTTTAAGCCAACATTGAGTAACACTCAATAAAAGGGACAGCAGCTAGCATCAAACTCATGACCCATCAATCTGTAGTCCGTTGCCTCCCTAACTGAGATTTTCATCTACAAACTTTAATACAAATAATTTAGAAGTCCAGGACCTTTCAATGTGTATTGTCCATATTTTTATTGATGCTGCAGTGTATTTATTTAATACGAATCAACATTTCTTTATCAGCCTGTGTGGCATTTTGGTAGTTCTGTGTCTTCTCTTTGCTCCAGATATCTCTGTAACAGTATTTCTCCATAAAGTAGCTCTGGTTAATTTGCGATTATTGCTTCACAACTGACCTCTTTCTTATAGAACAAGCTAAACTTTGTTTCTGATGACATCAGGGAAGCGTCTTGCTGTTAGTCCACATCCAGCTTGATTGTTTAACACTAACAGGTATTTCCTACACATTGATATTATTATTGCAAGAGCTAAAAAAATATTGAATTAGTTTATTATATTAAATCAAATAGAGATGTCTTTAAGTTTTGGTCTCCATGTTTTGATATTTTTTGTCATGTTTACAGAGTATTTTTTGAACCTTATGAACTTTTAGTTTTAAGTATGTCTTTACACCTGGCAGTGTTTCTAGGTCCAAATCTAGACAAAATATATAGGTCTATTACTATTCACACAAGGGTACAACATCATCTCTTGAGGTTTTCTTTCATCTGCTCCTGCTCTCTCGAAAGATTTATACTCTGCCCCATAAAGGACAACATTCATTAAGTTTTTTTCTCAGCTACAACCCTTTTTTCTTATTTACCAATAAAACAGATATATTGTAGCTTTGTTGTTCACATTATAAGAGACCTAAATCTGGACATGCTTACAGCCACCTTGATATGCACAAATGAGTTTTCCGTACCCGGACATTCAAACACAAAGCAGCTATTGATAGGACTTCGCTTGACAACTGCCATGGGGGAAAAAACCCCACAGATGTATTTAGGCCAAGATAAAAAATACAAGTCCTTTTGAGTGGCAGCCTAGATTCAGTGGCTCAGGTGGGCTCACCCAAGCGGGGCTGCACATGCATAAATATTGCAGGGTTTAAATCTGAATCCTGTGACCATTTTGATTTTGTGAAAGACTACAAGTAATAGAGTGAGGAAAGGAACTGGTGTGGCTTCCATTTCAAAACACGTAGCTGTATGATATGTTATGCATTGAACATGAGATGAGCTCTTGCAAGTTTCATTTTCCTGTAGACTTGCTTGGGTTGCAGTACTTTTTGGTACAAACTGATGCAGGATATAAATGGAAAATTTGGGTCAAAGGTTTACAGTTTGCCTCAACTAAACTGGTGAGGTTTTGGCTTCCTGTTTTTTACAAGCACCTACACTGCTAGTTTTAATCACTGGATTTATTAGCCACAGTATTAACCACTGTTAGTAAGCTATGTGTTTTACTGAATTTACTCCATGGATACATGCTCCCCTTCCTGTCTCCTGTGCTAAATATGTCTACAGTTGTGTCATGGGATAATCAGTGTAGTTGGGGGGTGATCGACAGGTGATGAGATCCTCGATCTAAAAACGGCAGGAAGTCTGTCATAAAAGTTGTCAGCCTGAAAGTGAGAAACTGCTGCAGAAATTCCCATGCACGGGAGAGAAAGATTGACTACTTTTCTTGCCAACTGTAAGGACTGACAGAAGACTTCCATATGGAGTTTAAAAGAAGCAGAACATATGTGAAGTTTTGATTCAACATAAGACTTTCCATCATGTTCTAAAGAAATAGACTGGAAATTTAAAGCTAAAGCTATGAGAAATACTGTCAGTCTTTTAGTGAATCAAATCAATCCATTACATTCACTTTATCACTGAAATAGTGCCAGTTTTTACTATTTTTACATTCCATGAGATTTCACAGGCAGATTTCAAAGAACATTTAGTAAATTAAAGGTATTTTAGTATTTAACACTGGAGCAACACAGAAATTTCTTATCTTGACCTAAAATGTCAAGATAAGAAATTTGCTATATATGAATATAGCAACATGTTTATTTGTTTTTCTATTTTTTAAAAATATAAATTCAGCTACAATGCCCAAGAGATAAATCAGGTAATTGTTTACTTCTTAATTTTGGCAAATTGTTCATGTCGTAACAGTGTTGTTACACAGCATGGAGCCCACACTTCAATGTTAAAAGAATTAGCCAGGCTGGGTGGTCTTTATGGCGTCTTGATGAGGTCTTCAGGGAGCTGTAAAGAATGGTGTGGGCTCTCCATCTTGGAAGAGCATGAAAGCTTCCCAAATGTTATGAGTATGTGGAAAAACCTGCTTAATAATGTCATTGTGTTTTAATGTTGTGGTGGCAGCAGGGGGCCCTGATTGAACTTCAGGGCATTGTATCCACTGGCATGTCTTGTTGGCTGAGAATTTGTCATAGAAGCTCATATTTGATGCCTGTGGCTAAAAAATAGTAGCATTAATGTTAGTACTGTCACCTTTGCAAAGAGAAACTCCTCAGTTCAAATGCTCACCTTGTAATAGACTGGTGACTTGTCCAGGATGTCCCCTGACTCATCCAGTGACTGCCTGCATTGGCCCCACCACCTGGTGACCCTGCAAAGATTGAGCAGTCTCAATGCACAAATACAGTGACGTGCTTAGCTTCTTCATTTCTCTTTTGGTTGCAAAGCAAGAAGCACATGTTTTCATCATTGTCACCACTGATTAATCAGAAAGAACGGGTTCATATCTTTCATGCAGTTGATAACTTAAATATGATAAAGTTGCTTTCTTTAGAGAAAGGCTGAAACTGATGGTTGAGGTCCAGAAATATTACATATATAACATAAAATTCCACAGACTGGAAGGTTCAAACGACTATCTTAGCGCAGATGTGATACTCATGGCAGGAGCAACATGACACCATGTCTGTATCTTCTTCCATGTAGCTTCATCCTGATCCGAGAGAGTTATCACAGGTTGTGGCCCAGAGATTGATGATTATAGTTGTAGTTTACGGGTTATAATGAGAGGGTCCGTTTTGAAATATAGTATGTAGAGGGCACAGAAAAAACATTTTGTGGATATATACAATTGCCAGAAAATATCTTTTTGAATGCTAAAAATAAATCAGTGTAGCAACATCACAATTGCCTTCTGACTGAAGTCTGTTTTTATAACTTGCAGTGATTCAACTATGTTCCGATCAGTCATAAATGTAACGGAGAGCTTTGTGGTATCTTGGTCAAGTGTAAATGCAGCCTAAGAATCAGACACCTTAAAGTATAGGCTTCAAGTCTCAATAATTACAAGCTCTGCATACATCTCTGTACACAAAGCTCTACATTTTCATCTGTCAACAGACTTGAAAACCTGGACAGGAGTATGTCAGCTCAGGTTTCTCAACAGTCAGTGCTAAAGGTTCAGGGCAAGCATCATTTAGAGTGTTTTACTTTGACACATTGATTCTTCAGACAGTGGCTGGTTAAAACAAAGGCAACAAAACAATAAAAAAAAAAAAACTTAAGGCAGAACCATCCCACACCTGCCAACAACCGGCTGCAGAAGTAAAGTCCTGAATAGTTCATTGTATAATTAACGCTTAGATGCTGACAGTGTTCTCATAATGAAAGCAGAACAAACAGAGATGTTCCTTCACTGAAACAAGAGCAATCCCAGCTGAGAAATTCTGCAGCACATCTAACGACACACAGACAGGAATTTAAAATGTATTTGTTGTAATATGTACAGGAACAAAAGCAGCTTAAATTATAAGATGATAGTTTATAACATGAATTATTTATTTAATGAAAGCGGCCAACATAGAAGACATTTCCTGTTTCCCAGCAGAGTTCTTCACAAGTTATTTGGAATCCTAAAAAACTGTGTCATGGCAGTTCTTCACTGTGTTCCAGCTAAGTTTACAGACAAATCTGCTGAAGGATTACAGAAAAATAAGTAACTGAGCAAAGCTTCTGTTGTCTTGTCAGGTAGAGAAAAGGAGTAATGTATATGTTCAACAAAGGGTGTTGGGAAGAGGAAAAGAGGAAGATCTGGTACTTAAAAATTAACTGAATTTATCATTGAGTTTTGATTTTCACTCCAATCACAAAAACATTTTCCAGGCATTATTTCTAAAACATTTTTGCTTCGTCCAAATCGATCAATCAGTATGCTCAGTATGAGGGAAATTAGCAGCGTCACCCTGTCACATTTGAACTGATGCACAGCTGGTAACAAACTTTCGCATGGTAGATGGCACCAGGAATGTAAAGATCAAAACTACAACTATACAAAAGATCAAAGGTGAATAATGAATTGCACCCACTGTGACAGCAGAAGCATTTAACAAACAAAAAGATCAGTTCATTTGAGCGGGAACGTCTTAGATTCTGAGACTCGGGCCCAGATCAAAAACACATAAAGTGCAAGACTTGCTACTTGTGAATGGAAATTGTTGAATAAAATCAAAATTTGAATACATGCATAGGATCACTTTGTAGTTCAGTGAACTAAAGCATGAGCAAATTTGTTGTTCAAACAAAGTTGTTTAGTTTTATTAAATATAAGTTGCAGCAGCATATTTCCTTATTTATGTTTTTCTTTTGATATTTTAATGATTTTTTAAATTGATTTCCTTTTTTAATCCAAGGATTGTTAGAGAGCAATAACTTGCTGACTTTAGTCATATTTGTCTTTTTATAGTCTTCATTTGAATAACTATTTTGGCAGTCATTTTAAGAGAAGCTTCAACAAGAGGGGGGTTGTGAACATGCCATGATCAAAGGAAGTCATTGTTCTCCAACTTTTCCAAATTCCATGAATAGTTGTTCAAATACTTGATGATTGATTTGATGAGTGATTTAAATAGTGACCAAATCAATCATGATTACATTTTTTCTACAATTAAGCAGCTCTAGGAAGACACCAGAGAAGTTTCATGGATGTAATAATGAAGATATCTACGTGGTTGGTGTGACAGAGGAGCATGTTAGGGATAAGGCTGGATAGATGTAGTGTAATTAGAGACCAACATAAAGAGGCTGGATAAAAACAAAGGAATTCTCATCTAATGGAGGTTAATTCGGGTTTTGTCTATTGAACTACCACAAAGAAAGCCTGCTAGTGTTGAATTTGCTTTGTTGTAGACCTCTTCTGAGAGCTGTTTTTGCTTTGTGTTACACATCTGCACAATTCAGGCAAGGGACTCTCAAAATACAGAGCGGCAACATGACAGAGATAACTACTCATTGTCTCTGTGCTGAAACTCTTGGCACAACATGATGACAAATTTGCTAAAGATGTCAGTATGACCTGAGAAAGAACAGAGAGAATCTTATTGCACATTTCTCTTCACACTATGTCTGCTTTGCAGGCTTCAGATGTCTTGAGCTGTGTGTTTTATAATTGGATGTTGGGGATGAAAGAGCTACAATTGAGCATTGGTGGTCATATAAAATGTTCTAGTTTTTGACTCATCGCAATAATGAAAGGAATAAAATGAAATTTTCCAAATCACTGTTCCAATGGAAGTTGTTCAAAGTTATATTACAAACAACAGTAAATCATTTAATTTAGCTGACATTTTTCAGGTTAATCCTTCAATGACTACAGTTTTGAACCCTTTATTTGAAATCCTATGTACAATATTGGAGTTTAGTTACACCATGCACATGTGTGTTTGTGTATTCGGAGAAGGATTAAGATGTCCTCTGAGGTATTTTGTAGAGGTAATGCAGGAGTAAGGGGTACAGGAAATGGATTTAAGAGCAACCCTCTCCTTGGATGACCAAAGTACGAGCTACGTCTGCATTCTTGGCACAAAGTCAGGCTTGTTCCAAATTCAGGTTGGTCTACAGCCCAAGGCTGCTCCCTGTTGTTTATTGTGTTTTTAGTTTTTATGGGCAGGGACTTAATTCATATTTTAGCAGAAGACCAAAGGGTTTGGGAACAACAAGATTGTTGCTTTTGTAACATTACGTGGTTCTTGTTGCATTTTCAAGATATGACGATCAGTGTGAACTGGAGTGCTATGTATTGCTATTGTTTCTTAACCACAGAAAGGTGTACTGCTTTCTTTGGATTGGGAGTGATTCTCTGTCTGCCTGATGCAGATCAGTTTTATTATGTTGGTGCTGGTTGGAACAGGATGGATTGAGACATCAGGATCTTATCTGCTTTAATCCAGGCATTGCGCCAGTCTGTCATGTTGAAGAGAGGACTTCAATCATGTCCAAAAGAACAAGCTTTTGGATACAAATGGATGAAATAAGTTTCCTCTGCTTGGAGGTTCTGCCTTTAAACAGGAGAGGAGTTTGGTGACTTAGGAGCATCCTGAAGTAGAGCTGCAGGTCCTTCTCCATATTAGTCAACTGAGATAGTTTGAAGTAGTTTAGACATCAGATCAAGGTGCCTCACAGGCGCCTTTCTTTGGAGGTTTCCATGGAGGTCTCAATGGGAGGAGAGCCCGGGCTGATCCAGAACATAAATGGATGAATAGATGGATTGAGGGTAACCACTAAATTGCATCAGACTTTGACTTCAATGGAATCCGGCGTCTTGAGTAAGCAAAGGGCGATATTGTTGAGGAATGTCTCTCTTTTAACTGGAATAAATCTCCAGTAGAGCCACAACCAGGTTCAGTGGCCATCTGCTTTGATCATCTGGGAGTATGGAGCATTGTGGTATTCATGACAAATACCACCCAAGATAAAAAAAAGAAAAAGTTAATGACAATAATGATATAGATTTATATTATTGCACAGACTGGCACCAGAAAATCCAAACCATCAGCTTACTCAGACTTTTTGTGTTAAGTCTGGTCTGGCTTTTATTCATACAGTATTCTGGAGAAAATTATTGAACTCCTGGTCCACATTATTTTTTTGACATTGGAGAAGATTATCTAATATCTGTTATGCAAAAATCTACCCAAGTTAAAACCAAGACAATGCAGCAGAAACACCATAGGTTTGGAACTTTTTTGGGGAAGCAGTGTTTTGAACTGTGCCAGAGAAGTTTCCACCATGTGTTTCTTTTACATGTGTGAGGCCATTGTAATGACTCTAAAAGTGTAGCCAGATGTACAGACAAGAGAAAACAAGTGATGTGCATGGCTTGTTATCTTCTGTGGCTGAGCAAGTAAACTATGGGAAGAAAATTTTCAGGAATTTGTTTTTCGTGGTGAACAAGCTTTGTTACTCACTAATGGTTTGCTTTAGGCATAGGATCATGTGGTTAGGCCAAAATATATATAGTACATGAGTACATGGGTTACAAATTGGGATCGTCAGTGCACTTTAAGAAAAAAACATAACACATGTCACAATTTTACATTTTATTTGCCTTTCTTGAGGCAGAAGTACATTTTGTTTTGGACAAATATGATTTTATTTTGAGAAGGACTGCTGCCACATAAGAGTAATTTCATGATTAGACTGGACAATGCATGACACTAAGGAGTTAAGGATTTTGAAGCATCATGACATGACCTAAAATGAAATAAAATCTCAAATATTTAGATAATAGGGTGCTGTATTTCTCCAAATCTAAGCTGTCTGTTTTGCTTCTCTTTTCTCTTACTTACTGATAGCTACAACATTCAATCCTTTAGGTTCTTTGATTTGATTAGATGTAAATAAAGTCTTTGGTTGACACATTAACACACATTGCTCATTTTCTAAATTCACAATCAAGGAAATCAGTCAGTTGCAGCTTTGCACTTAATGTTACTTTGATCTCCTCACCATGGAGAATGGGTCTTATGTTTTCTCAAGGGAGATGGCTGTATAGGAAATCTGACTTAAACCCAAGCACATTAAGAGACGGTCTGTTCCGTGTTTATTGATCTACCCCACAGTTTGCAGTTCCCAAGAAAGGAATAAACAATTGATTATTATTTGTGTGCTAAGTGTCACTTCTGATTTGTGGTTATTTATACCAAATTTTGCAAACACATATGATTTCCCAGGAGAGCTGTTGGTGGGAAAAGGCAATTAATGTCAGGTTTATCTTGAAGGCATTTTTGCTTTTCCACACTATTCTGTTCGAACAGCAGAACTAAATAAAATCTTAAGTTTTTATTATTTTTCTGTGGTAATCTTAAAGAAATCTCTTTTAAGAATTTAGCTTTTATAATTGCTTTTGTTTTAGAGATCAGGTTTACAGCTACATATGCTTTTAATATTTAGGAATTCATGTACTCCTAGTAGAAACGCCAGCCATCCTGTAACCCAAACAGGATGCAAAAGATAGATGAATGAACGAGTGTCCTCATGGTGAACCGTAAGAAAAGACTAAAAATTTTCTCAAAAAGTGTACAACTTTTTTTCTAAAATGTCTACAAAGTTCAGATGAAATAACAGTAATTGGTCAGTACAGCCTCTAAAATTCTACTGTAAATGTCAGTTCTTGAGCTCATTGGTACCCTCCAACTGAAAGGTGGATGAGGTAACAGGTCCAGAAGGCTAAGAGAAAATGATATCCCTCTCATCAACAGCCCTCTCCACCCATCTCATTCTGGGGGTTCCCAAGTTGTTCACTGGCCTGAAGTGATAGTCACTCTTTCCGTTGCTCTTTGACTCCGACAGTGGGAGGTGACTGGAAAAGCTTGTCTCAGGCAGAGAATGACCACCCTAGAGAGGAAGTTAATTTCAGCCACTTATACCCATGTTCTCTTTCTTTAATTCATGAGTAATATTTCATGAACATGGGTGAAGACTTGAATGCAGACTAGCCAGTAAATTCAGTCTCACCTTTCAGCTCAGCTTCTTCTTTGCCAGGGCAGATGATAACAACACCCACATTTTTTCAAATGAAGTGCCAATCTATCCTTGCATCTCTTGCTCCATTCCACCATTATGTCTGAAATATCTATCCATTTTCTATACCCGATTGTCCTTGCAGCTTCATGGAGGGGGTGATGCCTATCTCCAGCAGTCATAGATTGAGATACAGGGTACACCTTAGACAGGTCGCCAGTCCATCACATGGCACAGGTACAATGCCATGAAAATTTGCTTACACCCTATCAAATTTCTTCTTCTTTGAGCTTTTGCTTAATAACAGACAAATTTAACCCTTGTCAATACAACTGATGGGGGGAAAAGCTATCCAAACCAACTCACTTCTATGTGAAAAATTGCCACCCCCTAGTTAAAATCATTAATTATCCATGATTAACCACATATTTTTTGAACAGCTATTTTTTTACACACCCAGGCCTGAATTCTGCCAGATCTGTACGATCAGAAATTCACTTCAATAGAACCTGGCAACATAGAATAGGTTAAGAGAGCTCCAAAATCAACACATCATGGCCCAATCTAGCTCAAGAACATGTGAGAGAAAAAGTCACTGATATTTATCAGTTTGAAAAGCATTGCAAAGCCAAGGTTTTCAAATTCCAGAGACCCACAGTGAAAGTCATTAACTACAAATGGAGAAGACACGGAACAATGGTGAACCTTCCCAGCAGTGGCCGGCCTACAAAAATCACTCAAATAGCTCATCAGCTACTTTTCCAGGAGATCACAAATGAATGGCGATCAACATCTGAAACATTGAAGGCTTTATTTCCTTCAGTTAAGGTCAGTGTTCATGATTCAAGAATAAAAAAAGATCCTTTCAAAAAATATGTTGTGGTCTAATGAGACAAAAGTGGAACTAATTAAAAAGCATCCATCTTGTTGTATCTGGTGTAAAACAAAGCATTCCAGTGACTCAAGCCAGTCATCGGTTTGAGCAGCTTATTTCTCAGTTTCGTCTGATGATCTGAAACAGCTTCTTTGTGTGCAAAAACAGCAGAGATTTGTTAAAAGGCAATTTTTTTAAAGGCACTATTTAAATTCATGCAGACGAGACAAGACAAACTGCCATGCTCTGTGTGATGGGGAGACACACAGATTCATAATACCTGCTCTCTGTTGCATTGCATCAGCCTCCTAATGGCACTTGACATTGTTGAAGTGCTGAGGTTAATGTTAATGAGCATTCGAGTGTGTGGAACTAACACTAAGCCTGTCCTTCATTCCTTGATATGCTGTTTTTCATCAAACTTACTCAGACCCTTACTGAAAGGGTTATCTGTTAGAGCCATCAACCCTGGTATGGTACATCAGGCTGATTCACCAGCCTGGTAAGCCCAGTAAGGTCTGGCCCACCAGTGAGCAATCTGAGACACTTGAGACATCACCTTTTTTCCAGTATGAACTGAGACAAGTGTAGTGACTTTACTGGCTTTACTGCTATCAAAACAGCACAGATTTTTTGGTTTTGGTCAGAAGAAACTGTTTACTTTTTCTATGGTAAGAGAAAATTTCAAGTATTATCTCATGTGCTTTGTACATAAAACTACAATACTGTCAAATATAGTTAATATTCAAACTTTATAGGTCATAAATCCTTTGGGTTTTAATCTGCTTCACCTCTGTGTTGGAATGAAATCGCAAAGCCATATGGCTTCTTTTTTATTCTCACAAATTGGTCTACCACTCAGCTAAGCTCCCCACACTGAACAGCGTATATATGACTTCAGCCATTTAGGTTTGGGAGCTCAGCCAAAGCTATATGTCAGAGCAGAAAAAAAGTGGGAGCAGGGTGAAAATTTGGGTGTATGACTGAAAGTGCTGGCTCCAACCCAGCACTATAGTCAGGGTTAAAGTACCTGGAGCTAACGGCTTTGGATGTGTGAGCTCAGGGCTGACAGTGTGTGTGCATATTTCCCAGCATCCCAGGGTTAGGTTTCAGTTTTCGTGCTGATGGGAGGAAACGCTGATTTAATTTCAGCCTCCTTAGAGTGCCCCTGGACCTCTGATTTACAACCCTTGATACTTTAAGATAATACACTGTGGCCAGGCCACATTAGCTACAAGAGCAGAGAGAGTTAACCTTAAGATTCACGCTGTACAGCAAAGACAAGGCGGCCATAAACAACTGAAACACATGGGAAATATTTTAAACTGCAAACAGATGCATTTCAATGGAGTCTTAAGGCAGATATTTGCTTATTGTGTACATAACAAAGAACACCACTGAAAGAAAATGAGCTGGCTATCTTCCTTTTGTCCACATATACACACATCACCTTTTTGACCATGGATTTCCAAGATGAGCTCTTGTTTTTTATAGCCCATAACCATTCTGGGCTCTAACAGAAGATGCCATTATATATTCCACGGGACGGTGGCTCCTCTCGTCTGTTCTGTCCCATTGAGCTACGGGGTGATCTTGAAGGAAAAGGGGACATGGACAAGACCCCAGAAAATGAGATGGAGAGGTCATTAACTTTTATCCTTCACATAGGTTATGGATTTAAATAGAATGCTGGAGCCATTTTCAGACTTTGTCCTTTCGCAGTGACAGATAGGGATTTTGGGAGGCAAAGCTAACAGACAAGAAGTGAACTTTAGCTGCTGATTAGTTGCCTGTTACTGATTTCCCTGTTGGATTCAGGAGGTCTCTCATACCATGTCAAAGGGGCATTATACCATAACCTGTTTGCAACATTACAAAAATGGCAAAGGGTAACTTTTAGACTATGTAGATGTGATTTACAGAAATGATAAAACTGATACCTCATATCTCAGCATCAAGATAGAATGGCACCATGATTTAGCTACACTTGAGGTAAGTGCCTCCTTGAAACCTCTTTTTTGAGATTTTCTGGAAATATCATACTCGGTGTTGACTTAGAACTCATGAGAGAGACTATGTATTCCTTCTGGCCAGCAACTACCTTGTAATTCCCAGAACCTGTTGGAGAATTTCACTGGAAAGAGTAATGTCTGGGCTTCCATGATGGACCTCCCTGGTGGTTGGATGGATGGACAATGGTTTCACTCTAACAATCACTGTACCGTTTTCTCAAAGGTGGAATACCATACACTGATTAAGGAAACAAACCATTACGAAAGGTTTGGTTTTATAACCATCCTTAATAGGTAAAATTGCAACAGTAATGAGATCCCTAAGTCCTTAGATATTGTTAATATCTGAGACTACAGTGGACTAAGAAACTCCTTAAGATTATCCATTATGACTTCTGACCAAGGAAATGTGAGTTCTAAATCTAACACAAATTTAAACTAATTTGTTTGAACATGTATTTTCCTGAGCAGGACGAATGAAAATAATTCTCTGTATCCTTATTAACCACGACTGCATTTAGAAAAAACCCCCCCTGTAATTTGTAGCCAAAAACACTCCTTGAAACCGCTGCACAGGAAGCACTGATAGAGACAGTAAATGTTTATCAGTTGTATAATAATTCCAGGTTACATTTGTGGATTAAGCAGCCAGCTGACATTAACGGTTCCTTTTTAATGCAGTTCAAAGCTGGTTTCTTGCTCTGCCCTTTACAAACTAAAGTCCCCAATGACCTCCTAAGTCTTTTTCATTGCTTTGTGCACTGTAGGCATTAAAAGATCAAATATTTCAGTTTTTTTTTTTTAAATCCATTGCACATAATATAGGCATGTAGTGCAGAAAATTTTACATATAAAACAAGACCACTAGGCAGGAGTTAAATCTAATTGAGTTTCTCTAGTTTTTTTATCAAATCATTTCAGCCTTGGCCAAAACCTACCTTTGTGTGTAATCTTTAAAATCTTTGGCGGTTACTTTATTTTTACATCCAATTTTTATGTCCTCACCTTAAAAAAGTTTAAATTGTAGTCATTCATTTTCAGTTCTGTACAAAAAAAATGTTTCCAAGTGGAGGACATTAAAAACAATGGACAACAAGTTCAGGGCTGAGAATTGGACCCTGCAATGTAACATTAACCCAGAACATGCTGGAAATTCCACCATTAGGAAGTGGAAAGTTCTGGGCAGAGTCGAGTCTGTATCTTTATCCTTTTGAGGTGTTGTGTGTTCAGTGAACAAGGAGTGAAGAGTGTCTCGCTGAACTTTTACCAACCAAAGGTGGTGACACTATTAGAGAACAGGATGTCACAACTTTGTTTTCAGTTAAAAAGTATTTTTGTAAAAAATAAATAAAGAAATAAATAAATAAATAAAACGAGACTATCAATATATGATGATATCTTGATTGAGAAATTCATATTTAATGTGGTGTCTTCATTTTTTGTACATGAATATAATTGGTCTTTCTCACTTTATCTGTCGCTGGTCATAATGTTGGGAGTTACTGATGAGGGACTAGATGTTTAAGAAAGACAAAATACCCAAACTAAAATAAAATAAAATGTGAAAGTCACAAATCGGAGTTGACAGATGGGAAGAAGGTGAAAAAAAGAAACCTCATCAGAACCAAAAGCACACCAGCTGTCAGTCAGTGTCAGTCGGCTCCCGGGGTGCTGATGACACCTTTTTTTTTGAGGCAGGAAGGACTGTGCAGCACCTCTCATGCCTGCAGGGCTCAGAGAGTGGTAGACAATTGCAGCAGGCTTCACCCTTGGGCTTTCTCTTCATCTCCTCGCTCCTGTGGAATGTTTTGATTTCATAGGCGGCGGTGATGGCAAAGACGTCTGCGAGTCTTAGCCCAGACCTCGGTGTACGTCCTTGTCTTCTTCTTTTACTTCTCACTTTTGTATTTTCCCCTCCTTGACGTTTGATTTTTTTCATCTCTTTGATAAACGTAGATCAAAGTGATGCTGTAAAGCTAAGTGTCTTTTGTGAGGAAAGCGATAATTAAATCCACTAGAAAAAGTATAAAAACGTATCCGTATCACATCTCTGAGAGGAGAAGTGAAAAGTTACTGCCTTAAAGGTTTGCGGTGAAGGAATGAGGAGTGAAGCGATGACTGTGTGATCTCTAATCACTTATTTTAGCTCGGTGTCGGTGGAAGGGCTTGATCATGACATGTTTGCATTGCCATATCTCGTTATAAATGGTGTCTTTTTACAATACGTTTGAACTTTCTGACTCCCAGCCTGCTGCATTCACTCTGGTCAACTCCTACACAGAAATCTACAGGGTGTTTCAAAGAGTGTTAACTAAAAAAAGTGGAGGAGGGAGGGGTTGTGGAAAAGTGATAGAAGGAAATTATGCCTCGCAGTCATGTTCAGTTGCGTGTGTTTGTGGGAATCCAGCAGCAGGCAGGGAGCATGCCTCAGCTTGAGAATGAGCTCCGTGAGGCAGAGCAGCAAATTATAACAGTTCAGGGATGAGCCTGAAGCTGTCAGCAGAAATGGAAATAAAAAAGGGGCTTTGAGTGGCCCCACAGCAAGTCAAAATGACAGCCATGTAAATAATATTGGCTGAATATGCTGCAATTTGGACCTAATTTACCCCACTACCCCTCCTGCTTTCAGAAAGTAGAAAAACAGAAGACAATTTCTCCTTTTGAAGGTTAAAATGAACATTTCAGACCTGTGCATAGAAAAGACCTGTGTTGGCTTCAGGTACGGGCACTGAGGCATGAGTCTGAGTAGGCCCTGCACACTTCCTCCTATACCGACTGGCCCAGACTCTAAAAATCATTACTGCACCATCTGTCTGTCACGACTTTAGCATATTTTCACCTCACGTTTATGACATTTTTTTAACTAAAACCAGATGCAGACGGCCTTTAAAGAGACGTCTGATGCACCTCTTGGGGCTAATGGCTCTAAAGTGTGAACGTTGCCTTGGAGGGACCAAATTTTTCCCCTTTTAATATCGAGCCACTGACATTAAATGAAAATACCGTGCAGATCTGGCAACCTTGGGCTCGTTATGAAGGCTGGTGAGATTGCGTCACGTCCTGAGTGGATGTGTGCGACCGTGTCAGGCTGCTGAAGCCAGCACAGAGAACTCAAGGAACTCCAGAGCTTCTTGGCAAGTTTTAAGGAATCGAAGTCAGAGACAAACATTCCTTGCAGGAAAAAAAAATCTGTCATAGAGAACAACCAATAAAATAAAAATAGCGTTTTTTTCAAGGGATACAATAAAAGTACATCATAATAAATAATCAAAAACATGGAGGGAAATGTGACAAAAGTGACAAAGTCTGTTTTTAAATTTAGTTTAGCAATTATTTGTGTGTTTTCATGTCTGTCTGCTGTTTCTAACTAAGCTAAACTCTTTGGGCTGAAGTTGTTTGAATGAAAAGAGCTCTGCAGACAATTTGAAAAACAAACTGGCTCATGATCAGCAGACATAAGTGACTTATACACAGGCGGAGGGCTCATGTCTTTTTCAGTTTTGGTGCCATAGTGTGGAGTCAAGAAAGGATCACAATTATTCTATATTTGAAAAAAAAACAAAAACTAGTTGAAACTGAAAAATAAAAGTTGAAGCTGAATGACAAGAATTGAAATGACACTTAGGTTTAATTCCTAACTTTTAAATTCAGTTTAATTTTCTTTTAGTCACACTTTCATGTTTCCCCGTCCTTTTTCAGATCAGGGTCAAAATTTGAGTCAGAAAAAAGCTAACTTGAAATTGTGAAAAAAGGAAAATATTAAAAAGTGTAACAAAAGAACTAAACTGAATTAAAGCATTTTTCAAGATGAAAGTTTCAATTCCTTTTATGAACACATTTTCTTTCAGATTGTAAATCTGAAATTTGACATCAGGTCAAGTTTTATTTTTTCCAGTTTCAGCTATTTTTTTCTTTTTTTTTCAAATATACAGTAATTATGACCTTTTCTTGGCTCCGTATCATGATAGAATTAAAAAGCTTTGGGAAATACCAGCTGATTGTGGTTTGTGTTGCTATGAATAATTAAGGACCATGTTCTCTACAGTGTAGTGATCTTTTTTTTCCGTAAAGACCTTTAATGAGACCCAAGGTGTCTGTAAATCTGTGACTGTGTATTGAGTTAAATACCTTTAATTCAGTTCGATTCTATGAGTAATATCTTATATGTATATAAATGTTTTAGTTAAAATATACCCCTAAATAAAGCATTTATCTATCTATATATTTTTAGTTGACTTCTGTCATATCCTGTATCTGTTAGACTCTTGCTTCTGTCATTTCTTTGTCTTGATTTCTTATTTTCCCCAGTCTGGATTATCCCTTTGGTTTGTTCAGTTCTTAGTTTGAGTATTTCAGTTACTTTTAGATTATGTTTGATTATTTCAGTCTTTTTTTTAGTTATCCCAGTTATTTCCTTATGTCTAGTTATTCCCAGTTGCTGTTAGATTCTTTTCCTTGCTCCCCAGTTACTCTGCCATACGCTCTCTCTCCTCAGTTCCCCTCTTGCTCATTCCTGTCACCTGCAAACATTTAGCCAATCAGGCCCAGTCATTGTCCCAGTATTCACCCTCATAGTAATTAAGCTCCTCTCTTTCTTCCACTCCTCGCTGGTTCCTCCCTGTTTGCTGCATGTTATTCTGCTGGTTATCTCCCTGGTGTCTACCTGTTTCCTTGCCCAAGTTTCTTTTCCCTGTCATGCTCCACTGTTGGATTCATGTTTCATCCATGGATTCGTGTTTTTGTTTTTGCTCTGGCTTCCTGCATTCCCCAGTGTTTTTGTAAGTTTTTTTTTTTTGTATTCTTTATTAAATCTTCAGCAACTACTCGCTGCCTCTGCCTCTCCACATTCGGGTCCAACACCAACCACAAATCATGACAACTTCGACTAGATCGAGAACTAAAATGACATGAAGTGATTAGTTGAAATGTGCTGTCAAAATGAAGTGTTGCTAAAAGTATCTCCTGCGGGTACATTTTTAAAGGGGTCATGACAACAAATTTAATTTTCCTGTGGTTTTGGGGGTAGAATATGATCTGTTGTGCACTGATGAGGCTGTATGAACGTCAAGAGCTTGTATCAGAAGCCCTGCTCTTTGCTCAAAAATGGACGAATCAGAGAACAGTTCATGTTTCTACGTAAATTACATTCTCCTCCAATTAGAGCTCATTATCAAACAAACAGCCTCCCCTTTCCTCCTCCCCCAGCTGATACACCAGCTAATTTAAGGGCTAAGTCGTGCTAGCATGTCTGGCTATTCCACTTGAGAAGAGGATGGCTACTAAAAAGCGGAGACGTTATATCCGAGGGAGCTCAAAAACGGCTGGAAGTTTCCACTTTACTCCCGAAGGATGAGAGAATCACAGAAGAGTGGCTGAAGTTCATTAATGGGGAAGTATCATGCAATTATAACCTCAATTTGAGACGATGTTCAGTGCATTTTACTGAAGAGTTTCCCAAATATGGTTGTAGCCAATCAGAATGAAGTTAACATATCATCACCGTACCCAACCCTTTTACCGAGGAGGGAATCTGGCCTGCCAAAACAACCCCCTTCAAAAAGGTGATATTGTTTTAATGAAATTCTTTGGAGAATTGATATATGCAGCAATATCAACTACATGAAATAGTTTATACAGTGATGTCACCACCCCTTTAAATGTTTGTGACCTTTTAAAATAAACCGTCAAAAATACCAAACTAGCCTTTTAGCTAAAGCGTCCAGACTGAAAGTATTTCCAAAACCAAAAGAAAAAAAACAACATAAGTAAATAGTGGGTTAAACTGTGTGTTTTTGAATTTGAAATAAACTTTACATGTTTCATTGTACATATGCGGTATGATCACAAGAAAACAAAAAAAACTAAGCGCCTCTTATATGAAACCAGTATTTGTACACCCACAGTTGTGGTCTTAAGAAAACATTCCAGCAATAGTTTATTTCAGAAGGTCATGACCTCCTATATATTAAAGGCAACACTGGAAGAATACAGATTAGAAAGAGAGGTTTTTGCTCTGTAAACATTGCTATGCATAAGAGGTAGTTTAATAGATGGCAGAATATACAGAATGTTAACATATATTCGGTATGCACAAATTTAAAATGAAAATCTAAGTAACAACTTAAACAACAAAATAACAGAAAAGAAAAATTTAAGCAATACTTCTGACTTTTTCCTATATTTCTGGCTTACATGTTTTGTTTTGTGAAACACCCACAAGACTCCAAGCGTTTCTGGGCACCAGACATCCAGTAAAATCAATGACTGAATGATCCATCCAATTGACTCTTGCTTTTAACACAAAAGTTCTGATTTGTTAAAGAAGCATTGAGCCGATGGAAAAAGTTCAAGCAATTAGAATATTGGGTTTCAAGACCTTTTCCCCTTTCAAACTGGTGTTTATTTCCAACAAACAGATGCCATTACATACTGAAACAATTATGTGTAAATTTTTCATGCTCACAGACAGCCCTGAGAGTACACTGTTTGGAATTACATCTTTAGTTTGTTTTTCCCTCTTTTGGATTTTTCACATACAACACTTTAATAAATGCCAGAACGTCTGAAAGAACCCTAAGCTCAGGCGACATCTGAAGTAAACTTATAAGGATATGCATGGATCAGCATCTACCATCTGCTGTTTATTGTTGAAACAATGGTCTGCTTTATGGCAAATGTTTTTACATGTCAACACAAACAAGATGCATGTCAGAAAAACTTAATTCAGAAATACTTGATGTACTGCTGATGTAAAGTTAGGTAAATACAATGAGAAAAATACTGAATTACCTTCAATATATGTACAAAAGTGGATGATCTTCAGACTAAACACTTTGTTCTAGCATTTCAAGCTAACAGTGTTGGCAATGTGCAGAGAAAGCATATTTAAAGTAGATTAATGTCACATTGTTTAAGCCACTAATTGTTTTATAAAATAAATTGAAAATCTGCCAATGACAGGTCAAATTTTAATTGTAGTTTAATGAATGCCAAGCTGAAATGTACTGCTATTGTCATAAAGATTGGCAAATACAAGAAGGGTAGAAAAAAAGAGTTCTCAAATAGTATATTGTACAGAAAACTAAATGCAAGGACAGTAGATCTCCAGTGGTTAGGGACCACAGCTGCCCACAAATAGATAAAATCTGCAAACACTTCAGACCCTCTCTAACTAAATAACTGCCTCTTTTATTCGTTCAAACAGCAAATATACCTTGATATGCAGTGTTATGCACAGTGGAAACCATCTGAGCACTACCACAGAAGCCCAAACCTCCAGTCTTCCTCCTCTCTGCTCCTAGGGGTACAGCCAATCAGTGCCAAAGAAAATAAATGTCGATCCTGGATTGGCTGCTTTGCAAATAAATTTCAAATATTTTACACCTCCCCTGAGAATGAGATTTCTATGTGGAATGCATAGTGTTTGGTGTATCCTTCTAGAGCTACAATAACATAACATGTGAGGCAGTGTGAAAAGCAATGAAAAGACATTCACTTAAAAAGCTATATTACAGTTATATTCAGTAATTTAGAATATGAGTCTGGTTTGTCAGATCACAAGGACCTTTTCAAAATAACAACCTTTAAGCAGGTATTAAACATACTTTTCATTAAGGCCACATTTCTGTTTTTAATTTTTTTTTATTTTTTTTATTTGTCTGATGTAATATTCAAATTTTAAATGCATGTTTTAATTAACTGCAAGTGGAAATTTATTACAATTAACAGAAACAAAGGCTTTCAAACATCCATCTGTGTAATTAATATATATGATGCATTTCACTTCGTGATAAAGTTCCTGAAATTAATGGATTTTTTTTAATAATATTCAGATTTATTGAGTGGGTCTGTACCTTTTTTTTCTTTTTTTTTTTCTTTTTCTTTTTTTTTTTTTTTTTTTTTGTTGTTTTTTTTTTGTTGTTTTTTTTTTTTTACATCGCATGCCTTGTGTAATGAAAAATTTGTGTCATTGTATTTGGGATCACATCGTTATTAAAAGAGATACCAGCTAAACATAACTTCTTCAAAGAACCCGGCTTAAATAAATAAATAAACTGAGAAATATGGCCCTGGATTAGCAGTAGCTCATGTATGTTAATGAATGTTGCATTCAACTTCTTTGACGCTGCATCCTGGAGAACAAGACTGTGATCTCATTAGTTTTCATCCTGCTCAGGCGCACCAATTAAAGGACATGAAATTACTCATAATACATGTTGCTGATTGTGTGATCATATGGCCTACTCGACTAATCAGATTAAAAAACAAGGTTTTGCAAATTTCTATTCATATTTGTTTGCTGTAAATTGATAGTTTCGATAAATATTTGATGCACTCATGAAACCGACAGATATTTATGTTGAGAATTATTTCTAACTTGAAAAAAATCCATAACAAAATACAATATGTTCCTGTAAGCCTTTTTTTCTATGCAACATGGATTGACCTGTACAGATGCTTGTCAAAAAACAGTATCATCACAAAACTGTTTCATCTCAGCAATTTAATTCAAAAAGTTGAAATCCTGTATAGATTCACTACATAATGTACACTGATGTATTGCAAGCATTTATTTCTGTGAATTTTGTTGATGACCTACATCAAGCAAAAGGCCACAAATTCTGTTACTTTCAAAATGTAATTATTAGATACAGCAAATGTGGTTAAAAAAGTATAATTTAGCCATGTGATTGCCTACATAATCATAGAAAAGATGGGGACAGGTATCTAAACATAATAATGGAAAGATGAGTGGAAGGATAAAGTGCGGTAGAATAGTTGCACAAGCATCAAAAATAAAGGCAGGCTTAAGAGGGTTTTGATGCAAAGCCCAATTAGGAATTTATATGAATGACTATATGATTTCCCTTTTTTAATTAAATAACTGAAATAAATAAGGCCACTTGTACAGCAAACATTTTGATTTTAAATTATCAGCACCCTTAAAATTTAAAGTATTATGTAGAAATTATTGGTAAGAAGGTAAATGAAATAAGAAAGTGTATAATTTAGACTGGTGACAAACTGGAACTGTATAGATTTTTTTGTGTCTCACTTTCCTTCTCAACAAGTAATTTGCTTGTAACCTTTGACCCAACTAGGATATCAGACACCTTTAAAACTCAGTTCTGAAACACAAAGCTTAGATTAATCACTCCGAGCAACGCCACATTCCAATTTCTGTCTTCTTGATCCTGACACAGACAAATTAAGACATCATATCTTAGTCAGGAACCGGAGATCCAGTGTTCATTTTCCCAAAGCTTTCATGTGCAACACTGGACCCCGTATGGCCCTCAGGAGCTGATTAATCAACATGTTTCCCTAGCCTGTTGCTCTGCTCTGTTCGACAAGTCGGAGAGCGAGATGGAGGGAGAAAGGAAACCCACAAGGTGCAACTCTAAACCCTTCAGGATTTCTGTCCCATTGAGCATCGTGGAATATTCTCGAACAAACAGTTGTGTTTGTGCTGTGTGTCAACTGATGTTCCCAAAGGAGCTGCTCCTCCTGCTCCACCTTAACCCTCCAGTACACCCACCATGTAAGAAAATGAAACAAGATTATCGAGGTGAACTTCGTGAGGACCCTTTTCCTCATGAAGCTTTTGATGAAATATCGCCCAGCAGCAGATGTAACGGCAAAGACAAGATGTAAGTCGTGTCCTGCAGTTGATGTAGTTTGTGTTTGCAACAGACATGCAGCATGTACACATCTTCCATTTGTCTTCAAAGTCCAACGCTCTGTTTACTGTTATGTCCCAGGGGACACTTTGAAAATTGGGCCACCTGACTACAACCCAACATGGCACCCTCTGAGATCTGTCTCAGTGGATCAAAGCTGGATCTTCTTTCAGGAAAGAAATTCAGTTCTACAGTTCTTACTTTATTTCCTGGTTATCAAAAGCCTTGGAGTATTTCTAAAGAGATCTGACCTGAAAGCAAATATAAATTTAACATGAAACAAGTTGATCTGATGTGTGTTTCTGAGAAATTTCCGCCTGTATTTTTCTTCTGAAAGATTTATATTTCTGTTTATTCATCAAGTCATGTTATTTGCCTGCCAAAATAAGTGTTTTTCTTCTTGTCTTTGCCTCCACTTCCTCTGCATCCCTCCTGTGGATTTTCGGGTCTAATTTGGAGGCGACCCACAGCCGCTTTAATCCCTCTGGTTTTATGAAGAGCTCGCTCTCACAGGAGATCGTTGTCATGGAGAGAGAAGTCAGCATTCAGCCACAAACCAAAGAAATGTGGAGGGAAGAGGTAGAAAGGAGCAGAGAAGGGAGGTCTGCAGCTTGTCACCCCTTACCCTTTTATAGCCTACCATTACTGTAATTACTGTTAGACTGGACCATCAAGGCTGGTGGGCTCCGTTCTTATCCACCTTGGGCTGCTGTTAAACTCTTAGTCAACATCCCACATTGTCTTAAAGTCTTTCAAACATCCACCATCTTCTGCTGTGCTTTTTCTCTGGCACCCTTAGGTGCACTTCTTCCACCCATTCTGACCTCAGATAAGTCCTGTTTGTTTTTAGCTTTTCACACAAGATTATAGGTAAGAAAAGTGCTTTCGGAAGGATGTAAACAAGTGGCTGCAAGCAAGTTAGAGCAGACCCACACACAGGAACCGAGCAGGGACTGTGAGATTGATGGCTGATCACATTAGTGAATAAGCTGACTATCTGTGACTCGGCATGCCAGTGTTGTACCTCTGTGTTTGTGTTTATCATATGTTTGTCTGGCTGGCCGTGTGAGCAAGCGTGGCTAGAGGATTCCCGCGATGACAGTCCCAATCAATCACAGCAGCCACCAGAGTGCAGAGTTCAAGAGACATTTTGGCAGCGGGCTACACTGTGGGGCCTGCCAAGGCAAAGAGACTGAACTGGAGTAATGATTGCCATTAGGCAGCTTTATGAATATTTATGACCAACATCTGCAGCGTGAACATGACTCTGTGAGTTAGCAGAGCTGTGTCTTGCTCAAAGTTAATGTAGAGGCTGAAAAAGAGGAGTTATACATCTGATCTCTGGGATTAAAGGTCTCAGGTGAGATGGTTTCAGGTCCAAGTAAAAATAACAGGTGTACGATATTACCCTGAACATCTAAGGACTTCTGGGATTTCAGGAACCAAAGCACACAAACCAACTGGATTAAGATAAATATACTTCAGCTGTAGGTGCTGTTTAAATCAAATATATTAATAATGTTTGAAGACTGAGGTGAGCTAATAAATAACATACAGTAGACCCCGACCTATTGGTGGTTCAGTATTCATGGAGTCAACTATTTGGGGATTTTCTGGGGAACATAATTCCAAATTATTCATGGAAAATTTGCCTATTCACAAATTCTTTCATAGAACATATCTAAAACATTCAAAAGAAAATGTAGCTTGGGAAGCTGAAATATCTAGGCACAATGCTACCTGACACACAAATTGCTGATGTTTGCAAAGCAGCCAGTCCAGAAGAACATTAATTTCACTTGCTGCTGATTGACTGTACCCCCAAGAGCGGAAATAGCTTCTGCGGTACTGCCAAGACGGCTTCCATTGTGTGCAATCATATTTGGTATTTGAACTAGCAGAATAGGCAGTTATGTCTTTTTAGAGGAGGGTCTCAAATATTTGCAGATTTCAGCTATTCACAGGCAGTTGCGGTCCCTAATCTACGGTGACTGATAGGTGCAGATGTGCAGCGCTGCAAACAGGTGTAAATGCACCAAAACACACTTCAACACATGAATGATGCGAACTCCGAAACACAAAAACATGAATGCAACAGAAAAATGTTGCAATCACAGAAAATAGGAGCAAAAATCTACAATTAATAAAAAAAAATGCAAATGAAAAATTCTGCAACCATAAACAAAATGCTGCAACCACAGGAAATAGAAGAAAAAGGTAAAAATGCTGCAAACAGCAAAAACAACTGCAAATATGAAAAGTTGCAAACTTTACTCTACAAAGCAAAAGTACTCCAGACCACTAGGGGGAAGTCTGGAGTAGGTAATATTACCCATATACATATCCTGATGTAAAACAATATTATAAAAGACCGCGTGTTTCAAAAATATATGAAATATAACACATCTTTTATTCCTTCTATCCTCTCATCTTTCTTCTGGACATCACATTAAATCATGATATCCAGTCTTTACCATAGACATGAATATGTCTATGGTAAAGACATAGCGTCCTGAGCATCTGCTCCCATATGATTTGTTTGTCGACTCCCCCTAGTGGTCTGGAGCACTTCCGTTTTGCGGGGCAAGTTAGCAGCATTTCATACTTGCTGTTGTTTTTACTAATTGTGACGTTTCCACCCCTGGCTTCTGTTTCCTCTGGTTCAAACATTTTGTTTGAGGTTGCAGCATTTTTCATTTGCATTTGTTTTGTTGATTGTTTTTGCTTCTATTTTCTATGATTGTGTGATTTTCTGTTACATTTACGTTTTTGTATTTGTGTGTTTTGGAGCTTGCATCAATCATGTGTTTGCAGCTTGTTTCGCCGTTTGCTGTGCATTTGCACCTCTTAGCCACCATACAAACCCCCACAAATACCAGTCCATTGTAATCTGCCCTTTTTATTGTTACAATGCAAAAATATTGAAGTTCCCTTATCATTGTTCAATTGATTTATTAAATTTTCCTGTTCTATTTTTATTTACCTCTTGACTTCTAAAGTACACCAACATATAACATAGGGGGAAAGCACTTTGGTAGTTATGCATTGCATAGTGGTTACAAATTTCACAAACACTGAAAACTATTCCCACAAAATAAGGGGATTTTGGTGTATGAAATACTCATTTAAAAGAGAAAGTCAATTTTATCTCCATAAGTACAGCTAACAAAAGCTAAAATAACAGACATTTCTGTCTGCTTTCACTCAGTGCCTCTTCATGTTGTAAGGCTCCCAGGTTTCTGATAAAGAGCTTTAAAGTGCAGACAGTGAAAACTCTTCTCATTTACTACCATTTCATTTCCTCTGAACAAAACTGGAATTACCCTGTTGTACTGCGTAGATAAAACACTGTCGACATATAAATTTCCATATGTGGTCACCAGAAGGTTCTGCCACTAAGGACTCAAACTGTTTTGAAATGAGTCATAGTTTTCTCACAGTGAATGTTTGTTTGGGTCTTAGATACCTGTCTGTGTTTTTATTATGCCAGTCTGAGGAAAAGCGTGGCCATGTGGGCTTCCCCTCCTGACTCAGCATTTCCTGGGTCTGTTGTTAAAATATGACTTCTTCAGCTTTCTTACATTAAACCGTCATAGCTACCCCCATATACCACAGCTTATTTCGATACGTTTGTAATCTCTGCATAAATGTATTATATATTGTATTAATACATTATAAATGTATTCAATGGAAAAGACTCCAGGGTTTTAATGTTTGCAGTTGTTTCTTAGCAACCCTTTTTGCCACTATGTAACATTGAGATTCTTGGATTTAATGAAAGAAACAATTCAAATAGGGGAAAAAGACACAACAAAGTTCATGACATTGCCATGACCAATACCCAGAGTAAAAACAACATCAAGATCATAGAGGGAACAGTGGCTGTTTGTAAAGATAACAATCAGGCAAGAAAATGCTTTCTATTACCTTGGTTCATACATTTTACATTTTCTCTCCATACAAAATACCTGCAGATCTAATTAATAACCTCTTTGTCCAAACAATCCTTCTGCATGTTTGTGCAAATCTATTAGCAGCATTGTTATTTTTCTTTGCATGTTCCAAATAAGGAAGCAAATATTTTACTACGGCTGCCATCAGAGGGTTTTAACTCCCCTTCCATCCATCGCGTGTCGCATTAGCCTGAAGTAGTATTTTAGAGCTAAGTCACAAATTGTGGAGAAATTACTGCAGATGGACTGATGCAGTTTGCTTTGTATGATAGGCTGCGTCCTTGTAATAATCTTTTGATAAGTAATTCATTACACTTTTATCCATGATTTACCTAAAATTCAAGCTACAGACTTTGCTATCACTATACTTTTGTTTTGGGTTCCAGTTCTGCTAAGGACTGGACATCCAGGTTTGATGTTCCAAACATAAAACGATCACTTTCTTCAGCAACTTTTGGCTGAACCTTCCTTATGTTTTCAAACTTCTTTAAATACTTTCCATTTCTGACATTATGAATTTACTTAAATATCATAAACTACAAGGTAGGTTCCTGATTTCTGAAAGGCTTGAAGGAAAATAACAGATGCATGCTGGATTTTCAGTAGTAGCTGCACTGGCACCCCTCAAAATTTCAAATAAAATTTTCCGGTAATCGTTCTTCTTAGACTATCAGAGAGAGTATCTTATTCAGAACTGCAAAAGCGCCCAAATTCACTTAGAAGTGTTGACAGCTTTCCAAAGTGCTTGGAACTACTTGCCTTCCAAGAAGCTTGAGTAGCTGTAGGAGAATTGGCAATCCGCAATTACACCAAATGGATTTGATGTGGGATTTTTTTGTCTTAAGTGCACTTTATATGCGGAGGAAAAGTCTGTCAAAATTTTCTGACTGATGCATATTCAATTTAAGTCGAGAACTGTTCTGTAGCCTCTTAAAACAACATTCAAAATCTTTCAAATATTAAATCAAAATTACTCAGTTAAATTGTAACTGGGAATAACAGATGCCTAAACACAAGACACACACAAATACCAGATTTGTATTGGATTATTTTACTCTTATTTTTCTTATCTTTCAGACTAGAGTCACTATTAAACAAGTGTGGCTCATCCCAGCCTTATAATTTACATTAGCAACCACTTCAAAACAAATGGGGAAAAGTTTGAAAAGTTATCCAACTAAAGAAATATGAACTGTTTTGAGTAGCATATGAAGATGATACCAGATACATCACTATTCTCTCTGTTGCCAAATTTACCTATTCATCATTATAAGGAGGAAAATGACTGCAGGATGCATTAAATTGTCTTAAAAGCAGCACCAAAAGGTTCAGAGAATCCTCTGCAGACTTGCAAGGCAGGAGTTGAGTTAAAGCGCACATCTCCTGCAGGACACAGTGTACTTCTGCAACACTGAAAGTGCCCCAAACCAAAGGTGGCTTCATAATTTTTAATGAGGAGAAGTTTTGGAACCACCAGTTTAGACTCACAGGCAAACATTTGTTTTTTCCAACAAAGTGGTAACAGTGCTAAATCAGGGGCGTGTGACGGCTGGTTTTTAACTGGTTCTGTAACACCGAAATGAACTGGTTAGGATTGTTTTTTGCCAGCTCTGAGCCACATTATTCCATTTTTAAAACTGTCTCTTCTAGTAAATCTTTGATCCTCCCTCTGCGGCACTCTGAGTTTCTGTAGAGGATTACAGCACAGGGAGACAGTGTATCTACACAGATCACTGTATTTGTTCCATTATCCCCACAGATGTTTTAATAGCAGATATATTAATATCACCAGTATGATTTAAAAACACTCTTTTATTAAACAGGTGTTTGTAAAATCTCCTTTCTAATCCCTGATCAGTTTTTATAAACAGGATTTCCACACATCATTTTAGTCTATATTTATAAACACCAGCTGGTCATATTAAAAGACTAGAAAGTGTTTTTAAACCAGCTCACAAACAGCAATCATAATTTCAACAGAAATCAATGGTTATGAAAACAGCCATGTGCTGTGCATTCACCTGGACTCAGCAGGTGATACGGATAGAAAGTTAGAAGAGACAGAAGAGAACATGTTCATATTCAAGAGAAAATTTAGCTTTTGTGGTGAAATTTTAGGGGTGGGGGTTGTTATCTTTAGTTAAAACCAAAAATAAACTCAGGAGTTTTAAAAATGGTTTCAGAACCTCATAATTGGCTTTTTATGTCCACAAACTGACCTCCAACTCCTAATAGAAGTGGTTATTTCCCCTGGTCCAGCAAGGAGTCCTGGCATCGGTGCTTTGGCAGTTGAAACCTGACATTAATCTGCCAAGGGACTACAGACACAAATCTGGCATGCGTATTTGCAAGTTAACATTTACATGTACATACCAATTAATGATGCAATGCTCAATGCAGTAGATAAATATATATAATAAAGGAACTGGTGCTAAGCAAGTCCTACCACCAGTTTAATGCTGGAGGCAGTTTTGGTCCAAAATTACATTTGGTTTGACATAAAAGTAACTGTCTACCTTATCAGCTCGGTGTCACATAAAAAACAGTTCGATCTGAACACTGTTTTCCACCAAGCGGTTTACTGTGCGACAGCGAGTATGTGTATGCAATCTTTACTGCTCTGTTGGCCACTGACACTGTTGTTGCCTTTTTTTTTTAGTCTCGTCATGTTCCTGCTTCCAAAAGTTGCTGTCCTTTGGAATCGCTTAGTGCTTCCTTCTACCATTTGTTGACAATGACTTTACACCCTCAAGGCATGAAACACAAATTATTCTTTAATTATTTCTAAGGTGTGAAATATGTTTTTGCTAAATTAAAATAAATATCATGATGTTATTGTGTTTATCTACATTTGCAAAATAGGGAATTGAAGAAGTCAGTCTGACTTGCCTCATAAAGCAACGTCTATTCATCCATTTTCTACAAACACACATCCATGCAGGGTTGCACCTTCAGTGGCCAATGGGCATGAAGCACCATGTACAGGTCGCCAGTCTATCACCGGGCATCTCAGGATAATTAACCATTTATAAGAGCTATTTAGAGGCAGCATTTAACCTAATATGCGCGTTGATGGTTTTTCTAAGTAACCTTAAGTACCCAGGGGGAACCTATACATTTACAGGGAGAACATGCAAACTCCATAAAGAAAGGGTTTGACTGAGATTCGAACCAAGGACGTTCTTGCTGTAAGGCAGTAGTGCTAACAACTCTGCCACCATAAAACCTAATTTAAGCAGCTTTAACATTGTTAACCCCAACTTTAGTTTTTATGGTGTTTAATGGAGTCCTTAAAAGTAATGTGTTAATGTTATCACCTTTCATCTTCTTCATTTCATTCCGTAAAGACTTAATTGCGCAAGTTGATAAATTAATAACAAATCTGCCTATTTTGTCATTTTACCTAAATATATTAGGACTGCCTTTGTGAGAGATCATTATTCACTTTGAAAAGAGATAGAAGTCTAAGATGAACATAATATTCACATATTTTCTTTTTGAATCCTTCTTGGTGAGTTGTTTATATCGTTTGTAACAGACAGTTCAGCTGCTGCATTTAGAAAAATATAAATTTGTGGTTTTTATCACAAATTTATCTGCGGGTAGTCAGAATGTAAAAGCAATACCCTTATTTTGTCTACAACGGTTAGTCCTTCTCTAAGGTAACTTAAAAAAAAACTTTTGTTTTAAATTCCCGCACTGACATGGCTGGAATGTTGGGAAAAACTTCAAGGCCCTGGCAGAGATATTCATCACAAATCTTATTACAGCGGTTGGCATTTGCCTGCCACAGGTGAGCTCACTCGCACTGAGCCTGACATCATGGGGGATTTCCCAGGAGGTCAAAAAGGGGTTGATGGGATATCAAGTTAATGAAAACCAACATAGTACAGGTTGTCTGGGTCTAAAGTAGGTGATAACGCTGGAGACAGTTGGGAAATTTGTAGTCAGTTTTATTAGTGAAGCAGCCCCAGGGAAGTGTTTTAATTTAATTTAAATCCTAATGTAAAGCATGAGTGGTCTTTGCAGGTGTTGCGAGGTGCTTCTCAAAGTGATTAGCATACCAAACATTAATTCCAACCACACTTACACTATGTACTTACCTTTACTCTATGCATATGCTTTATAAAGAATAGAATGCCTAACGATATTTCATGGGTACTTTTTATTATCTGTGGACCATTAGATTTTTAGCCTACATGCAAAATGTAGAGGTGCATGTTTACTTTGGGTGTGGCCCTCCTTTGAGTCCTGGAGGGGACAGGCTTCCAGCAGGTTAGCTTGCCACAGATGACACCACTCTGCCCATCAGGAGCTGCTTGCTTTGACAATTGGTAGTTTTATTTCATTCCAGGAAAGCTATGATAAATATTTATTTATTTGAAAATATTATTAAATGCACATTTTGCATGCCTTTAAGTGATAGAATTGCACCACCTAATGTAATTAGTGTCCTGAAGTAGCTTATCTCACAAAGGAAAATTAGTTAAAGGGGGGTTTTATGTATTTTCCAGGCATATAGTGCCATTTTATAGCACACTCAAGTGACTATGTTACCTTAAGTTGTTGCTGTATATATCAAAAATAACTTAAGAAATTTTACTTCACAATGTGATGAGCTGAAATAGGCCTCTGTCTCTTTAAGCAGCTCTTTCCGACCCTCCCACTTCATCACAACAATGTTTCTCCATTATGCCGTTTAAAACCGTTGTTAGGAGTGTTGGACTGTGAAGTAGTTCGTATTATAAGCTCAGCAGACATGCAGTTCCTCCAGGTGTTTGCTAATTGCTGCTACCACTAGTTTGGAGGAGCTGTGTGGGGAAGGTTTGGGGGAGGGGTGCTCTGTGAGGTGGAAGCTCAGCTTGGAGACTGCAGCTCCGAGGAGGAGCTATGGGTTAAAAGCTGGTGCTTTATATGAGCTAGCGTTTAGCCACCCTCAAATGGCTGCCATGGACATTCATGGATTTCTCAAACTTGCATGAAAGAATCAAAGCAACATCCCATGTATGTTTTTGATGGGGAGATGATAACAGTCATTATTAAGGACACTTTTTTTGTTTGTGGGATTTTGACTGGACTAACATGAAATCACTGCTATACTGTTAGTATAGTATTGCCATAAAACATTGCCATAAAACATTTTTAAAATACTTTTTATCACTTTTATTATTAATGCAATAAATGCATTAACAATAAATCCATATTAACCCATCAATCAGTTCATTATCTATACCGCTTATCCATGCAGGGTAAGTGGGAGGGAGGGTGAGGGCGAGAGGCAGGGTACACCCTGGACAGGTTGACAGTCCATCACAGATCAACAAAGAGACACACAGGACAAACAACCTTGCACGCACTCATACCTAAGGAAAGCTTTAGAGAGACCAGTAAACCTAATAATCATGTTTTTGGTCAATGGGAGGAAGCTGGAGTACCTAAGGAGAACATACAAACTTAATCCAGAAAGACCCCTAAGCTAGGATTTAAACCCAGGACCTTCTTGCTGTGGGGCAACAGCGCTAATAACTGCCCAACCGTGCAGCCTCTCCATATCATCCAACACCAGTATTTGTTATACATTTATTTTAGTTTAGTGATCTGCAGTTACTTCTTCTTTCACTGCAGTATTTGAGTTATTTGAACAAACCATTTGTTTGAGTTTTCTTAGTTTTTATTAGTAAATCTGTTGACTCTTCATTCATGAACATATTTTATTGTTGCACATCTCATCCCTTAGAATATTTCAGGGAATGTAACAGTGGAGAAAAACTAACAGTACACATCACCCTATGCACACCATCCCTATTATGAAACAAAAAGGGTGATGTAGCTGTGAAAATTTCACAACTGCAAGAATATTACTCTTGTAGGATGTATGTTCTGTGTTGACCCAATGATGCTTCGCCCCTTTTGTTACAGAGTCTTTTCATGCCTGAATGATTCATTGGTCAGAGTCAAGTGGTTCATCAAACATGTTGAAAATTTTTAAATCTTGGACTGAAACTGAGTAAAAAGCAGCGAAAGTTCCCCCAAAGAACATGAAGACCTTCAAAGAACATGAAGAGCTATTGATCAACACCACTTCAAAAGATTGGAAAATATGTCACAGCTTAATATAAAGAAAGAAAGAATGGGTCAGGTTTTCTACACATCTCTTATCTCAGTAACCAGTGGTGGTTCTTCCAATAGTGCTGCCCTAAACAAGCACCTCTTCCAGCACCTCCTTGTTTTGTTCATAGAAGACCCTGGTTAAAAAGAAAATCTAAAAAAACAATGTTGTTTATATCAAGAACTTATTGTTTTTACCTTGTGCACATGAAAATATTCAAAGAAAACCAAATTCAGAATATAAGAAGGAAGGGGAAAAGACACTTGTTTTAAATTGGTACTCATGGCTTCTAATGCCACCCTGGGTAACTGCCAATGATGCCCATCTCAATATCCTCCACTGTTAAAACGGTGTGTTTTTGGTCCTGTGTATATTTTGCAAGATAAAATACACCCAGACTAAAATGTTGCCTCCGTGGCTCATTACTTCCCAGCAGGAATGTGTGTTTTTTTTTATTTATTTATTTATTTATTTTTTTTTTTACAATAACTGCTACATTAAGTCAGTAATGTGTTTCAAGTGTTGCCAGAAGCCTTTCTGTCATCGTCTCTCCTTCCACCTTTTGTCTGAGAGTGGCGCTAGATGTCACAGGCAGGCTTCCAAAAGATGCTCCCCGAACTCCATCCCTACTGCTTCCTAGTGTTGTTTATGGAGGATATATCATCCGGACTCTTATTATTCCAGCTGGGCAGGAGATACCTCTACCATGGAGCTTGGCCCAGAACAGAGAAAAAGATCAGCACCAACATACATCCTCATCTGTGCCAAATATCTTTTTCATCCTTTTTGTCCAAGTTCAGAGATAACAAACAAGGGGAAGTCATTTTACTACAGCATACTGCCAGAGGGGAGACTTAAAAACGGGTTGGACGACGATCGTTAGGGTGTTATCCACTTTTTAAACCTTTTCTTCTATGTCTGGAGGAGGGTGGAGTCATTTCAGTGTCAGAAATGAGGTAAGAAGTTTTACACCAGAGACTTTGAGGGTCAAACAGGGTTGGACTTGTTTTTTAGGCAGAAGCTGCCAGTTCCAAGTTTTTCACAGAGTTTAAGGGTCTTGACGCAAGGCGGCTTCCTGTTCCGAGCTTTGTGTTCATGCTCTGTTCCAGCTCAAATTGACTCGTCAGCAGAAGTTTGGTGGAATTTAATATAGCAGCTCCTTTATGTTCCAGAAACAATATTTTATCTAAGTGCCAGCACCCGCTAATTGGTGGGATTTAGAAAATTCATTTACTAAGATTTTTATTTTTTCTCAGCAGTTACTAAAGCCAAAACACCTCCTTACGTCTGCACTGAAATCATACACTGTAATGATACAGTGCCCACATAAACCCTGTTTAGTAGCTGCAGCTAGGCGTTCTGGGTTTGTCTCATTCTCCATTTATTTCTTATATTACATTTAGACATCCTCTAAACTCATCAGTTTTTCAAGTGCAGCTTGCCTCCTCTTGAATCTATCCTTTTCAGACCATATTTAATAAATTTATCTAACATAGAATTATAAGTTTTAATGCATTTTATCTATCATCAGATATTAGGTATTGGTATAGGTTTCGAAAAGAACAATATATTTAAAAAACGGAAAAATGATACAGTTAAAATAAAAAAAATACATGAAGGGGAAAGGTGTTATATCAGAAAACAAATGAAACAAGTGTGTAAAAAAAACCAAAAACAACTTTTTCACAGTGGTGACATATTTTTAAGAGTATACAATGTTTTATGTTGGAGATATGACAGTTACAGAGGTCCTTCAATTCCACTGAAAGAAGAACTCAGAAATAAAATATATTGGGAATGAATTAGTTTGTCCACACTGAGCACTCAAGGGTGATTTCACAGAAAATTGTTCACTGTATCAAACTGAAAAATAACTAACTAGACATAGGAAAATGAAACTGTGGGCATGAAGGTAGTTTAAATAAGAACATCTGAATATTTCACAGGGTCAAAATAGTTTGATGGGCTGCATGGGGGCATGAAGTGCTGGGTTCCAATCCCCACCTGGGGTCTTCCTGCATGGAGTTTGCATGTTCTCCCCATCTATATGTGGGCTCTCTCTGGGCAATCCGGCTTCCTCCAGCAGTCCAAAAATACAACTGTTAAGTTAATTGGTCTGTTTAATTTGTGTTTACTGTAGGTGTGAGCGTGCATGGCTGTTTGTCCTGTGTGTCTCTGTCCAGGGTGTACCCTGCCTGCTGGCCAATGACCGCTGGAGATAGGCACCAGCTCCCCTGTGACCCTGCAAGGACAAGTGAATATAAACGATGGATGGAAAATAGTTCAGCTCGTCACACACAGCTAAACATTTAATTTTAAAATCCTACAAAAAAAATTATAAAACTTCAATCATGATTGTGTAAAAAATGTAAAAAGTATGAAATTGAAAGTTTAGTATTGTGTAGTCCAAATTTCTCTGATCCAATTAAATTATGAACTGTAATCTTACTGTAAAGTCTGAGTGAGCAATGGAGCTTCAAAGTCACAAAAATTTCTTCTTTAGTCATTTTACCCAGGACATTATCCTAAGTATCATGGAATGCATACCTAAAGGTATAAAGGCAATGCCTAACAGCTACTTGTGTTCATGTATTTTGGTAAGCCCCAAAGCTCATGCATTGGCCCCTTTACATTTTTTTCCCATTACCCTACTTTCTGGACTATAAGATGCTACTTTCTTCACACACTTTAAACACTACAATGCAGCGAATACACAGCTTTTTATCAATGAGTTTTGAAAGACTGGACTGCTGTGTGTTGAAGAGGACAGCACAAGCTCAAGAGCGACTTTGCTTCGAGACGAAAGTGACAAAGAAAGAGAGACAGAGGAAGGGTGTGTGAGGCTGTTCAATTCTGACACTGAGGAAGACAACTTTAGTGGTTTTAGTGGGCAGGAGGAAGATGAAGCTAGTAATCAATAACTTTTTCTTTTTTTAAGCAGCCATGTTACAGGCAGTACATATTTTACTAAAAGTTAAACACCTGCGGCTTATAGACAAGAGTGGCCTATATGTCGATGCATCTTTTTTTTCTTTTCAAAGTTAGTGAGTGCATCTTATTTTCAGGTGCGCTCAATAGTCCAGAAATTATGGGATATTCAGCACGAGAGACAACACTAACATTACAGTCATGTGTCTGCTATTAGTAGTTAAAAATTGGTTTCAATTTATTTTTTACTTACCTGGGAAACATTCTAATTAGTCTGCAAAAGCAGGCAGATATCTGTTACAAATAGGCCGTTAACATGCTGTTATCTGTTAACCAGGAAATGGTTGTAAAAGGAATTTAAGAAAATTCAGCAATGGATCGTTATCTTTAGATATGCACCTAAAAAAAAAAGCTAAAAGAAAACTGTAGAACAAATATGAACCTCCGAAAGGTAGTGGGTGCAATACTTATCTCATCTGATGGGTCTTTACCTGAGCATGTGAGTAAAGCACCAGCCATAATTCTCCAATGAATCTTTTCTCAGATTTGGCTCCAGGAGGAGTCCCAGGAAGAGTCTCCAGAAAAGATAACATGGCTTCCTGTACTTAAAGTCAATGTAAAAGTTACAGAATCTTACTTAGTTTGGTGTCTTACCTGGATTTACAATAGGAGACCCTACCAGGGGCAAACTGCTCCTTATTGGGTCACTTAGACACGTGTTCTCTCGTCTTTTTTATCTGTTGCTCTACGTTTAAACTGTCGACTAGGGTCAGGAACATTTGGTAGGAACTGAAAATGTGAAATTGTGAGGAGACAGGGCTTATATTGTTTTTTTTCCATGGGAGTGTGGAATATACCCTTTTTTAGGAAGATTAGTTGAGGAGCTCAGCTGTTCAGGCAGAACTCAATGCATCGTCTGCCAGTCCTCTCTACAGGAGGAAGTCGAGATGGTTTGGGAATCAGGTAAAAAATCCCTTCCTGGTAAGGTGTTTTGGACATGTCCCACTGGGAGGAAGCCGCTGGGCAGACCTGGAACACACTGCAGAGATTGTGTCTTACAATTGGCCTGGGAATACCTCGGAATCCCACTGGATGAGCTGAAAGGGTTATGTGGGAAGAGGGTGCTCTGGGAATTTCTGCTTAATCTGTTGCCCTCTTGACTGGTTTTCGAATAAGTGACAGAGAACACTTGGATAGACCACTTTTTGTATGTTAGCATACTAAGACTAAAATAACTGATTAGGATTGATAAAGCATCCCGTGTGTGCCACAGAGCAGCACATTGACATTCAGGAGTTCTGATATTTCATCTTTTTGAGAAGAACGGCCAGCTCTTGTCAAAGGAAAACACTGTCCTCTCCTGTATTCTAAAAGTATTTTTCACTCATTGCTCCTTTTTTATGTAAACCTTTCCTACCTGTCAGACCTGGCCTTGTGTTTGACACAGTGGTGGAGAAGCTTCCTCCATCTAAATCAGCCACTTAAGCGCACCATTTAATGCATTGTTAACCACGTTAAAAAGCCGAGTGCTTCACAGTGCCTTCTGTTAATGTGGTGAGTAAAAAGAGGTTGAACAAAATTACTCACTTACAGTCAAAATGACGATTTAAATCTAAAAAAAAAACAAAACAAAAAACGTATTTTCCGTCTTTGTTCTGAAGGTGCTGGTCACTCTCCGCATGTTTTCTCCTTTCCAACAACGGCTGCTTTAACTTGTAGATGGACTGACCTTACCTAACCCTCCTCTACAGGTTCCCACTTTGTGTTTTTCTCCATCTCTTTTTACAAATTGCTGATAATTAGCCCAGGGAAAGAGTTTTTTTGAGAGTGTGTCACTAATTGAGCCACTTTATTATTTTTCTTTTGTGGCACACCTGAAAAGGACTGTTTAGTGAAAAACGAGGAGCTGGAACAGCTGCTGCATTTATCCCACTCATTTGTTTTGACTGTCGGAGCCGATTCAGACCTGTCTATGCTCCTCTGTGTTTGTGCACCTTTGCCCTGTGGCGCTCACAGAGGTGGGCGGTAGGGAAATGAAATGGTGCATGAGAGAAAAAAAACTGCTCAGTTTGTTTCTGATAGCAAGAATTATGAAAATTATATTTAAATGTCCATTTGCCTGTCTTTTTATCAGCCGTCCCGTTGACCAGATCACCTGAAGTCATTGTTCATATGTTTCTCTGTGTATGCACTTAACAATAGCCTGAGCAAATGTGCATGTATATTTGTGTGTGAATTTGCTTGTGCTTACTGATTTGAATTTGTGTGTGTTTTAATTTGCCTGTCAGCTAGTTTTGCACCTATTTGTGCATGTCAGAGGTAGTTCCTGAATTTCCCTGCTGCAGTTTGCATTCTGTGGCAACAGTGTAAGCAGGTTTTTCTTGTTCATGTGGGATCTAAAATGTACCTAAGGTTGATTTAGGACAACCAACTGAGCCTTGGGTGGGAATGTTGAAGATCTAATCTACATAGGAAACTGTGTGTAGAAATTTGTTAATGCCTTGGTTTCATTTGTGTGAAAATACAACTTGCATCATATCATGAGACATAAGAAAAAAACCTGCAAAGTTAAACTAAATATTTGAAAGGAAAAAAAGCATCACTGTGCATAAGCATAATAATATCAAACCCACAGTAAGACGTGGTGGTGACAGCATCATTCTCTGGGGTTTCTATTCTTCAGAAGGAACTGGGTTTTTCATTAAGGTGGGTGAAATTATGAAGTACCAGTTCACACCTGAAACCTCCAGGTGTTTGCTAGAAATGTGAAGATGAAGAGTGACTTCATTTCTCAGCATCTCGGTGAGTCTAGGCGTACGTCAAAATCAGCAAAAATAGAATTGGCCATAACAAAATTAAATAGCTTGAACTTCAGGGTACCAACGGCAAGGTTTTGGACAAAGGTAGGATCAAAAGATGGTTGCAGGACAGAATAGAGTATAAATATCCATTTTGGACAGATAATATTATTGATCCCATGGACAGACAGTCTTCAGGTCATCACAGCAGTGAATTGTCAACACTGAAAGCTTTTGGGATAGATCATATTCATGTGTCCATTGACAATAGAACTGTCAAAGAAAATTAAACCAAAGGGAAGCCTTTTTGATTTATTTTGTTTTTTATAAGTACTTTTTCCTTTACTGATTTTTAAAATATTTTTATTCTGTGGTTGTTTTGTGGTTCATTTTTTCGACCTGGTTTTGGCTACAGTTGCAAACTAAACCAGAAGTTTTCTTCCTTTTTTCTTAACGTGATACTCAGGGATTAGATGTTTAGTGGGGGAGTTCTGTTGATAGAGGATTGCCTACAGGTTGGACACACACAAATGGACTGTCTCTTTAAAAAGAGTGATGAACTGCTGAGATCTGTTTGACTCCCTGACAAAGGCTTATGCCAAAACATGTCAGAATTTTATGGGTTTTTTAGCCTATTGTCAAGTAAGAAAATGTATTTTTGTTATTTTTTTTAAGAACAGAGTGCTTTGGAGTTTTTTGATATTCAAATTGATGCCTGTAACATCCAAAGACCAGCTCATCTAAGAATCAGCCCTCCTCCTACATGAATTCTGGTTGGAACAATTAAAAAAGCTTGTTTGAAAACAAACCAAAGAAAAGACAGTTTCTTAAAATTGCTTTCCAGATAGAGAAATATTGCTTTTAAGGCCCAGAGACTCTGTCCATTCAAAAATGTGATCACGCATGATCTGGGGAGGAGTGTTGTGAAGACTTTGAGCTTGAGGATACTGTTGCATGCAGCCGCTCTTTCCTGAACTTTTTCTTTAGCTTTTACTCTGATTGTGGTTGAATTTCCACACGGTAATTTTCTATGCCTGTACCTGCAGATTGCTGTGAACTTCAAAATGTTGGTGTACCGAAATCCCTCAGAAAGCCAAAGCCACACATCACTCTGACACTACTGATGGAATCAAGTACATCTTCAGGGACAAAATTTTGTTAAAGGTTACTGCCAGATTGCCAAATATTTTCAAGTGCTGCAGAATGAACGTTTAGCTGAAGGGAAGGAGAGAGTGAGCTGTTAAAAAGCTACAAAGACATTCAAGACGGCTTTTATCAATCTGCCAGTAATATCCCTATTTAGATGTATTCATCTGTCAAAAGAGTGTTTAAAACTGAAACAGCATATTCAAGAACAAAAGGTTAAAATAGACATTTTTTCCCTGAAGACTTTATAAACACATCTGAAAAGAGCTTTGAAATTGTTCTGTAATGACAGCTGGGAAAGACAGGAAAGAAAAGTCTTTTTTTGTCTCATAATCATGATAACTTCGTAGTGGAATCAGTCTATGAAATGGTCAATATTAACATTTACTAACAAAATCAGCTCACAGTGGGCTAGATCCAAAAATACATTTTCATACCATTTGTGTTTATCTGTTTATTTTTTAATCTTGCACTGCTCCAATAAACTGAAATGATTCTCATATAGCAACACATATTTAAGAACCTCTCATATAGGATTAGAAAATCGTCATAAAACTGAACAAATTACATGGAAAATGGATTAAAAAGGGCAGCTTTTCATCAAAAATCCACTTTTGAATTATATATATATATATATATATATATATATATATATATATATATATATATATATATATAAACAATTTCAATTTTTGATTAAGGGTTTGAACAGTTTAGTTTTAATAACTTAGTCATGTTAAATTTTAGCATGTTTCCCCAGAAGCCTTAAAGGTGAAGAATCTACTTAGTGAGCCACAGTTACCACATTAATTTCAATTTTCCAGAGAAGATCTCCTGTAATTTAGATAATGATACAGTTCCAGACCCATTTTCATTCCCAGGGGTCAAATATACAATTTAGTAATTTTTTTTCTGGCTTATTAAACAAACAAATAAGGAGTTGCTTGGTATGAGTCCGGCTGTGGTAATAGCAGACACACACTGTGAAAGCTGAAAATGCTTGACAGCTTTTGTCTATTATTAAGCAACTCTTTGTTCCTAATGGAGCCTGAAACAAAAATTGTGAGGCAGAAATTCCAGATTTCTTTGTGTGAGCTATTTATATGCATGATCGGCACAGAAAATATATCATTATGTTTCGACTCCAACACTTTGTCAGGTTTAATAGTCAAACTTTTTTGGTCACTGTTGGGGAAAGATTTTGTCTTCTGGATCAACAGTTTAACAGATCATTCTGCATTTAGAAAGACACAGTTGTATGTTGGGAAGCAAATCTTGGAGCAGATTGCCTAATAGTGTAAATTTGGAGACCTAAATGATACCAAAGCGATGATCTGGAAAATACATTTTGACTGCTAAAGGAAAAACAACCTTTTTATGGTAGCTTGGGTCACAGAGAGAAAAGGACCAGGGTGACAACCAAGACATCCCTTCACACAGTGACATTCTCCAGGTTGTTTTGTGAGCTATTCCAATGTAACAATAGCTCCTCCATAAATGAAATCCTCACCTTATCTCAAGGCAAAGGCACAAGGGTCGCTTACTTTAGTCATTTGTATCCAGGGTCTCATTCTTTAAATTGTACCACAGCGGACATTAGTAACACCCCCATTTTGTCCCAATTTGTCAATCTATTACTTCTCCTGCAGTCACCGCTAAATAAGACAAGATTTCTGAACATCTCTGTTTAAGGAGCAGACATGCTCATGACATGGAGGGAGCAGTCCAACTTTTTCTGGTTGAGACTATGATAAAGGGTGACCAAAAAGAACAGGTTACCTCAGCAGAAAACTGAAAAACCAGACACTGCTTTGGAGCTACACCTGGTGGGAAGCCTATTAGCAAGAGTCTGTTGGTAGTGATTAGCTAACTTAACCTCAGCAACTCCACCTGGATTCATAACCTGCACGGAGAGGATCAAGGTCAGGTACGATGTGAACAGATTGGAAGTCAAAGATTGGGGGCCTAGGATTTGCTGGTTTCGTAAACAGTTTTTAGAATGTTTTTAAATTTCCAAAGAAACATTACAGCTTTACTTTGAAAAGTTAAAACACCAAATCGCTGCCTCGTAAAATGTAGACAGGGGACTCATCCACCCTTGGTGAAGGTGACATTCTGCTCCTCTGAAATCACAGAAGGATGAGCACAGAATACTTGAGACTCTTAACAAGTCTGAAAAACGGTAAAAAATGCCCCAGCTTTTCAATCTACAAAGATATTCACTAAGAGGATAACAATCTGACTAGACATGATGAGTGATTTAACACACTCTGTTTCCTCTGACACCTAAAACAACACATCAGGTGTGTTTGACTTTACAATTAAGACTCATCAGTCTTTATTAGAGTGAAGGATAGGCAGGGAAAAACAGGAATTCCCTGGTGGCTGATCAGCACCAAATTGAAATAGACATGCTGTTGCACAAGAAGGTTCAGATTCTGATGGACTTCACAAAACGCCCACAAGTGACATGAATTTACAGCTTTCAGCTCTCCTTTGATACTGTCTGTCTGGGATTGGTCCAAGACCTTCAAACTCCAGTACACATAAGTGCCTCAAAAGCTCATAGAAATGTATAATGAACTAACAGACATGTACAACAGATATGGAATATTTATCTATTCCTTTTTTGCAGTTATACCTGTAATAACTATTTTCTCTTTATTTTTTTACTTTATGTTCTGATATTCTTTATTTTTATTGTGATCCTTGTTTTTTTTTTCAGATTTGTAGATTTCTTTGTAATCTAAATTGTAGTTCTGGCTGCTTGCTGTTTCTTCCTCTCACTTGGTCCTAATTAGTTGGTCAGCACACCTGTCTTTACAGTGTGGTTTCTTCTCTTTGCATCTTTTTTTACCTGTTACTTGCCATGTTCATGTTTTAATATTGGCTGAGTTTTAGGTCATAAAGTTTTTACACTTTGGTCCTCAAACCTTCCCGTGACACTGTTACTGTGATCAAAGTTGAGAAACAAGTCAAATTTGTGCCATAATTTTTTCATCACATCAGAAAGGCTGCATAAGCCTCTCCCCATTATTCTTTATCTTGTCTGTTTCATTCAATAGTAATGGCATCAACTGTACCTGGCAGGGTCAGAGTGGGACTCGTTAACAGCCCAGGATTTTCGAAGCTCGGACTGGGCCATTTACGGTTGCAACCACTGGTTTTAAAAAAAGACTGGTGATTCACTGTAATGTAGGCACTGCTTATTGCAAAGCTAGCTTTCACAGTACTAATAGAGATAACTCTAGAATTGTGGGAAAATGTTTGAGTAGCTCTGTTACTTTAGTTTTGATTTGTTCTTTTTTTAGGATTTTGTCAGTTTCTTTGGTTAAGGCTTTACTTTTTAAAACAATTATTCCCTCTGGTTTTACTGAGCAGGTAGATGCTGGTTTTTTGCTCTTACCGTTTTACTTTCAGACAGTTTTGATGAGTAACCATGGCAACAAGCAGCTGATTAGCATCTCCAAAGTTCAAATAATACCTGAACTACGACCTTAAACTCCAGAGAAGCTGAAATGAGGCCTTGTGGATGTAGAGCGGGAGCAAAGACAGAGAGAGGAGGAGGAAGTTAAAACCATCTCTTCCATTGATCATAATGGGCAAGGATCATATCCTCAACTCTGTCTTTCTGTCCAGCTTTCTAACCACAGAGCCAAGCAAAGATTCACAGAGGAGTGGCAAAAGCAAGTGAGGTGGATTAGAAGTGCTTGCCAACAACTGATAGTGTCATCTGGGAAATTTGTTTCTGTGGAATATCATCTCTACTCTGCGGATATTGAGCTGTTAGCATGACATGGCAGCCATGAGACTCTCATACAGCAACAGCGTCTTCAGTCAGAGGCTTCTTCAGATTTGTTGCAATACTGATCACTACCCGAGACCTTTCCTACCCACAGCATCACCATCGTCGGTGACTCTTTCAAGATACTTGGATGATATGAGTCCCAATAGCATTTAATTTCCCTTTGGGATAAATGAAGTACTTTATATTTGAACTGAATTGAGATAAACCAGTGACAAAGAAGGTTTTGTTTTTGTCTTTCAAAGGTTAGGCTCATCAATGTGTCCAGTTAATGGTTAATGGTTTTTAAATACTAAAGCTCATCTGTGTTGTCTAAACCAGTGTCTTTTATTGTCCCCCAGAATAACGGCATTAGAAACTTTAGACATTATTTATTTACTAGAGATTAACAACTTTTTTTTTATTGTTTAGTAACAATCACACCTCATAAGATGGAACGGAAGTAAAATTTTACATGTATTGCATACCCCAGTCACTATAAAAAGGCGTCCTCTGACATTTGGGTTATATTTTACCAAGCAAAGCCCATGGCTGACAGGACAATAAGGTTTTATTTATAATATTTCTACTTTACGCACAGAAAACAGCCAGGGATGCGGTGCTTTGTGGAGCCTTGTTTGATACATTTAAGACTAGGTGAAATCAGGCTGTGAGATGGATGAAGATATTACAGCACTCTGGGGTGTTGGTATCAATTCATACCCAGGTATCTCTGTGGTGATTCCATTACAGTGATGGAGGAAGAGGGTAATATGCAAAGCCAGGGCTCATCTCGGGGAATAGCAGCTTCAATCTATCAGGGCCTCCTTTACCCAGGTCAGAGAGGCAACAATGGAGAAAAAGATAGACATGAAGAGGCAATGGAGGCATTTTCAATCTCATTTTCCATCTCAACAGGTCATTGTTATTGGATGGTCATGGAGCTGATGGCATTTTTTATGGGTTCATCTTGAAAGAAAAATGACAACTAGATTGATGGTGGTGCTTGGAAACAGAGCAATGTTAAAATAAGAAGAGAGATCATTCTTACAGGGGGAGGAACTTTAATGTAAGTCTCAATGTTAAGCCTCATGCTTCAGGTGCAGGTTAAAAAAGTTAAAAAGGGACACAGAGCATCTTACACTAACAACGGTATACCAGGCTGAATAACAACAACCCATATTCATCAAGAATCAAATATGGAATCGTATCATACTGTATCATTTTCATGAAGTGGGAACAATGCAAAGCAAAAGTAGTCCATGTTTTACCTGATGGGGTACAATGTTGCTGTTGTAAGGTTGTTGCTCTTGCTGGTGTTGCTGCAGACCTTAAAAAGACTACTGGAGAAATGGTAGCTGATTAAACAAGTGTTATGAAGTCCATTATGTAATCATCTAAATTGCTTCTGTGTCTCACCAAATGAACTCTATTATCTATTTGGTCAATTTCACACAGCAACTCAGCTGTCGACTGCTTTAAAGATCAAAATATCTCAGAGGGGCTAACTCTACTTTTCTATAGTAGTGTTAGCCCCTCTGAGAAATTAAGATTTGTAAGGTGGGGAGAAAAATAAATTCATGATATCTTTGGCACACAAGCTGCGAAGTAAAAATATGAATGAAATTCCAAATAAAAAAACTATTACTTAGATGTTTGATCATTAGGTTTGAGACTGACAAATGCATCTCAAGTTTTATCAAAACTCTTACATGTATCAATGCTGGGACATTTTGATTTATTGAATTATCGCACATTTGACTTCCCATACCTGCTGTGGTCCAAATTCTTGGTACGGTATTTTAGGCGACTGTTAATATGACATTTTTTGATGTAAGCTCCAAATGCTATGGACCAAATCTTTCTTTAGCAGTTGAGATTCTGCAGAGGTATTCCATCTATTCACAGCCGCTCACCTCCAGCTCAGTTCCTGTGTGCAGCAGTGAGTAGCCTGGTAGTAACATTTGGTTAAAGTGTTTCACAGAGCAACCCAAAAGTAGGCTGTACCTGCACTTTGAGGCGCTTTCCTCAGGTGACACTCGCGGAACAGTTTCTTCATATCAAAGCGATGGAGGGTGCCTAAATGTGTTTTCTTCTCTCTGCCCGAAGCATACCGAAGAGTTTGTTTTGCACTGTGGCAACCTGATAAACGGAAAGTCAGAAGCAGTCAAACCATTTCTGTTTGGGAAAAGGGACGAGGGGGGTTCTTAATCTACAAATGCAAGGACAATTTGGAAGAAAATGTAAAAAAAAAAAACAACAAAGAACTAAAACAGTTTTATATAACTTCAATATCAGATCAACATTTTTCTTCACAAATGGGTCTATTTTGAAAAAAAATATTCTTGCTCATAATTTGATAGTTGGAGGGCCGAGTTCTGGGCCCCTCCTCTACCATGGCTCCGGGTGGTCGTGCTTATAGTTAGTAAAAATGTAGGTAAGGTTTTGTCATGCAGTTACACAGTGTGTTCATTTCACTGTGTCAGTTGCCACAAGACAACTTAACAACGTGCATAAAATAACCAAATACTATAATGTGCAACCTACTTACATGCAGTCTCACTCACAAAGCAAAGCACCTGAGGACATGAAGACAGAGTGTTCAAGCACCCTTTGCCCCCTTCCTCCATGTTCCTGATAACTAACCCTCATTTTCACAGATTTTTGCCAAAAATGATCAGCTAAGGTAAAAATCACACACAGCTTAAAGCACGCTTTCAGTCTGATCAGCAGGCTGATTGCATTGTAAGTGTTGTCGATGTGCTTAAATCATTATCTTCTTGTGTTAGCAAAGGTTGTCTCCAGTGAAAGGTGTGGAGCTATAATTATTTTGAATCAAAATGCCTCACATGCAGAAAGGTCTTTTTAGCGATATTTTAGTTGATTACTTTATTAGTTCCAATTAATTTGAAATAAATTACCTGCCAATTGGGCAAAATAAAGTCGACTGAATCCAAATAAAGGAGTTTTCTTTACCATCAAGAACATCAACATGAGGTTAGGTTACAATGAAGAAATCTTCAGGATGTCCAGGATGGAAATCCTGGACTGTCTAGTCCTGAGTAGAGTGCTCCAGAATGGTGCTGCCACCAGTACAGAGTTTACTCAGCGCCATCAAATAAAGTAAGGTGAAGATTTTTTTTAGAAGACAAGCACCAAGGGAACCACTTCTGTCCATCAAAACAGTCAACGACACACTAAAGTTTTGTAATAGTACAAATATGGACAGCAAAATACTAGTGGAAAGGTGTTTTCTTTGATAAAAAGACCCAGGATAAAATTCATGTGGAAAGTTTTCTCATCTAAGATTCTGCCTAAGAACACAGCTGTCATGAGTGATGTCAGTTTCCCAAGAACAACTTCATTTCTTCCAACTGTCCTCAAACAATTTGGTCATCTGTTGATTTCTTAACTCCACTGAGAAGCTTAGTTCTCAAACAGCAGGTTGAAAAACTATAGTGTTTGTTTAGTTTCAAGAGTCGCACATGCGCATTCCCCATGCACATGCGCATTCCCCATGCACATGCAATTTAGTAGGTCAGAAGGAGGATTTTTAAGTCACTAGGAAAGTTTTTTTTATTTCTCTGAAAATGTTCTCATTGCGTTTCTTCTGTGGTTCGGTGCTGATTGGACTAATGACGATGATCTGTGGCTGCAAACTGGTTTTTATTACGTCGCGCACAGAAACGTGATACGCACAGGGAAGTTAAAACTTGAGTGAAAGCAAACACCACGAGAGGGGATTTTTGCACGGTGAGTGAGCAAACAGTATCTACGAGTATCTACGAGTCTACAAGCATCTGCACAGGTCACTGTCAATCATCGTTAAAGGTGCATTGACACTTTGCGTACACTTTCTGGGAGAAAGTTGACACTTTCTCCCAGTATCAACATGTCAGTATCTATATTTTTTCAGTATCACAAAAAAAGAAAAATAATAATAGTAATAAAGTTAAAGCTTTTTAAGTTTAGGACACCTTTTTAGAAATAATCTTTTTGAGTGACAACTTCTACTCTGCATACCAGTTAGTGGCAGTAATGCACAGACTTGTTGTTTGGCAACTGCCATTGAGATGCAAGTGGAAGCTAGTGGGCTCTTGAGGGAGGGAGCAGAGTACGAAAACTGACCAATCAAAGGACAAAGCACATCAGCCAAAGGCCCCGGCTCCACAGTCTCATAGATGTAGCAGTCAAGCGAGCAAGGACTCAGCAACTGAACATGCTGCAAGATCTTTAAGAGCAAGCTCGTAAGATTCGCACATACTGTTTGCTCACTCACAGTGTATAAATGCTCTCTCTTGATGTATGTTTTCACTTACAAGTTATAATGCCTAGTTATAACTTGTGTTTTTATCTTGTGTGTGCAGAATTTGCGTTCACAGCTTTTGGAATGAGATGAACACCATAAGAAACGAAAGCAACAGACTGTGGTCAATTCAAAGATTGATTTAGTCAAAAATTTTACAAGATTAGTGAGAATGTCATCCAGAAGTTGATATCCAGCATGTCATAGGGAACTGCAGAAGTTTTGACGCAGATAGAGCAACACTCTTCAAAGAAATGTAATAAATTTGCTAACAGGCATGTTTCACAGTTATTAAATATTTTAATTCTTCTTGAATACACTGCAATGTCTTATCCAGTGCATGGTCAGGTGGTGCTCGTGCCTATATCCAGCCATTATTGTGCAAGAGAAAGAGTACACTCTGAACAAGTTGCCAGTCCAACCCAGGTCAACACATTGGCACAAATAACCATGCACACCACACACCCACCCACACACACACACACACACACACACACACACACACTCCCTCCAAATGGTAATTTCAAGAGCCCAATTATCCTAACGTGCATTTTGACTGTGGGAAGAAACTGGGGTACCCATACACACATAGACATAATATGCAAACTCCATAAAGAAAGACCCCAGGCTGGGATTTAAACCCATGACCTTTTTGCTGCAAGACTGTAGTGCTGATAACAGTGGTAAAGTACAGTCTTTCCATACAAACATGGCAAATTCAAATCTGAAACCACTGAAACGACAATACTAAATTGTGGCTTTAGTAAAGATGTTGGTCATGGGTGAAAAGTAAAACATCCACGTGTACATTATCATGAAGGACCAAGAGTGCCAAACATGTTAAACTCGGACTTAAGGCAGTGACGTCCAAAGTCAGTCCTCAAGGGCTGGGATCCTGCATGTTTTAGTCCTCTCCCTGGTTCAGCACACCAGGATCAAATGATGGCTCGTTAGCAGGCCTCTGCAGAACATCGACATGCTGAGGAGGTAGTTACTACCACCAGGGAGAGAACTAAAACATGCAGGATGTCGGCCCTTGTGGACCGACTTTGAACACCGCTGACTGAAGGTATTGTTGTTAGGTGTACAGGATGTGACCAACTAATGAAGAGTGACCATGTTTGCGCATGGTACATGTACTGTCAGTGAGTCCTGCTAATTGGCTGACACATGCAATCATTAGAGGACATAAGCAAAGACTGCGTCACCTACTGCATAATAAAGGTCAATGCTGGAGTTTGTTGGAACAGACACAAGTGAACACAGTTTTCCACATTAAGGTGGAGGGCCATGAGCCAACAAGAAATGAACTAGCGTCAGAACCCTGTCTGGAGTTGACTTGATAATTTCTTTTAATATTTGTGGATTGCATTTGGATTTCTTTCAGCTCTGGGATTTTAACAAAAGTAATAAATTTAAAGAAAATTAAATTGCCTCTGTGAAAAGGCTCCAAGCATCATTCATTTTAGTTTTTTCTGGAGTTACCCCAATTTCACTTCTTTTTTGGCTGTCAAATCCCACCTGCACTGACTTGATATTAATAAGTGTCTTAAACATGACAACAATCACAAAATGAACTGCTTTTTACTCAAAATTTCAAGTTTTATTTTCTACTGATGAAACTATTAAATCTTTGAATGAAAACAGCTTTTTTTGGTAATTGAGTCATTATATAATACAGTTCATGTCAGCAAAGACAACAGTAGAGAACAAAAGAAATACTTGCCGATGGTATCCTACATATGTAATTTTTTTATGATGTCATGATCTATGTATATTTTTTACTTAATTTTATACAAAATGTGATAAACGAACCAGAACTAGTTCAACTTGGAGCTGTTAACTTAGTTCAAAATGTCAGGGGAGTGAACAGTGAACATGAATTACTTCAACTTTAGTGGACTGGCCTCCTTTTCAGGGTGCACCCCCCGTCCCCTGCAACACAGCAGGGATAAGTGGGTAGCTATAGGATGTTAGGTTTGCTGAACTAACATTTTATTTAGAATTATAAAAAAGATGAAAAAGTAAGTCACAGGGCTTGGTGTTAAAAACAAATGATTTTACTTGGCCAGTAAAAATATTCAGCAATTACATATTTTTACAAAATAAAATCAGCTAACCACAGTAATGGTTATATGTAAAAGAATACAGGCCTCACTAAGACATGAGCTGACAGTATGTATTGTCAATAAAGAAAGTGTTGCACATAAAACTTGGATAGCAGTGAGGCTTTTCAACCACCAGACAGAGTTCCACTCGTATATTGAAAAAAAATTCTCAATTATGCTTTCTTTGACGTGGTGTGCATCCTTTCTCGACTGATGCGCTTCCTGCTTGAAAGGCAGTAAGTCACAAATAATCGGCTTCAAGACTTCTCAGTGCTAGCAGACTCACCTCCAATGCATGAAGAGAAAAACGATTAAAATTACAAATAGAAACTTATTTGTACCTAAATAAAGGAAGGTTTATTTATATATGTATGTAATTATGTGGTTGTTTTCCACTTGTTCTTCTCTTTTAGCTCCTTGGCTCCTGTTTGTTATTTCTGTTATAACTGGATCTGATAAATAGCATCCCTGTTAGAGCAGAAAGCTGTAGCTTATCTAACATTACTGAGTGATCCCCCCCCCCATCCCCATTTCCTCACTGGCCCTCTAACTCTGGGACGGGACTTCCTCTAACAACCTTATCAGTTTGAACCACAACCCTGGAACAGGCCCACTGAAAGAGATCTCACAAAAAGTAAAGAAAAATGAAAAATAATAATGTTATCCCTGCATTATGCTAAGATCAGGAATCTTTGCTGTGGAATTTGGGAAATGTTTGTTTTCCTTTTAAAATGTATTTATGTTCAATAGTTACAAAATGTAGTTATCTTGCAAAAAAAATGCTGCATTCCAAAAACTTCAAATTATCCTAGTCTGAGAAAAAAAAAATGTTTGAAGCAACAACAAGGACACACAAGTGCATCAATATTGTGAAAAATCAATGTATTCATTCTTCTCTTCTGTAAGTGGCGACAATACAAACCACCGCAGTAAAGCCCCCTGTGAGGCTCTTGTGAAAACTGTACATCTCCGAGTGGAACGCTGTTGCTCAGCTGAGATAATAACAGTATGAACACATTTGTGATGAAACAGTGAAAGCAGCTCGTGTTTATGGACCCGGTTAGAACTATTCAGACACAAAAGGCATCGATGAGTATTGCTTCATGCAAAAAAAACACAACAAAATAAATAACTTTTTGTGTGAAGATTCACCATTCAGTCAGATAAATAATACATAAACAAGGCTGCGGATGTTCTTTGAATGTGAATATCTTGATCAATCTTTGTTAATAGATTTGAGTACTCAAAAAAGTAGAATAAATTATAACTTTAAATAGTATGGTCGCTTCAGTTGTGAACTGTTCAAACAGATCTTTGCTATGCAAAAGGTCGATGGAACTTACGTATCAGTCTGTAGCTGGTTTGGACTGCTACATCAACGCCGGGTTTATGACAGGAGTCTTGCTGTTTTTTGTGTCACTGCATATGAATGTTCATGGAATTTCATTCGTAGTCTTTTCAACTCCTACCTCAGGGTTCGACAAAGGCCATTTCCATCAGAACTTAAATGTGATCTAAGAAATTATTTTTGGCATATCTACCAGTAACCAACTGGGCAAGATGTTCTCATTTTGATTGTTGGGTGTAATAGCTAATATCTGAGTTCTCCAACAACACAAAAGAGCCACCCCTCCAGAAACATCTACGAAATATACCACGACCCACCATAGAGCTAGCTAACATCTTCATTATTAGAAACTTCTACACAAGTGGATGCAGGCTGCAACATCCCCAGATGGATGTAGCCTGCTGTGATTCAACATTGTTGCACAAGAAGCTCCATTGTTGCATCAAAGGAAATAAATCCACGCCTCCACTGGGCTGCGTAGAGAACACCTCCAGTGGAAGTTCCTTGTTATGTGAAGTTTTAAGTCATCAGGACTGTCCAGATTAAATATTTTCTCCAAATTGGCAGGTTTGTGGCAGGAACGGCGATGTGGCCTTTGGAAACACTATTTGTTATTTAAGCCCTTCTATTGCAGATGTCATCTTGTGGTTATTTGGCTGTTATTGACGTTGGTAAGGGCCTTAATTTGGACAGAGGGTCTTTCTGTCATCATGGAGAGTAGATGAACTCCTATTAAGCAGCACAGATAAAATAAAGTGGTAGACCAAAATAATTTTATTTGTCTTTAATGAGATATAAAGTTACACAGAGCACACACCCTCGGTAGTGAAGGAGCGACGTGAGAGGCCTTGCTTGTAAAGCCAAACAGTCATGTCAGGTTCAGAGACAGAAACGATTGTTATCCTTTCTATCTGCGGGTCATGACAGCGTTTGGTTTGCAGTAATGTACCTAATCTGCTTTTCCCACTTTCTTCCAAAGCTCTACTTACTACGCAGTTGTCCAACAGAGTGAAATACAAATATTTTCATTTTTTCCCTAAGATTTTGTTCTGAAGTGTTATTATTATTATTACATCATTATGAAAAGCTTTGAATCTGAGTTGCCTAAATGGCTGAAAATTGCTGTGGACAATTTTATTTTATTTTATTTATTTTATTTTTTTTTTTGCAAGAGAAAGTCACTTAACAGTTTCCAGACATTAAATTACACGAACAGTTAGGACTAAGATTAAATTTAATTTATTTCAGTAAATCTTAATTTACAACAGATGTCATCTCAAGGCACTGTACAAAACAAAGAGATCCACAAAATATTAAAATCAAACTCAATCACATACAGTTTAACAATCTAATTCATGTTTGAGATCATTTTTTTTTCTTTTTAAACATTGTTTTTTTTTTTTTTTTGTTTTTTTTTTTTTGTGGCTTTAGTGGCCTTTATTTCATAGTGGAGTGATAGGAAAGTGGGTTATGAGAGAGGGGGAAGACATTCGGCGAAGGTCAACAGGCTGGGACTTGAACCTGTGACAGCCAGTATATGGGTTGCGTGCTTTTTCATTTCATTAATCATTTTTAATTTATAACTTATGTTACACATGTGTTGGATAATATTTTCAGTCTAAAGGACTTAGTTTCACAATAAAACTGCCTTCTTTGATCCTCCGTATTCAACAGCAACTCTCGGTGTACTTGCATCATTAGCTTTCTAATTAGCAACCGTGCTAATTTATCAAGGCAACAAATGTTGGTGTCAACATGGGCACTCCACTAAGGGTTGAATGTGGTTGCATTAGCATTCCTGCTATTAAAAATAGACAATAGCATCTGTTGAATAGTGGTTTACATATTTAGAAACATAATTAGCTCTTCACAACAATTGACACATAGGAGCAATATCCAAAACATCTCTGCAGACGGAGAGTACGCAAAGGAAATGGCTAAGATGCAGGGGGCTCCACCGGGGAGTAGAAGCAATTAGTTTGACTTGAGTTTGGTAGGTGAGAGCCTGAACAAAAGTCAGACATGTGGTTTCGGATTGTTAAGCCAGACACAAATGACTTCAGGCTTCTGGATTTGATGGCTGCAGCTCTATTTTTCTTTGCTGGGTTTGAATAAACAGTGCTGCTCTGGGCCGGGGCCATGTTGATTCCAGAGGGGAGATAAGCAAGGTAAATAAAGCCGAACTCAGAATGGAAGAGATTTCCTCTCAATGGCGCTCAACTGTTTTACTGTTTAAAGGCCTCCAGATGGGTTGAGTTAAGGAAACAAATGTCCTGTGACAAGCAAAAAGAGAAAACGTTATGAATTATGAATGTCAAAATGTCAATTTTGTGCTAAAATGTTGATGCCCAGAACCATTTTTTAAAAATTCGATGCTGTTTATTTATATAGTGCCAATTCACTACAAATGTTGTTTCGGCAATTTACAAGGAAAAAAAAAAAAAAGAATCAGTGCAATCATACAAGCATTCTGATTGATCCCAGTTACACACCTGTATGCATGTCATTCTAAGCTGCATGTTCAGTGATGGCAACAAGGTTTTTATCATAGAAGTTTTTCTAAAAGTGAAGAAAAAAATACTTGAGAATCTCAGTATGTTTAAATATAATTGACAAGTTAATTTAATTCAGTAATGTGATAATAAAGCCATACTCATATGTACACTCATTACACTTTTTTAAAGGTTAATTTTTCTTAGCTAAATTCAGTTACATATGAGCCATAAAAATGACTATTAACATAGAAATACAGTTTTCTATTGCGGCCTACACAAGGGGTGTCAAACTCCAGCCCTCTGCTTTTAGCTGTGTCTCTACTTCAACACAAACTGGGTCATTAGCTGAACTCTAAAAACCCGACGGAATACTGAGGGTGAATTTTAACTATTTGATTCAGGTGTGTTGAGCCAGGAAGAAATTTAAAAGTGGCAGCAGACTGGCCCTCGAGGTTTGGAGTTTGACACCCCTGGCCTGAACAATCATGGGGAAGACAGCTGAACTGACAGTTACCCGCCAGATGTTCATTGACAGCCAGCACAAAAAAGCAAATCAAAAATCATGCTAAAGAAGCTGGCTTCTCACAGATCCAAGTATGTTAGCTGGAAAGTTGAGTGGAAGGAAAACAGTGGGGAAGTATGTGTGGTGTCTTTTTTTTCCCCATCACACAGAGATATGCAGGACATGGGCTGTAGTTACTGCGTTCTCTGTGTTAAACCACTCATGAGAATCAAAGACAACATTAAAGGCATCTCGGTGTCTTGGGCTAAGTAGAAAAAAGACTCGAGCTCAGTGGACTGCCGTGCTCTTTTCAGATTAAAGTAAATTTTACATTTAATT
>CM026075.1:33880815-33882343 GCA_014839685.1 Anableps anableps | reverse complement strand
GTCTCAGGTATGAAAACTGGACAGCACCAGGTCCTGACATGATCCATGCCTACTGGCTAAAGAAAACTCACTGCCCTCCATGAGCGACTGGCAGCTCAAATGAACCAGCTGCTACAAAGTGGGACTCACCTGAATGGTTAACTGAAGGGCGCACAATCCTGATCCAGAAGGATCCCTCAAAGGGTTCGGTCCCATCCAACTATCGGCCAATAACCTGTCTCTCTACAACATGGAAGCTCATGTCAGGCATCATAGCAGCTAAGATAAGTGGGCACATGGATAAATACATGAGTACAGCACAGAAGGGCATCGGCATAATACCAGAGGAGCCAAACACCAACTCCTGGTAGACCAAACAGTCGCCCGAGACTGCAAAACCCGACACACCAACCTGTGCACGGCTTGGATTGATTACAAGAAAGCCTATGACTCAATGCCACACACTTGGATCATTGAATGCTTAGAGATGTACAACATCAACAGGACTCTAAGAGCCTTCATTGCAGCCTCGATGGGGATGTGGAAAACCACCCTTGAAGCCAACTACAAGCCAATTGCACAAGTGTCCATCAAATGTGGCATATACCAAGGAGACGCTCTGTCCCCACTGCTGTTCTGCATAGGTCTGAACCCCCTCAGCCAAGTCACCAACAAGACTGGCTACGGATACCGACTCAAGAACGGAGCCACCATCAGTCACCTCCTCTACATGGATGACATCAAGCTGTACGCTAAGAGCAAACGAGACATTGACTCACTGATCCACACCACCAGGATCTACAGCACTGACATTGGGATGTCATTCGGACTAGAGAAGTGTGGTCGGATGGTTACACAGAGAGGGAAGGTCATCCACACAGAAGGGGTCTCACTCCCAGAGGGAACAATAGCAGACATTGAGGACAGTTACAAGTACCTGGGAATACCACAAGCAAATGGCAGCCTCGATGAGGTCACAAGGAAAGGAGCCACAGCCAAATACCTCCAACGAGTAAGGCAAGTCCTGAGAAGCCAGCTCAATGGCAAGAACAAGATCCGTGCGATAAACAGCTATGCCTTGCCAGTAATCAGATACCCTGCAGGAATAATAAGCTGGCCGAAGGAAGAGATAAAGACCATTGATGTTAAAACTCGGAAACTACTAACCATGCATGGAGGGTTCCACCCTAAATCCAGCATCCTGAGACTATACGCGAGCCGTAAGGACGGAGGCAGAGGACTAGCGAGTGTGAGAGCCACTGTCCAGGATGAAACATCCAAGATCCATAAATACATCAAGGTCAAAGCCTCAACCGACGATGTGCTCAGCGAATGTCTCAAACAATGGGGACCAGAGGATGAGGTGCTGGAGGAACCATCATGGGAGGATAAGCCCCTACATGGAATGTACCACCGACAAATAACTGAAGTGGCTGATATCAGGAAATCCTACCAATGGCTGGAAAAAGCTGGACTCAAGGACAGCACAGAGGCACTCATCCTGGCTGCACAGGAACAGGCCCTAAACACCAGAGCAATAGAGGCTCAG